>OZ024836.1:12660841-13128341 GCA_964016985.1 Anodontia alba | reverse complement strand
AATAACAACAGCAAATAATAATAATAATAATAATAGTAATCAGATGCTATATTACATCTAATAAATGGATACTGTAGAATACCTTCATATATATCCTAAGTATTGGAGAGATACACCTGAGCTTACAGTGTAGACCCAAATCAATTGCCATATTACATCTAATAAATAGATACTGTATAATATTTACAGTATCCAACTCAACAACAATATAAGGCATATTGTATGTTTACATCTCTGGTAATCCTGATTTGGAGAAACATTTTTCTGAGTTAGTCATAGTGGTTTAAAAATGGCTTAGTTCTGTTAGAATCGATAAGAACATGTGACAACTCCAAGATCATACTTTAGCATTTATACATAATGTAAACGTTTTTATTTATATTCTGCTATGAAACTTGTTATAATTCTAAACAAACTGTAATTTTCCTTTTAGGTCTTATGTGGAGTTCTATGAGCATTAAAAGTCTGAAGAGTCATCAGATTCCGGATTCTAGTGAAGTTAAGTATTTGTTTTTGTTTGTTGGTTTGATTTGATTTGGTTTGATTTCGTTTCGTTAGGGTTTTCTTTGTTTTCGTTTCTTTCGGTTCAGTTTGTGTTTTCTCTAGTTTGATCATTGTGTTTATTGTATTGTGTTGTATGTTGTAGTGTTATGTATTCTATTATATAGATGGTTTTGTTTTGTTTAGATTGGTGTCTATTTGATTCGGTTTCATTTCGTATTTCTCTATTTAGATTGTAGTGTTAATTGTATTGTATTGTATATTGTAGTGTAATGTATTGTATTGTATTGTATTATGTTTGCTTTCATTTTGTTTCTATTTGATTTGGTTTTGTTTCTGTTTCGATTGACCTTTCTGTACTTTGATTGTATTGTGTTATCGTTTCGGATCATATTGTAAATTAATTTAATGTAATTTAAAGTAATGTAATGTAATGCGTTGTAATGTAATATAATGTAATGTATTAATTATAGTATTGTATTATCTATGATTTCGTTTGTTTTCTGTTGATTTTCTTTCTTTCGGTATTTCATTTGTTTTTTGCTCTGTTTGGATTGTGATGTGTTTTGTTTTCGTTTTGGATTGTATTGTTATGTAATGTAATGTAATGGTATGTAATGCAATGTAATGTTAATATAATGTAATGCATTGTAATGTAATGATAATTGTATTGTATTGTGTTTTGTTTTCTTTGGTTTCTTTTGATTTGATTTCTTTCGGTTTCATTTGCTTTTTCTCTATTTGGATAATGGTATTTATTGCATTGTATTGTATATTGTAGTGGTACGTTTTGTATTGAATTCTATATTTGTTTTCTTTGGTTCTGATTGGTAAGGCTTTGATTGGTGAGGTTTCTGTTTGATTTGCTTTCGTTTTGATTTGTTAGATTTCTGTTTGATTTGCTTTCGTTCTGTTTCGTTTGATCTTATGGTGTGGTTTGATATCTTAATTTATTTTTTTCATATTTACAGGTGGTTCCACGGTCGACTGGAATTCAGTGAAGGACCAAAACCGATTACTGGTTGTAAGTATCTTATTTCATAATAGTGTCGATCAATTAATTTATATATTTCACACGCACAGTGTAAATGTGATACCCTGTTTACGCCTCCTAGCCCGTGCTTGGCCGATATTCTGTTTCAACTTAAGAAGCGTCCGTGTTGCCACTCTCGACCTCGGATCAGGAGGTTTGGGCTCAGAACTCGCTAGAAGCGGAATTTTGCTTTATACGGCGATTCGTTACGCAGAGCCTTTCATTATCACCCACCAGTCGTCTCAATATGACTTAATTGATATTGAAGAAATACAAAAACATCATCATCATTATTTCAAATTAAATCCACATTTTCTCAGATAAGTCAAAATATCAGAGAATATGGGTTATAGTTTAGTGAAGATGTTTCACGGCGGCCAAATAGGGGCATTTCAAAAAAAAAAAAAAAAAAAAAAAAAAAAAATGACGCAAATCCTTTCTCAAAGTTTAAGCAGCTACAATAATGACGTTTGCCGGTTTTGTTGAAGTTTCTATACTATAAACAGTGTATCACAGTGCCCTTAAGCTATCTGCCAAATTTCAGTCGATTCCGCCAAATGGTTAAAGTTTTAGGCTCGAAATGTAGTTAAAATGTCAGGAGGGTAACACTTTTAGTATGACAGTTTTTCAGTAGTTGTGTTGTGTATTCACAAATATTGTTTGATAATATGACACTTGTATTGAGAAAGAAACAGTCTTTTAGTATTGGTTTGTCATATTGGCTCTATAGAAACATTATTTCAAACACTTAAAACATTTTTCAGAGATGCTGCCCTCATCTATATAATGATACCCTTCAAACTTTGAGAACTCTTAAAAAAGTATGAATTTGAAATGAAACGGGCGCGAAAAGTTCATTAGATACTCTTAAATATGCCAAATGCTTCACTGAATATTTTTATGCTTGTACCTGAATTTGTATGATTTGAACTGTCATTTGCTGATGCTTAAACAATTTGAGCATCAACTATATGAAGGCACGCTTTAAAGTTAGGAGTGTAACACTTCAACTGAAAGGTGATCCCAAAGTACAGTGGGGCACTCAGTCAATCCCATTTTACTATTTTCAAGAAGCTTTTGACCCACAGATAATATTTAAACTTTTTTGACTGTGCCAGAATGTCTATTTTCATTTTTCTGCAAATAATACCACGACATGGGTGAAACATTTTCTATAAAGAAAAAAAAAACTTAAAAAGAGGTAATAATTTTTTGTACAGAGCTTGAAAATATCTGTTTGTAAAACAGCCATAGATAACCAAGTATCTTATCATTTCAAAAGCATTTCCTTTAACTATTTAAGGCCATGTAAAGAAATACTGAAAGAAATTTCACAAAATTTCTGGAAATCTGAACTGTCATAGTTTCATAAATATCAATTAATGGTGACAAAATTCCTGATACAAAGAAACATAAGTTATTCCATGTATACAAATCAGGATTAAAAGTCTTGAAATTATTATTTGTTCATTGCAGTAGTGCATATGTTTGTTACATAAGCTTTTTCAGAAAAAAAAAAAAAAAAAAAAAAACAACAACAAAAAACAACAACAATCAAACAAACAAATAAACGTTACTCTCCTGACATAATAAGTTTGTCCCATTAAACCTTCTTTACAGATTCTCGCATGCATTTATTTATACTTCTAAGTATTTAAATAGCTCTGTTGCATTTGATTCTTCATAAAGAACTTCCTGCCACAAGTTATTACTTTTTGCTGGATGTACATCTTTACAATGAATGATATAAAAATATATTTAAGAGCATGAAAAAATTAGCAAGTATTTAGGATATTATTGTGTGTAAATTAAACAAAAAATGACAAAATACACTTGTATTTGCCAAATTTCTGACATAAAGAGTATTTTAAACATTTTGAAAGTAAAAACATAAGAATAGCAGTATAACTGAATGATACTGTAAAAAGAACAAAAGCAGCAGGCAGATATGGGGTCAAGCTTTTTGGATTTCAACAAAAATGTTATTTTCAGCATAGTGATCATTGCAATTTGCTAACATAGTTCACATAAGTTATAAAACTGATGTTTAACAAAGTCACTTGCAGAAAATCCTGATATTTTTCTGATTATAAAGAGCGGTACACTACTGACAGTCATATAATTAGAAAACAATCTAATACCTGTTTTTGCATGAAAACATGGTTAACAAGTGTATGTCTGCTCAGTTCAGGATACTGTAAGACCGTGAATATATGATATTGAAATACATATTTGTTCTTTTCAAGTATGTAATGCTTAATGTCAGGAGTATAAAAATTAACTCTAAACTTTTAATGTTCCTTTGAGATGATAACATTTCCACCCCGGCCCCCCTCCCCCCCCCCCCAGAACATTAATATCGTTCTAATTCTTTCTCAGAGTATGAGGCTGACCATATGTCCGTCACATAAGGTATTTTAAAAGATTTTACTAGATATCTGAAGTGAGATATAAAACGTTTTTACAGCCATACTGTTAAATTTTGGGGAGAAAAATAGCTTAAAATTTAAAAATATTTAACAGTTACAGATCTAGAATAGAAATACAGGTGCAACATGTTGTCTTATAATGTATAACATCAAATAAAATGCAGCAAGAAAGATTCCTGCACTGTTAAGGTGTTTTAAATTATGTAATTATTAGACCTTATTAGTACAGAAAACTTATGAATAATGAACAAAAACGTGTTACAAATAAAAACATTAATATTCACTTGATTCACCAAACTTATATACATTTTTTAAATAAAACTTGACGTATGTAGATCGGTTCCGAATGATAAATACTTCCCAGTGAGCCTGTTAAATTTTCACCCTCAGTGCTACACTTTTTTGCCATTTTATTTGAAACTGCCCATAAAGCAAACTCGATGATATTACAGTTAACACATTTATGCCTAGCGTCCGATAAAAGGTACTTTGGAAACAATGTAGACCCAGATCAGACGCCATATGTTTCACCATATGCGAAACACTCGTATATAATATTTTTATTGAGACAGAACGCGGCGTCTGATCAGGGTCTACACTGTTTACAAATAACTGTTTACCTTAAATGACATAAAATCATGCTCGGAATGGCAAATAATCACTTATCAACATTCAAAATACTTACATTGCTGTTTTCAATTTGCCACAATATTACAGTATCAAAATTGCAGTTGTAAAAGTTATACAAGCAAGATTGGTTGTTATTATCAATAGATCTGGATTTTATCAAGTATATGTATCGTAATTACCTCCCTTAAAACGCAGAGTTGTCAGAACTAATCATTTGAAGTAGAAATACTGTTTCTTCGAAGTAATTATAGTATAAAGTTGTCTTATAGTTTATTCGATTTTCTATATTTCAAAATAATAACACTTTCTGGTGACAACAAGTTTTAATTTTGAGAAAAGTCGGAGGGCACTATATTGTCACTACTTTTTTAAAATTAGTTCTGTACAAGAGCTGTGTTCTTCTGTCGTTCAAGAGATTGCTTTCGATAAAGAAAGAGAGCTTAATGATGAATGATACCACGTATTATAGTGTATCGCAAGGAGTTACCTTGTTGAAAAGTTATTCCTGAGTTTACAGTATAGACCCAGATCAGATGTCATTTACATCTAATAGATACTGTAGAATACCTTAGATACCCCAAGTCTTGAACAGACAGTCCTGAGCTACTTACATGTATGTAGACCCAGATTAGATAACAATATTACCTTATAAATATGTACTGAAGAATATCGATCTACCCTAAGTATTGGATAAACAGTTAGGAACAAACAGTGCAGATCCAAATCAGGTGCCATATTACATCTTATAAATGGATACTGTAGAATACCTTATATGTCCTAAATATAGAACAAACATTACTGAGTTAGCAGTATAGCTCTAGATCAGACGTCACAGCTAAAATGCACCTAATAAACGGATACTAAAGAAAAAGGTTTTCACTCAAACTTTTGTACAGACAGTCCTGACCTAACCTTGTAGCTCCAGATCAGACGCCACCTTACATCTAATAAATGGATACTATAGAATACCTTATATAACATAAGTATTGGTTAGACAGCCCTGAGCTAACAGTGTAGACCCAGATCAGACGCCATCATGCATCTAAAAAATGGATACTAAAGAATACCATTTATACTCAAAGTATTCGACAGAGAGCCCAAAGGAAATAATACCAATTCCAATTTTTAAATATCTAGAGAAACTTTAAATGTACCATGTAAGAATAAGCAACAAAACAACAACAACAACAACAACAACAACAACAACAAATAATAATAATAATAATAATAATCAGATGCCATATTACATCTAATAAACGGATACTGTAGTATACCTTAATATATAACCTAAGCATTGGAGAGATATACATTAGCTTACAGTGTAGACCCAACTCAATTGCCATATTACATCAAATAAATAGATGCTGTAGAGTAGCTTACATACTCTAGTTCTTGAACAGACAGTCCTGAGCTACTAATGTAGACCCAAAAGCAGATAACCATATTATATCTAATAAATATATACTGTACAATACCTTTCTACCTAAGTACTGGACAAACAGTTCGGAGCAAACAGTGTAGACCCAAATCAGATGCCATATTACACCTTATAAATTGATACTGTAAAATACCTAATATGTCCTAAATATTGAACAAACATTACTGAGTCAGCAGTATAGATCTAGATCAGACGTCACAGCTAAAATACATCTAATAAACGGATACTGTAGAAAACCGTTTTCACTCAAACTTTTGTACAGACAGTCCTGTCCTAACCTTGTAGCTCCAGATCAGAAGCCACCTTACCTCTAATAAATGGATACTATAGAACACCTTATATACCATAAATATTGATTAGACAGCCCTGAGCTAACAGTGTAGACCCAGATCAGACGCCATCATGCATCTAATAAATGGATACTAAAGGATACCATTTATACTCAAAGTATTGGACAGAGAGTCCTAAGAAAATAATACCAATTCCAAGTTTTAAATATCTAGAGAAACTTTAAATGTACTATGAAAAAAAAAAACAAAAACAAAAAAAAAAAAAAAAAAAAAACAAGCAACAAAACAACAACAACAAAAGCAAAATAATAATAATAATAACAATAATAATAATAATGTTCATAATAATAATAATAATAATAATAATAATAGATATAGTAATCAGATGCCATATTACATCTAATAAATGGATACTGTATAATACCTTAATATATATCCTAAGTATTGGAGAGATATACAAGAGCTTACAGTGTAGACCCAAATCAATTGCCACATTACATCTAATGAATAGATACTGTAGAATATACCTTACATGCTCTAGGCCTTGAACAGACAGTCCTTACCCAAAAGCAATTAACCATATTACATCTAATAAATATATACTGTATAATACCTCTGTACCCTAAGTACTGGACAAACAGTTCGGAGCAAACAGTGTAGACCCAAATAAGATGCAATATTACATATTATAAATGGATACTGTAAAATACCTTATATGTTTTAAATATTGAACAAACATTACTGAGTTAGCAGTATAGATCTAGATCATACGTCACAGCTAAAATACATCTAATAAACGGATACTGTAGAAAAACGTTTTCACTCAAACTTTTGTATAGACAGTCCTGACCTAATCTTGTAGCTCCAGATCAGACGCCACCTTACATCTAATTAATGGATACTCTAGAATACCTTATATACCATAAGTTTTGGTTAGACAGCCCTGAGCTAACAGTGTAGACCCAGATCAGACGCCATCATGCATCTAATAAAGGATACTAAAGAATACCATTTATACTCAAAGCATTGGACAGAGAGTCCTAAGAAAATAATACCAATTACACTTTTTAAATATCTAGAGAAACTTTAAATGTACTATGAAAAAAATAAGCAACAAAACAACAATAACAACAGCAAATAATAATAATAATAATAATAGTAATCAGATGCTATATTACATCTAATAAATGGATACTGTAGAATACCTTCATATATATCCTAAGTATTGGAGAGATACACCTGAGCTTACAGTGTAGACCCAAATCAATTGCCATATTACATCTAATAAATAGATACTGTATAATATTTACAGTATCCAACTCAACAACAATATAAGGCATATTGTATGTTTACATCTCTGGTAATCCTGATTTGGAGAAACATTTTTCTAAGTTAGTCATAGTGGTTTAAAAATGGCTTAGTTCTGTTAGAATCGATAAGAACATGTGACAACTCCAAGATCATACTTTAGCATTTATACATAATGTAAACGTTTTTATTTATATTCTGCTATGAAACTTGTTATAATTCTAAACAAACTGTAATTTTCCTTTTAGGTCTTATGTGGAGTTCTATGAGCATTAAAAGTCTGAAGAGTCATCAGATTCCGGATTCTAGTGAAGTTAAGTATTTGTTTTTGTTTGTTGGTTTGATTTGATTTGGTTTGATTTCGTTTCGTTAGGGTTTTCTTTGTTTTCGTTTCTTTCGGTTCAGTTTGTGTTTTCTCTAGTTTGATCATTGTGTTTATTGTATTGTGTTGTATGTTGTAGTGTTATGTATTCTATTATATAGATGGTTTTGTTTTGTTTAGATTGGTGTCTATTTGATTCGGTTTCATTTCGTATTTCTCTATTTAGATTGTAGTGTTAATTGTATTGTATTGTATATTGTAGTGTAATGTATTGTATTGTATTGTATTATGTTTGCTTTCATTTTGTTTCTATTTGATTTGGTTTTGTTTCTGTTTCGATTGACCTTTCTGTACTTTGATTGTATTGTGTTATCGTTTCGGATCATATTGTAATGTAATTTAATGTAATTTAAAGTAATGTAATGTAATGCGTTGTAATGTAATATAATGTAATGTATTAATTATAGTATTGTATTATCTATGATTTCGTTTGTTTTCTGTTGATTTTCTTTCTTTCGGTATTTCATTTGTTTTTTGCTCTGTTTGGATTGTGATGTGTTTTGTTTTCGTTTTGGATTGTATTGTTATGTAATGTAATGTAATGGTATGTAATGCAATGTAATGTTAATATAATGTAATGCATTGTAATGTAATGATAATTGTATTGTATTGTGTTTTGTTTTCTTTGGTTTCTTTTGATTTGATTTCTTTCGGTTTCATTTGCTTTTTCTCTATTTGGATAATGGTATTTATTGCATTGTATTGTATATTGTAGTGGTACGTTTTGTATTGAATTCTATATTTGTTTTCTTTGGTTCTGATTGGTAAGGCTTTGATTGGTGAGGTTTCTGTTTGATTTGCTTTCGTTTTGATTTGTTAGATTTCTGTTTGATTTGCTTTCGTTCTGTTTCATTTGATCTTATGGTGTGGTTTGATATCTTAATTTATTTTTTTCATATTTACAGGTGGTTCCACGGTCGACTGGAATTCAGTAAAGGACCAAAACCGATTACTGGTTGTAAGTATCTTATTTCATAATAGTGTCGATCAATTAATTTATATATTTCACACGCACAGTGTAAATGTGATACCCTGTTTACGCCTCCTAGCCCGTGCTTGGCCGATATTCTGTTTCAACTTAAGAAGCGTCCGTGTTGCCGCTCTCGACCTCGGATCAGGAGGTTTGGGCTCAGAACTCGCTAGAAGCGGAATTTTGCTTTATACGGCGATTCGTTACGCAGAGCCTTTCATTATCACCCTTCAGTCGTCTCAATATGACTTAATTGATATTGAAGAAATACAAAAACATCATCATCATTATTTCAAATTAAATCCACATTTTCTCAGATAAGTCAAAATATCAGAGAATATGGGTTATAGTTTAGTGAAGATGTTTCACGGCGGCCAAATAGGGGCATTTCAAAAAAAAAAAAAAAAAAAAAAAAAAAAAATGACGCAAATCCTTTCTCAAAGTTTAAGCAGCTACAATAATGACGTTTGCCGGTTTTGTTGAAGTTTCTATACTATAAACAGTGTATCACAGTGCCCTTAAGCTATCTGCCAAATTTCAGTCGATTCCGCCAAATGGTTAAAGTTTTAGGCTCGAAATGTAGTTAAAATGTCAGGAGGGTAACACTTTTAGTATGACAGTTTTTCAGTAGTTGTGTTGTTGTGTATTCACAAATATTGTTTGATAATATGACACTTGTAATGAGAAAGAAACAGTCTTTTAGTATTGGTTTGTCATATTGGCTCTATAGAAACATTATTTCAAACACTTAAAACATTTTTCAGAGATGCTGCCCTCATCTATATAATGATACCCTTCAAACTTTGAGAACTCTTAAAAAAGTATGAATTTGAAATGAAACGGGCGCGAAAAGTTCATTAGATACTCTTAAATATGCCAAATGCTTCACTGAATATTTTTATGCTTGTACCTGAATTTGTATGATTTGAACTGTCATTTGCTGATGCTTAAACAATTTGAGCATCAACTATATGAAGGCACGCTTTAAAGTTAGGAGTGTAACACTTCAACTGAAAGGTGATCCCAAAGTACAGTGGGGCACTCAGTCAATCCCATTTTACTATTTTCAAGAAGCTTTTGACCCACAGATAATATTTAAACTTTTTTGACTGTGCCAGAATGTCTATTTTCATTTTTCTGCAAATAATACCACGACATGGGTGAAACATTTTCTATAAAGAAAAAAAAAACTTAAAAAGAGGTAATAATTTTTTGTACAGAGCTTGAAAATATCTGTTTGTAAAACAGCCATAGATAACCAAGTATCTTATCATTTCAAAAGCATTTCCTTTAACTATTTAAGGCCATGTAAAGAAATACTGAAAGAAATTTCACAAAATTTCTGGAAATCTGAACTGTCATAGTTTCATAAATATCAATTAATGGTGACAAAATTCCTGATACAAAGAAACATAAGTTATTCCATGTATACAAATCAGGATTAAAAGTCTTGAAATTATTATTTGTTCATTGCAGTAGTGCATATGTTTGTTACATAAGCTTTTTCAGAAAAAAAAAAAAAAAAAAACAACAACAAAAAACAACAACAATCAAACAAACAAATAAACGTTACTCTCCTGACATAATAAGTTTGTCCCATTAAACCTTCTTTACAGATTCTCGCATGCATTTATTTATACTTCTAAGTATTTAAATAGCTCTGTTGCATTTGATTCTTCATAAAGAACTTCCTGCCACAAGTTATTATTTTTTGCTGGATGTACATCTTTACAATGAATGATATAAAAATATATTTAAGAGCATGAAAAAATTAGCAAGTATTTAGGATATTATTGTGTGTAAATTAAACAAAAAATGACAAAATACACTTGTATTTGCCAAATTTCTGACATAAAGAGTATTTTAAACATTTTGAAAGTAAAAACATAAGAATAGCAGTATAACTGAATGATACTGTAAAAAGAACAAAAGCAGCAGGCAGATATGGGGTCAAGCTTTTTGGATTTCAACAAAAATGTTATTTTCAGCATAGTGATCATTGCAATTTGCTAACATAGTTCACATAAGTTATAAAACTGATGTTTA
This sequence comes from Anodontia alba, assembly GCA_964016985.1. Taxonomy (NCBI): domain Eukaryota; kingdom Metazoa; phylum Mollusca; class Bivalvia; order Lucinida; family Lucinidae; genus Anodontia; species Anodontia alba. Next base: position 13,117,314 of record OZ024836.1, on the reverse strand, counting down.
ACAAAGTCACTTGCAGAAAATCCTGATATTTTTCTGATTATAAAGAGCGGTACACTACTGACAGTCATATAATTAGAAAACAATCTAATACCTGTTTTTGCATGAAAACATGGTTAACAAGTGTATGTCTGCTCAGTTCAGGATACTGTAAGACCGTGAATATATGATATTGAAATACATATTTGTTCTTTTCAAGTATGTAATGCTTAATGTCAGGAGTATAAAAATTAACTCTAAACTTTTAATGTTCCTTTGAGATGATAACATTTCCACCCCGGCCCCCCTCCCCCACCCCCCCCCCCCCCCCAGAACATTAATATCGTTCTAATTCTTTCTCAGAGTATGAGGCTGACCATATGTCCGTCACATAAGGTATTTTAAAAGATTTTACTAGATATCTGAAGTGAGATATAAAACGTTTTTACAGCCATACTGTTAAATTTTGGGGAGAAAAATAGCTTAAAATTTAAAAATATTTAACAGTTACAGATCTAGAATAGAAATACAGGTGCAACATGTTGTCTTATAATGTATAACATCAAATAAAATGCAGCAAGAAAGATTCCTGCACTGTTAAGGTGTTTTAAATTATGTAATTATTAGACCTTATTAGTACAGAAAACTTATGAATAATGAACAAAAACGTGTTACAAATAAAAACATTAATATTCACTTGATTCACCAAACTTATATACATTTTTTAAATAAAACTTGACGTATGTAGATCGGTTCCGAATGATAAATACTTCCCAGTGAGCCTGTTAAATTTTCACCCTCAGTGCTACACTTTTTTGCCATTTTATTTGAAACTGCCCATAAAGCAAACTCGATGATATTACAGTTAACACATTTATGCCTAGCGTCCGATAAAAGGTACTTTGGAAACAATGTAGACCCAGATCAGACGCCATATGTTTCACCATATGCGAAACACTCGTATATAATATTTTAATTGAGACAGAACGCGGCGTCTGATCAGGGTCTACACTGTTTACAAATAACTGTTTACCTTAAATGACATTAAATCATGCTCGGAATGGCAAATAATCACTTATCAACATTCAAAATACTTACATTGCTGTTTTCAATTTGCCACAATATTACAGTATCAAAATTGCAGTTGTAAAAGTTATACAAGCAAGATTGGTTGTTATTATCAATAGATCTGGATTTTATCAAGTATATGTATCGTAATTACCTCCCTTAAAACGCAGAGTTGTCAGAACTAATCATTTGAAGTAGAAATACTGTTTCTTCGAAGTAATTATAGTATAAAGTTGTCTTATAGTTTATTCGATTTTCTATATTTCAAAATAATAACACTTTCTGGTGACAACAAGTTTTAATTTTGAGAAAAGTCGGAGGGCACTATATTGTCACTACTTTTTTAAAATTAGTTCTGTACAAGAGCTGTGTTCTTCTGTCGTTCAAGAGATTGCTTTCGATAAAGAAAGAGAGCTTAATGATGAATGATACCACGTATTATAGTGTATCGCAAGGAGTTACCTTGTTGAAAAGTTATTCCTGAGTTTACAGTATAGACCCAGATCAGATGTCATTTACATCTAATAGATACTGTAGAATACCTTAGATACCCCAAGTCTTGAACAGACAGTCCTGAGCTACTTACATGTATGTAGACCCAGATTAGATAACAATATTACCTTATAAATATGTACTGAAGAATATCGATCTACCCTAAGTATTGGATAAACAGTTAGGAACAAACAGTGCAGATCCAAATCAGGTGCCATATTACATCTTATAAATGGATACTGTAGAATACCTTATATGTCCTAAATATAGAACAAACATTACTGAGTTAGCAGTATAGCTCTAGATCAGACGTCACAGCTAAAATGCACCTAATAAACGGATACTAAAGAAAAAGGTTTTCACTCAAACTTTTGTACAGACAGTCCTGACCTAACCTTGTAGCTCCAGATCAGACGCCACCTTACATCTAATAAATGGATACTATAGAATACCTTATATAACATAAGTATTGGTTAGACAGCCCTGAGCTAACAGTGTAGACCCAGATCAGACGCCATCATGCATCTAAAAAATGGATACTAAAGAATACCATTTATACTCAAAGTATTCGACAGAGAGCCCAAAGGAAATAATACCAATTCCAATTTTTAAATATCTAGAGAAACTTTAAATGTACCATGTAAGAATAAGCAACAAAACAACAACAACAACAACAACAACAACAACAAATAATAATAATAATAATAATAATAATAATAATCAGATGCCATATTACATCTAATAAACGGATACTGTAGTATACCTTAATATATAACCTAAGCATTGGAGAGATATACATTAGCTTACAGTGTAGACCCAACTCAATTGCCATATTACATCAAATAAATAGATGCTGTAGAGTAGCTTACATACTCTAGTTCTTGAACAGACAGTCCTGAGCTACTAATGTAGACCCAAAAGCAGATAACCATATTATATCTAATAAATATATACTGTACAATACCTTTCTACCTAAGTACTGGACAAACAGTTCGGAGCAAACAGTGTAGACCCAAATCAGATGCCATATTACACCTTATAAATTGATACTGTAAAATACCTAATATGTCCTAAATATTGAACAAACATTACTGAGTCAGCAGTATAGATCTAGATCAGACGTCACAGCTAAAATACATCTAATAAACGGATACTGTAGAAAACCGTTTTCACTCAAACTTTTGTACAGACAGTCCTGTCCTAACCTTGTAGCTCCAGATCAGAAGCCACCTTACCTCTAATAAATGGATACTATAGAACACCTTATATACCATAAATATTGATTAGACAGCCCTGAGCTAACAGTGTAGACCCAGATCAGACGCCATCATGCATCTAATAAATGGATACTAAAGGATACCATTTATACTCAAAGTATTGGACAGAGAGTCCTAAGAAAATAATACCAATTCCAAGTTTTAAATATCTAGAGAAACTTTAAATGTACTATGAAAAAAAAAAACAAAAAAAAAAACAAAAAAAAAAACAAGCAACAAAACAACAACAACAAAAGCAAAATAATAATAATAATAACAATAATAATAATAATGTTCATAATAATAATAATAATAATAATAATAATAATAGATATAGTAATCAGATGCCATATTACATCTAATAAATGGATACTGTATAATACCTTAATATATATCCTAAGTATTGGAGAGATATACAAGAGCTTACAGTGTAGACCCAAATCAATTGCCACATTACATCTAATGAATAGATACTGTAGAATATACCTTACATGCTCTAGGCCTTGAACAGACAGTCCTTACCCAAAAGCAATTAACCATATTACATCTAATAAATATATACTGTATAATACCTCTGTACCCTAAGTACTGGACAAACAGTTCGGAGCAAACAGTGTAGACCCAAATAAGATGCAATATTACATATTATAAATGGATACTGTAAAATACCTTATATGTTTTAAATATTGAACAAACATTACTGAGTTAGCAGTATAGATCTAGATCAGACGTCACAGCTAAAATACATCTAATAAACGGATACTGTAGAAAAACGTTTTCACTCAAACTTTTGTATAGACAGTCCTGACCTAATCTTGTAGCTCCAGATCAGACGCCACCTTACATCTAATTAATGGATACTCTAGAATACCTTATATACCATAAGTTTTGGTTAGACAGCCCTGAGCTAACAGTGTAGACCCAGATCAGACGCCATCATGCATCTAATAAAGGATACTAAAGAATACCATTTATACTCAAAGCATTGGACAGAGAGTCCTAAGAAAATAATACCAATTACACTTTTTAAATATCTAGAGAAACTTTAAATGTACTATGAAAAAAATAAGCAACAAAACAACAATAACAACAGCAAATAATAATAATAATAATAATAGTAATCAGATGCTATATTACATCTAATAAATGGATACTGTAGAATACCTTCATATATATCCTAAGTATTGGAGAGATACACCTGAGCTTACAGTGTAGACCCAAATCAATTGCCATATTACATCTAATAAATAGATACTGTATAATATTTACAGTATCCAACTCAACAACAATATAAGGCATATTGTATGTTTACATCTCTGGTAATCCTGATTTGGAGAAACATTTTTCTGAGTTAGTCATAGTGGTTTAAAAATGGCTTAGTTCTGTTAGAATCGATAAGAACATGTGACAACTCCAAGATCATACTTTAGCATTTATACATAATGTAAACGTTTTTATTTATATTCTGCTATGAAACTTGTTATAATTCTAAACAAACTGTAATTTTCCTTTTAGGTCTTATGTGGAGTTCTATGAGCATTAAAAGTCTGAAGAGTCATCAGATTCCGGATTCTAGTGAAGTTAAGTATTTGTTTTTGTTTGTTGGTTTGATTTGATTTGGTTTGATTTCGTTTCGTTAGGGTTTTCTTTGTTTTCGTTTCTTTCGGTTCAGTTTGTGTTTTCTCTAGTTTGATCATTGTGTTTATTGTATTGTGTTGTATGTTGTAGTGTTATGTATTCTATTATATAGATGGTTTTGTTTTGTTTAGATTGGTGTCTATTTGATTCGGTTTCATTTCGTATTTCTCTATTTAGATTGTAGTGTTAATTGTATTGTATTGTATATTGTAGTGTAATGTATTGTATTGTATTGTATTATGTTTGCTTTCATTTTGTTTCTATTTGATTTGGTTTTGTTTCTGTTTCGATTGACCTTTCTGTACTTTGATTGTATTGTGTTATCGTTTCGGATCATATTGTAATGTAATTTAATGTAATTTAAAGTAATGTAATGTAATGCGTTGTAATGTAATATAATGTAATGTATTAATTATAGTATTGTATTATCTATGATTTCGTTTGTTTTCTGTTGATTTTCTTTCTTTCGGTATTTCATTTGTTTTTTGCTCTGTTTGGATTGTGATGTGTTTTGTTTTCGTTTTGGATTGTATTGTTATGTAATGTAATGTAATGGTATGTAATGCAATGTAATGTTAATATAATGTAATGCATTGTAATGTAATGATAATTGTATTGTATTGTGTTTTGTTTTCTTTGGTTTCTTTTGATTTGATTTCTTTCGGTTTCATTTGCTTTTTCTCTATTTGGATAATGGTATTTATTGCATTGTATTGTATATTGTAGTGGTACGTTTTGTATTGAATTCTATATTTGTTTTCTTTGGTTCTGATTGGTAAGGCTTTGATTGGTGAGGTTTCTGTTTGATTTGCTTTCGTTTTGATTTGTTAGATTTCTGTTTGATTTGCTTTCGTTCTGTTTCATTTGATCTTATGGTGTGGTTTGATATCTTAATTTATTTTTTTCATATTTACAGGTGGTTCCACGGTCGACTGGAATTCAGTGAAGGACCAAAACCGATTACTGGTTGTAAGTATCTTATTTCATAATAGTGTCGATCAATTAATTTATATATTTCACACGCACAGTGTAAATGTGATACCCTGTTTACGCCTCCTAGCCCGTGCTTGGCCGATATTCTGTTTCAACTTAAGAAGCGTCCGTGTTGCCGCTCTCGACCTCGGATCAGGAGGTTTGGGCTCAGAACTCGCTAGAAGCGGAATTTTGCTTTATACGGCGATTCGTTACGCAGAGCCTTTCATTATCACCCTTCAGTCGTCTCAATATGACTTAATTGATATTGAAGAAATACAAAAACATCATCATCATTATTTCAAATTAAATCCACATTTTCTCAGATAAGTCAAAATATCAGAGAATATGGGTTATAGTTTAGTGAAGATGTTTCACGGCGGCCAAATAGGGGCATTTCAAAAAAAAAAAAAAAAAAAAAAAAAAAAAAAAAATGACGCAAATCCTTTCTCAAAGTTTAAGCAGCTACAATAATGACGTTTGCCGGTTTTGTTGAAGTTTCTATACTATAAACAGTGTATCACAGTGCCCTTAAGCTATCTGCCAAATTTCAGTCGATTCCGCCAAATGGTTAAAGTTTTAGGCTCGAAATGTAGTTAAAATGTCAGGAGGGTAACACTTTTAGTATGACAGTTTTTCAGTAGTTGTGTTGTTGTGTATTCACAAATATTGTTTGATAATATGACACTTGTAATGAGAAAGAAACAGTCTTTTAGTATTGGTTTGTCATATTGGCTCTATAGAAACATTATTTCAAACACTTAAAACATTTTTCAGAGATGCTGCCCTCATCTATATAATGATACCCTTCAAACTTTGAGAACTCTTAAAAAAGTATGAATTTGAAATGAAACGGGCGCGAAAAGTTCATTAGATACTCTTAAATATGCCAAATGCTTCACTGAATATTTTTATGCTTGTACCTGAATTTGTATGATTTGAACTGTCATTTGCTGATGCTTAAACAATTTGAGCATCAACTATATGAAGGCACGCTTTAAAGTTAGGAGTGTAACACTTCAACTGAAAGGTGATCCCAAAGTACAGTGGGGCACTCAGTCAATCCCATTTTACTATTTTCAAGAAGCTTTTGACCCACAGATAATATTTAAACTTTTTTGACTGTGCCAGAATGTCTATTTTCATTTTTCTGCAAATAATACCACGACATGGGTGAAACATTTTCTATAAAGAAAAAAAAAACTTAAAAAGAGGTAATAATTTTTTGTACAGAGCTTGAAAATATCTGTTTGTAAAACAGCCATAGATAACCAAGTATCTTATCATTTCAAAAGCATTTCCTTTAACTATTTAAGGCCATGTAAAGAAATACTGAAAGAAATTTCACAAAATTTCTGGAAATCTGAACTGTCATAGTTTCATAAATATCAATTAATGGTGACAAAATTCCTGATACAAAGAAACATAAGTTATTCCATGTATACAAATCAGGATTAAAAGTCTTGAAATTATTATTTGTTCATTGCAGTAGTGCATATGTTTGTTACATAAGCTTTTTCAGAAAAAAAAAAAAAAAAAAAAACAACAACAAAAAACAACAACAATCAAACAAACAAATAAACGTTACTCTCCTGACATAATAAGTTTGTCCCATTAAACCTTCTTTACAGATTCTCGCATGCATTTATTTATACTTCTAAGTATTTAAATAGCTCTGTTGCATTTGATTCTTCATAAAGAACTTCCTGCCACAAGTTATTATTTTTTGCTGGATGTACATCTTTACAATGAATGATATAAAAATATATTTAAGAGCATGAAAAAATTAGCAAGTATTTAGGATATTATTGTGTGTAAATTAAACAAAAAATGACAAAATACACTTGTATTTGCCAAATTTCTGACATAAAGAGTATTTTAAACATTTTGAAAGTAAAAACATAAGAATAGCAGTATAACTGAATGATGCTGTAAAAAGAACAAAAGCAGCAGGCAGATATGGGGTCAAGCTTTTTGGATTTCAACAAAAATGTTATTTTCAGCATAGTGATCATTGCAATTTGCTAACATAGTTCACATAAGTTATAAAACTGATGTTTAACAAAGTCACTTGCAGAAAATCCTGATATTTTTCTGATTATAAAGAGCGGTACACTACTGACAGTCATATAATTAGAAAACAATCTAATACCTGTTTTTGCATGAAAACATGGTTAACAAGTGTATGTCTGCTCAGTTCAGGATACTGTAAGACCGTGAATATATGATATTGAAATACATATTTGTTCTTTTCAAGTATGTAATGCTTAATGTCAGGAGTATAAAAATTAACTCTAAACTTTTAATGTTCCTTTGAGATGATAACATTTCCACCCCGGCCCCCCTCCCCCACACCCCCCCCCCCCCCCCAGAACATTAATATCGTTCTAATTCTTTCTCAGAGTATGAGGCTGACCATATGTCCGTCACATAAGGTATTTTAAAAGATTTTACTAGATATCTGAAGTGAGATATAAAACGTTTTTACAGCCATACTGTTAAATTTTGGGGAGAAAAATAGCTTAAAATTTAAAAATATTTAACAGTTACAGATCTAGAATAGAAATACAGGTGCAACATGTTGTCTTATAATGTATAACATCAAATAAAATGCAGCAAGAAAGATTCCTGCACTGTTAAGGTGTTTTAAATTATGTAATTATTAGACCTTATTAGTACAGAAAACTTATGAATAATGAACAAAAACGTGTTACAAATAAAAACATTAATATTCACTTGATTCACCAAACTTATATACATTTTTTAAATAAAACTTGACGTATGTAGATCGGTTCCGAATGATAAATACTTCCCAGTGAGCCTGTTAAATTTTCACCCTCAGTGCTACACTTTTTTGCCATTTTATTTGAAACTGCCCATAAAGCAAACTCGATGATATTACAGTTAACACATTTATGCCTAGCGTCCGATAAAAGGTACTTTGGAAACAATGTAGACCCAGATCAGACGCCATATGTTTCACCATATGCGAAACACTCGTATATAATATTTTTATTGAGACAGAACGCGGCGTCTGATCAGGGTCTACACTGTTTACAAATAACTGTTTACCTTAAATGACATAAAATCATGCTCGGAATGGCAAATAATCACTTATCAACATTCAAAATACTTACATTGCTGTTTTCAATTTGCCACAATATTACAGTATCAAAATTGCAGTTGTAAAAGTTATACAAGCAAGATTGGTTGTTATTATCAATAGATCTGGATTTTATCAAGTATATGTATCGTAATTACCTCCCTTAAAACGCAGAGTTGTCAGAACTAATCATTTGAAGTAGAAATACTGTTTCTTCGAAGTAATTATAGTATAAAGTTGTCTTATAGTTTATTCGATTTTCTATATTTCAAAATAATAACACTTTCTGGTGACAACAAGTTTTAATTTTGAGAAAAGTCGGAGGGCACTATATTGTCACTACTTTTTTAAAATTAGTTCTGTACAAGAGCTGTGTTCTTCTGTCGTTCAAGAGATTGCTTTCGATAAAGAAAGAGAGCTTAATGATGAATGATACCACGTATTATAGTGTATCGCAAGGAGTTACCTTGTTGAAAAGTTATTCCTGAGTTTACAGTATAGACCCAGATCAGATGTCATTTACATCTAATAGATACTGTAGAATACCTTAGATACCCCAAGTCTTGAACAGACAGTCCTGAGCTACTTACATGTATGTAGACCCAGATTAGATAACAATATTACCTTATAAATATATACTGAAGAATATCGATCTACCCTAAGTATTGGATAAACAGTTAGGAACAAACAGTGCAGATCCAAATCAGGTGCCATATTACATCTTATAAATGGATACTGTAGAATACCTTATATGTCCTAAATATAGAACAAACATTACTGAGTTAGCAGTATAGCTCTAGATCAGACGTCACAGCTAAAATGCACCTAATAAACGGATACTAAAGAAAAAGGTTTTCACTCAAACTTTTGTACAGACAGTCCTGACCTAACCTTGTAGCTCCAGATCAGACGCCACCTTACATCTAATAAATGGATACTATAGAATACCTTATATAACATAAGTATTGGTTAGACAGCCCTGAGCTAACAGTGTAGACCCAGATCAGACGCCATCATGCATCTAAAAAATGGATACTAAAGAATACCATTTATACTCAAAGTATTCGACAGAGAGCCCAAAGGAAATAATACCAATTCCAATTTTTAAATATCTAGAGAAACTTTAAATGTACCATGTAAGAATAAGCAACAAAACAACAACAACAACAACAAATAATAATAATAATAATAATAATAATAATAATCAGATGCCAAATTACATCTAATAAACGGATACTGTAGTATACCTTAATATATAACCTAAGCATTGGAGAGATATACATTAGCTTACAGTGTAGACCCAACTCAATTGCCATATTACATCAAATAAATAGATGCTGTAGAGTAGCTTACATACTCTAGTTCTTGAACAGACAGTCCTGAGCTACTAATGTAGACCCAAAAGCAGATAACCATATTATATCTAATAAATATATACTGTACAATACCTTTCTACCTAAGTACTGGACAAACAGATCGGAGCAAACAGTGTAGACCCAAATCAGATGCCATATTACACCTTATAAATTGATACTGTAAAATACCTAATATGTCCTAAATATTGAACAAACATTACTGAGTCAGCAGTATAGATCTAGATCAGACGTCACAGCTAAAATACATCTAATAAACGGATACTGTAGAAAACCGTTTTCACTCAAACTTTTGTACAGACAGTCCTGTCCTAACCTTGTAGCTCCAGATCAGAAGCCACCTTACCTCTAATAAATGGATACTATAGAACACCTTATATACCATAAATATTGATTAGACAGCCCTGAGCTAACAGTGTAGACCCAGATCAGACGCCATCATGCATCTAATAAATGGATACTAAAGGATACCATTTATACTCAAAGTATTGGACAGAGAGTCCTAAGAAAATAATACCAATTCCAAGTTTTAAATATCTAGAGAAACTTTAAATGTACTATGAAAAAAAAAAACAAAAAAAAAAAACCAAAAAAAAAACAAGCAACAAAACAACAACAACAAAAGCAAAATAATAATAATAATAACAATAATAATAATAATGTTCATAATAATAATAATAATAATAATAATAATAATAGATATAGTAATCAGATGCCATATTACATCTAATAAATGGATACTGTATAATACCTTAATATATATCCTAAGTATTGGAGAGATATACAAGAGCTTACAGTGTAGACCCAAATCAATTGCCACATTACATCTAATGAATAGATACTGTAGAATATACCTTACATGCTCTAGGCCTTGAACAGACAGTCCTTACCCAAAAGCAATTAACCATATTACATCTAATAAATATATACTGTACAATACCTCTGTACCCTAAGTACTGGACAAACAGTTCGGAGCAAACAGTGTAGACCCAAATAAGATGCAATATTACATATTATAAATGGATACTGTAAAATACCTTATATGTTTTAAATATTGAACAAACATTACTGAGTTAGCAGTATAGATCTAGATCAGACGTCACAGCTAAAATACATCTAATAAACGGATACTGTAGAAAAACGTTTTCACTCAAACTTTTGTATAGACAGTCCTGACCTAATCTTGTAGCTCCAGATCAGACGCCACCTTACATCTAATTAATGGATACTCTAGAATACCTTATATACCATAAGTTTTGGTTAGACAGCCCTGAGCTAACAGTGTAGACCCAGATCAGACGCCATCATGCATCTAATAAAGGATACTAAAGAATACCATTTATACTCAAAGCATTGGACAGAGAGTCCTAAGAAAATAATACCAATTACACTTTTTAAATATCTAGAGAAACTTTAAATGTACTATGAAAAAAATAAGCAACAAAACAACAATAACAACAGCAAATAATAATAATAATAATAATAGTAATCAGATGCTATATTACATCTAATAAATGGATACTGTAGAATACCTTCATATATATCCTAAGTATTGGAGAGATACACCTGAGCTTACAGTGTAGACCCAAATCAATTGCCATATTACATCTAATAAATAGATACTGTATAATATTTACAGTATCCAACTCAACAACAATATAAGGCATATTGTATGTTTACATCTCTGGTAATCCTGATTTGGAGAAACATTTTTCTGAGTTAGTCATAGTGGTTTAAAAATGGCTTAGTTCTGTTAGAATCGATAAGAACATGTGACAACTCCAAGATCATACTTTAGCATTTATACATAATGTAAACGTTTTTATTTATATTCTGCTATGAAACTTGTTATAATTCTAAACAAACTGTAATTTTCCTTTTAGGTCTTATGTGGAGTTCTATGAGCATTAAAAGTCTGAAGAGTCATCAGATTCCGGATTCTAGTGAAGTTAAGTATTTGTTTTTGTTTGTTGGTTTGATTTGATTTGGTTTGATTTCGTTTCGTTAGGGTTTTCTTTGTTTTCGTTTCTTTCGGTTCAGTTTGTGTTTTCTCTAGTTTGATCATTGTGTTTATTGTATTGTGTTGTATGTTGTAGTGTTATGTATTCTATTATATAGATGGTTTTGTTTTGTTTAGATTGGTGTCTATTTGATTCGGTTTCATTTCGTATTTCTCTATTTAGATTGTAGTGTTAATTGTATTGTATTGTATATTGTAGTGTAATGCATTGTATTGTATTGTATTATGTTTGCTTTCATTTTGTTTCTATTTGATTTGGTTTTGTTTCTGTTTCGATTGACCTTTCTGTACTTTGATTGTATTGTGTTATCGTTTCGGATCATATTGTAATGTAATTTAATGTAATTTAAAGTAATGTAATGTAATGCGTTGTAATGTAATATAATGTAATGTATTAATTATAGTATTGTATTATCTATGATTTCGTTTGTTTTCTGTTGATTTTCTTTCTTTCGGTATTTCATTTGTTTTTTGCTCTGTTTGGATTGTGATGTGTTTTGTTTTCGTTTTGGATTGTATTGTTATGTAATGTAATGTAATGGTATGTAATGCAATGTAATGTTAATATAATGTAATGCATTGTAATGTAATGATAATTGTATTGTATTGTGTTTTGTTTTCTTTGGTTTCTTTTGATTTGATTTCTTTCGGTTTCATTTGCTTTTTCTCTATTTGGATAATGGTATTTATTGCATTGTATTGTATATTGTAGTGGTACGTTTTGTATTGAATTCTATATTTGTTTTCTTTGGTTCTGATTGGTAAGGCTTTGATTGGTGAGGTTTCTGTTTGATTTGCTTTCGTTTTGATTTGTTAGATTTCTGTTTGATTTGCTTTCGTTCTGTTTCATTTGATCTTATGGTGTGGTTTGATATCTTAATTTATTTTTTTCATATTTACAGGTGGTTCCACGGTCGACTGGAATTCAGTGAAGGACCAAAACCGATTACTGGTTGTAAGTATCTTATTTCATAATAGTGTCGATCAATTAATTTATATATTTCACACGCACAGTGTAAATGTGATACCCTGTTTACGCCTCCTAGCCCGTGCTTGGCCGATATTCTGTTTCAACTTAAGAAGCGTCCGTGTTGCCGCTCTCGACCTCGGATCAGGAGGTTTGGGCTCAGAACTCGCTAGAAGCGGAATTTTGCTTTATACGGCGATTCGTTACGCAGAGCCTTTCATTATCACCCTTCAGTCGTCTCAATATGACTTAATTGATATTGAAGAAATACAAAAACATCATCATCATTATTTCAAATTAAATCCACATTTTCTCAGATAAGTCAAAATATCAGAGAATATGGGTTATAGTTTAGTGAAGATGTTTCACGGCGGCCAAATAGGGGCATTTCAAAAAAAAAAAAAAAAAAAAAAAAAAAAAAAAAAAATGACGCAAATCCTTTCTCAAAGTTTAAGCAGCTACAATAATGACGTTTGCCGGTTTTGTTGAAGTTTCTATACTATAAACAGTGTATCACAGTGCCCTTAAGCTATCTGCCAAATTTCAGTCGATTTCGCCAAATGGTTAAAGTTTTAGGCTCGAAATGTAGCTAAAATGTCAGGAGGGTAACACTTTTAGTATGACAGTTTTTCAGTAGTTGTGTTGTTGTGTATTCACAAATATTGTTTGATAATATGACACTTGTAATGAGAAAGAAACAGTCTTTTAGTATTGGTTTGTCATATTGGCTCTATAGAAACATTATTTCAAACACTTAAAACATTTTTCAGAGATGCTGCCCTCATCTATATAATGATACCCTTCAAACTTTGAGAACTCTTAAAAAAGTATGAATTTGAAATGAAACGGGCGCGAAAAGTTCATTAGATACTCTTAAATATGCCAAATGCTTCACTGAATATTTTTATGCTTGTACCTGAATTTGTATGATTTGAACTGTCATTTGCTGATGCTTAAACAATTTGAGCATCAACTATATGAAGGCACGCTTTAAAGTTAGGAGTGTAACACTTCAACTGAAAGGTGATCCCAAAGTACAGTGGGGCACTCAGTCAATCCCATTTTACTATTTTCAAGAAGCTTTTGACCCACAGATAATATTTAAACTTTTTTGACTGTGCCAGAATGTCTATTTTCATTTTTCTGCAAATAATACCACGACATGGGTGAACATTTTCTATAAAGAAAAAAAAACTTAAAAAGAGGTAATAATTTTTTGTACAGAGCTTGAAAATATCTGTTTGTAAAACAGCCATAGATAACCAAGTATCTTATCATTTCAAAAGCATTTCCTTTAACTATTTAAGGCCATGTAAAGAAATACTGAAAGAAATTTCACAAAATTTCTGGAAATCTGAACTGTCATAGTTTCATAAATATCAATTAATGGTGACAAAATTCCTGATACAAAGAAACATAAGTTATTCCATGTATACAAATCAGGATTAAAAGTCTTGAAATTATTATTTGTTCATTGCAGTAGTGCATATGTTTGTTACATAAGCTTTTTCAGAAAAAAAAAAAAAAAAAAAAAAAAAACAACAAAAAACAACAACAATCAAACAAACAAATAAACGTTACTCTCCTGACATAATAAGTTTGTCCCATTAAACCTTCTTTACAGATTCTCGCATGCATTTATTTATACTTCTAAGTATTTAAATAGCTCTGTTGCATTTGATTCTTCATAAAGAACTTCCTGCCACAAGTTATTATTTTTTGCTGGATGTACATCTTTACAATGAATGATATAAAAATATATTTAAGAGCATGAAAAAATTAGCAAGTATTTAGGATATTATTGTGTGTAAATTAAACAAAAAATGACAAAATACACTTGTATTTGCCAAATTTCTGACATAAAGAGTATTTTAAACATTTTGAAAGTAAAAACATAAGAATAGCAGTATAACTGAATGATACTGTAAAAAGAACAAAAGCAGCAGGCAGATATGGGGTCAAGCTTTTTGGATTTCAACAAAAATGTTATTTTCAGCATAGTGATCATTGCAATTTGCTAACATAGTTCACATAAGTTATAAAACTGATGTTTAACAAAGTCACTTGCAGAAAATCCTGATATTTTTCTGATTATAAAGAGCGGTACACTACTGACAGTCATATAATTAGAAAACAATCTAATACCTGTTTTTGCATGAAAACATGGTTAACAAGTGTATGTCTGCTCAGTTCAGGATACTGTAAGACCGTGAATATATGATATTGAAATACATATTTGTTCTTTTCAAGTATGTAATGCTTAATGTCAGGAGTATAAAAATTAACTCTAAACTTTTAATGTTCCTTTGAGATGATAACATTTCCACCCCGGCCCCCCTCCCCCACCCCCCCCCCCCCCAGAACATTAATATCGTTCTAATTCTTTCTCAGAGTATGAGGCTGACCATATGTCCGTCACATAAGGTATTTTAAAAGATTTTACTAGATATCTGAAGTGAGATATAAAACGTTTTTACAGCCATACTGTTAAATTTTGGGGAGAAAAATAGCTTAAAATTTAAAAATATTTAACAGTTACAGATCTAGAATAGAAATACAGGTGCAACATGTTGTCTTATAATGTATAACATCAAATAAAATGCAGCAAGAAAGATTCCTGCACTGTTAAGGTGTTTTAAATTATGTAATTATTAGACCTTATTAGTACAGAAAACTTATGAATAATGAACAAAAACGTGTTACAAATAAAAACATTAATATTCACTTGATTCACCAAACTTATATACATTTTTTAAATAAAACTTGACGTATGTAGATCGGTTCCGAATGATAAATACTTCCCAGTGAGCCTGTTAAATTTTCACCCTCAGTGCTACACTTTTTTGCCATTTTATTTGAAACTGCCCATTAAGCAAACTCGATGATATTACAGTTAACACATTTATGCCTAGCGTCCGATAAAAGGTACTTTGGAAACAATGTAGACCCAGATCAGACGCCATATGTTTCACCATATGCGAAACACTCGTATATAATATTTTTATTGAGACAGAACGCGGCGTCTGATCAGGGTCTACACTGTTTACAAATAACTGTTTACCTTAAATGACATAAAATCATGCTCGGAATGGCAAATAATCACTTATCAACATTCAAAATACTTACATTGCTGTTTTCAATTTGCCACAATATTACAGTATCAAAATTGCAGTTGTAAAAGTTATACAAGCAAGACTGGTTGTTATTATCAATAGATCTGGATTTTATCAAGTATATGTATCGTAATTACCTCCCTTAAAACGCAGAGTTGTCAGAACTAATCATTTGAAGTAGAAATACTGTTTCTTCGAAGTAATTATAGTATAAAGTTGTCTTATAGTTTATTCGATTTTCTATATTTCAAAATAATAACACTTTCTGGTGACAACAAGTTTTAATTTTGAGAAAAGTCGGAGGGCACTATATTGTCACTACTTTTTTAAAATTAGTTCTGTACAAGAGCTGTGTTCTTCTGTCGTTCAAGAGATTGCTTTCGATAAAGAAAGAGAGCTTAATGATGAATGATACCACGTATTATAGTGTATCGCAAGGAGTTACCTTGTTGAAAAGTTATTCCTGAGTTTACAGTATAGACCCAGATCAGATGTCATTTATATCTAATAGATACTGTAGAATACCTTAGATACCCCAAGTCTTGAACAGACAGTCCTGAGCTACTTACATGTATGTAGACCCAGATTAGATAACAATATAACCTTATAAATATGTACTGAAGAATATCGATCTACCCTAAGTATTGGATAAACAGTTAGGAACAAACAGTGCAGATCCAAATCAGGTGCCATATTACATCTTATAAATGGATACTGTAGAATACCTTATATGTCCTAAATATAGAACAAACATTACTGAGTTAGCAGTATAGCTCTAGATCAGACGTCACAGCTAAAATGCACCTAATAAACGGATACTAAAGAAAAAGGTTTTCACTCAAACTTTTGTACAGACAGTCCTGACCTAACCTTGTAGCTCCAGATCAGACGCCACCTTACATCTAATAAATGGATACTATAGAATACCTTATATAACATAAGTATTGGTTAGACAGCCCTGAGCTAACAGTGTAGACCCAGATCAGACGCCATCATGCATCTAAAAAATGGATACTAAAGAATACCATTTATACTCAAAGTATTCGACAGAGAGCCCAAAGGAAATAATACCAATTCCAATTTTTAAATATCTAGAGAAACTTTAAATGTACCATGTAAGAATAAGCAACAAAACAACAACAACAACAACAAATAATAATAATAATAATAATAATAATCAGATGCCATATTACATCTAATAAACGGATACTGTAGTATACCTTAATATATAACCTAAGCATTGGAGAGATATACATTAGCTTACAGTGTAGACCCAACTCAATTGCCATATTACATCAAATAAATAGATGCTGTAGAGTAGCTTACATACTCTAGTTCTTGAACAGACAGTCCTGAGCTACTAATGTAGACCCAAAAGCAGATAACCATATTATATCTAATAAATACATACTGTACAATACCTTTCTACCTAAGTACTGGACAAACAGTTCGGAGCAAACAGTGTAGACCCAAATCAGATGCCATATTACACCTTATAAATTGATACTGTAAAATACCTAATATGTCCTAAATATTGAACAAACATTACTGAGTCAGCAGTATAGATCTAGATCAGACGTCACAGCTAAAATACATCTAATAAACGGATACTGTAGAAAACCGTTTTCACTCAAACTTTTGTACAGACAGTCCTGTCCTAACCTTGTAGCTCCAGATCAGAAGCCACCTTACCTCTAATAAATGGATACTATAGAACACCTTATATACCATAAATATTGATTAGACAGCCCTGAGCTAACAGTGTAGACCCAGATCAGACGCCATCATGCATCTAATAAATGGATACTAAAGGATACCATTTATACTCAAAGTATTGGACAGAGAGTCCTAAGAAAATAATACCAATTCCAAGTTTTAAATATCTAGAGAAACTTTAAATGTACTATGAAAAAAAAAAACAAAAAAAAAAAACAAAAAAAAAACAAGCAACAAAACAACAACAACAAAAGCAAAATAATAATAATAATAACAATAATAATAATAATGTTCATAATAATAATAATAATAATAATAATAATAATAGATATAGTAATCAGATGCCATATTACATCTAATAAATGGATACTGTATAATACCTTAATATATATCCTAAGTATTGGAGAGATATACAAGAGCTTACAGTGTAGACCCAAATCAATTGCCACATTACATCTAATGAATAGATACTGTAGAATATACCTTACATGCTCTAGGCCTTGAACAGACAGTCCTTACCCAAAAGCAATTAACCATATTACATCTAATAAATATATACTGTACAATACCTCTGTACCCTAAGTACTGGACAAACAGTTCGGAGCAAACAGTGTAGACCCAAATAAGATGCAATATTACATATTATAAATGGATACTGTAAAATACCTTATATGTTTTAAATATTGAACAAACATTACTGAGTTAGCAGTATAGATCTAGATCAGACGTCACAGCTAAAATACATCTAATAAACGGATACTGTAGAAAAACGTTTTCACTCAAACTTTTGTATAGACAGTCCTGACCTAATCTTGTAGCTCCAGATCAGACGCCACCTTACATCTAATTAATGGATACTCTAGAATACCTTATATACCATAAGTTTTGGTTAGACAGCCCTGAGCTAACAGTGTAGACCCAGATCAGACGCCATCATGCATCTAATAAAGGATACTAAAGAATACCATTTATACTCAAAGCATTGGACAGAGAGTCCTAAGAAAATAATACCAATTACACTTTTTAAATATCTAGAGAAACTTTAAATGTACTATGAAAAAAATAAGCAACAAAACAACAATAACAACAGCAAATAATAATAATAATAGTAATCAGATGCTATATTACATCTAATAAATGGATACTGTAGAATACCTTCATATATATCCTAAGTATTGGAGAGATACACCTGAGCTTACAGTGTAGACCCAAATCAATTGCCATATTACATCTAATAAATAGATACTGTATAATATTTACAGTATCCAACTCAACAACAATATAAGGCATATTGTATGTTTACATCTCTGGTAATCCTGATTTGGAGAAACATTTTTCTGAGTTAGTCATAGTGGTTTAAAAATGGCTTAGTTCTGTTAGAATCGATAAGAACATGTGACAACTCCAAGATCATACTTTAGCATTTATACATAATGTAAACGTTTTTATTTATATTCTGCTATGAAACTTGTTATAATTCTAAACAAACTGTAATTTTCCTTTTAGGTCTTATGTGGAGTTCTATGAGCATTAAAAGTCTGAAGAGTCATCAGATTCCGGATTCTAGTGAAGTTAAGTATTTGTTTTTGTTTGTTGGTTTGATTTGATTTGGTTTGATTTCGTTTCGTTAGGGTTTTCTTTGTTTTCGTTTCTTTCGGTTCAGTTTGTGTTTTCTCTAGTTTGATCATTGTGTTTATTGTATTGTGTTGTATGTTGTAGTGTTATGTATTCTATTATATAGATGGTTTTGTTTTGTTTAGATTGGTGTCTATTTGATTCGGTTTCATTTCGTATTTCTCTATTTAGATTGTAGTGTTAATTGTATTGTATTGTATATTGTAGTGTAATGTATTGTATTGTATTGTATTATGTTTGCTTTCATTTTGTTTCTATTTGATTTGGTTTTGTTTCTGTTTCGATTGACCTTTCTGTACTTTGATTGTATTGTGTTATCGTTTCGGATCATATTGTAATGTAATTTAATGTAATTTAAAGTAATGTAATGTAATGCGTTGTAATGTAATATAATGTAATGTATTAATTATAGTATTGTATTATCTATGATTTCGTTTGTTTTCTGTTGATTTTCTTTCTTTCGGTATTTCATTTGTTTTTTGCTCTGTTTGGATTGTGATGTGTTTTGTTTTCGTTTTGGATTGTATTGTTATGTAATGTAATGTAATGGTATGTAATGCAATGTAATGTTAATATAATGTAATGCATTGTAATGTAATGATAATTGTATTGTGTTTTGTTTTCTTTGGTTTCTTTTGATTTGATTTCTTTCGGTTTCATTTGCTTTTTCTCTATTTGGATAATGGTATTTATTGCATTGTATTGTATATTGTAGTGGTACGTTTTGTATTGAATTCTATATTTGTTTTCTTTGGTTCTGATTGGTAAGGCTTTGATTGGTGAGGTTTCTGTTTGATTTGCTTTCGTTTTGATTTGTTAGATTTCTGTTTGATTTGCTTTCGTTCTGTTTCATTTGATCTTATGGTGTGGTTTGATATCTTAATTTATTTTTTTCATATTTACAGGTGGTTCCACGGTCGACTGGAATTCAGTGAAGGACCAAAACCGATTACTGGTTGTAAGTATCTTATTTCATAATAGTGTCGATCAATTAATTTATATATTTCACACGCACAGTGTAAATGTGATACCCTGTTTACGCCTCCTAGCCCGTGCTTGGCCGATATTCTGTTTCAACTTAAGAAGCGTCCGTGTTGCCGCTCTCGACCTCGGATCAGGAGGTTTGGGCTCAGAACTCGCTAGAAGCGGAATTTTGCTTTATACGGCGATTCGTTACGCAGAGCCTTTCATTATCACCCTTCAGTCGTCTCAATATGACTTAATTGATATTGAAGAAATACAAAAACATCATCATCATTATTTCAAATTAAATCCACATTTTCTCAGATAAGTCAAAATATCAGAGAATATGGGTTATAGTTTAGTGAAGATGTTTCACGGCGGCCAAATAGGGGCATTTCAAAAAAAAAAAAAAAAAAAAAAAAAAAAAAAAAATGACGCAAATCCTTTCTCAAAGTTTAAGCAGCTACAATAATGACGTTTGCCGGTTTTGTTGAAGTTTCTATACTATAAACAGTGTATCACAGTGCCCTTAAGCTATCTGCCAAATTTCAGTCGATTCCGCCAAATGGTTAAAGTTTTAGGCTCGAAATGTAGTTAAAATGTCAGGAGGGTAACACTTTTAGTATGACAGTTTTTCAGTAGTTGTGTTGTTGTGTATTCACAAATATTGTTTGATAATATGACACTTGTAATGAGAAAGAAACAGTCTTTTAGTATTGGTTTGTCATATTGGCTCTATAGAAACATTATTTCAAACACTTAAAACATTTTTCAGAGATGCTGCCCTCATCTATATAATGATACCCTTCAAACTTTGAGAACTCTTAAAAAAGTATGAATTTGAAATGAAACGGGCGCGAAAAGTTCATTAGATACTCTTAAATATGCCAAATGCTTCACTGAATATTTTTATGCTTGTACCTGAATTTGTATGATTTGAACTGTCATTTGCTGATGCTTAAACAATTTGAGCATCAACTATATGAAGGCACGCTTTAAAGTTAGGAGTGTAACACTTCAACTGAAAGGTGATCCCAAAGTACAGTGGGGCACTCAGTCAATCCCATTTTACTATTTTCAAGAAGCTTTTGACCCACAGATAATATTTAAACTTTTTTGACTGTGCCAGAATGTCTATTTTCATTTTTCTGCAAATAATACCACGACATGGGTGAAACATTTTCTATAAAGAAAAAAAAAACTTAAAAAGAGGTAATAATTTTTTGTACAGAGCTTGAAAATATCTGTTTGTAAAACAGCCATAGATAACCAAGTATCTTATCATTTCAAAAGCATTTCCTTTAACTATTTAAGGCCATGTAAAGAAATACTGAAAGAAATTTCACAAAATTTCTGGAAATCTGAACTGTCATAGTTTCATAAATATCAATTAATGGTGACAAAATTCCTGATACAAAGAAACATAAGTTATTCCATGTATACAAATCAGGATTAAAAGTCTTGAAATTATTATTTGTTCATTGCAGTAGTGCATATGTTTGTTACATAAGCT
The DNA here is from genome assembly GCA_964016985.1 of Anodontia alba. Taxonomy (NCBI): domain Eukaryota; kingdom Metazoa; phylum Mollusca; class Bivalvia; order Lucinida; family Lucinidae; genus Anodontia; species Anodontia alba. Next base: position 13,095,509 of record OZ024836.1, on the reverse strand, counting down.
TTTTCAGAGAAAAAAAAAAAAAAAAAAAAAAAAACAACAAAAAACAACAACAATCAAACAAACAAATAAACGTTACTCTCCTGACATAATAAGTTTGTCCCATTAAACCTTCTTTACAGATTCTCGCATGCATTTATTTATACTTCTAAGTATTTAAATAGCTCTGTTGCATTTGATTCTTCATAAAGAACTTCCTGCCACAAGTTATTATTTTTTGCTGGATGTACATCTTTACAATGAATGATATAAAAATATATTTAAGAGCATGAAAAAATTAGCAAGTATTTAGGATATTATTGTGTGTAAATTAAACAAAAAATGACAAAATACACTTGTATTTGCCAAATTTCTGACAAAAAGAGTATTTTAAACATTTTGAAAGTAAAAACATAAGAATAGCAGTATAACTGAATGATACTGTAAAAAGAACAAAAGCAGCAGGCAGATATGGGGTCAAGCTTTTTGGATTTCAACAAAAATGTTATTTTCAGCATAGTGATCATTGCAATTTGCTAACATAGTTCACATAAGTTATAAAACTGATGTTTAACAAAGTCACTTGCAGAAAATCCTGATATTTTTCTGATTATAAAGAGCGGTACACTACTGACAGTCATATAATTAGAAAACAATCTAATACCTGTTTTTGCATGAAAACATGGTTAACAAGTGTATGTCTGCTCAGTTCAGGATACTGTAAGACCGTGAATATATGATATTGAAATACATATTTGTTCTTTTCAAGTATGTAATAAAAATTAACTCTAAACTTTTAATGTTCCTTTGAGATGATAACATTTCCACCCCGGCCCCCCTCCCCCCCCCCCAGAACATTAATATCGTTCTAATTCTTTCTCAGAGTATGAGGCTGACCATATGTCCGTCACATAAGGTATTTTAAAAGATTTTACTAGATATCTGAAGTGAGATATAAAACGTTTTTACAGCCATACTGTTAAATTTTTGGGAGAAAAATAGCTTAAAATTTAAAAATATTTAACAGTTACAGATCTAGAATAGAAATACAGGTGCAACATGTTGTCTTATAATGTATAACATCAAATAAAATGCAGCAAGAAAGATTCCTGCACTGTTAAGGTGTTTTAAATTATGTAATTATTAGACCTTATTAGTACAGAAAACTTATGAATAATGAACAAAAACGTGTTACAAATAAAAACATTAATATTCACTTGATTCACCAAACTTATATACATTTTTTAAATAAAACTTGACGTATGTAGATCGGTTCCGAATGATAAATACTTCCCAGTGAGCCTGTTATATTTTCACCCTCAGTGCTACACTTTTTTGCCATTTTATTTGAAACTGCCCATAAAGCAAACTCGATGATATTACAGTTAACACATTTATGCCTAGCGTCCGATAAAAGGTACTTTGGAAACAATGTAGACCCAGATCAGACGCCATATGTTTCACCATATGCGAAACACTCGTATATAATATTTTTATTGAGACAGAACGCGGCGTCTGATCAGGGTCTACACTGTTTACAAATAACTGTTTACCTTAAATGACATAAAATCATGCTCGGAATGGCAAATAATCACTTATCAACATTCAAAATACTTACATTGCTGTTTTCAATTTGCCACAATATTACAGTATCAAAATTGCAGTTGTAAAAGTTATACAAGCAAGATTGGTTGTTATTATCAATAGATCTGGATTTTATCAAGTATATGTATCGTAATTACCTCCCTTAAAACGCAGAGTTGTCAGAACTAATCATTTGAAGTAGAAATACTGTTTCTTCGAAGTAATTATAGTATAAAGTTGTCTTATAGTTTATTCGATTTTCTATATTTCAAAATAATAACACTTTCTGGTGACAACAAGTTTTAATTTTGAGAAAAGTCGGAGGGCACTATATTGTCACTACTTTTTTAAAATTAGTTCTGTACAAGAGCTGTGTTCTTCTGTCATTCGAGAGATTGCTTTCGATAAAGAAAGAGAGCTTAATGATGAATGATACCACGTATTATAGTGTATCGCAAGGAGTTACCTTGTTGAAAAGTTATTCCTGAGTTTACAGTATAGACCCAGATCAGATGTCATTTACATCTAATAGATACTGTAGAATACCTTACATACCCCAAGTCTTGAACAGACAGTCCTGAGCTACTTACATGTATGTAGACCCAGATTAGATGACATTATTACCTTATAAATATGTACTGAAGAATATCGATCTACCCTAAGTATTGGATAAACAGTTAGGAACGAACAGTGCAGATCCAAATCAGGTGCCATATTACATCTTATAAATGGATACTGTAGAATACCTTATATGTCCTAAATATAGAACAAACATTACTGAGTTAGCAGTATAACTCTAGATCAGACGTCACAGCTAAAATGCACCTAATAAACGGATACTAAAGAAAAAGGTTTTCACTCAAACTTTTGTACAGACAGTCCTGACCTAACCTTGTAGCTCCAGATCAGACGCCACCTTACATCTAATAAATGGATACTATAGAATACCTTATATAACATAAGTATTGGTTAGACAGCCCTGAGCTAACAGTGTAGACCCAGATCAGACGCCATCATGCATCTAATAAATGGATACTAAAGAATACCATTTATACTCAAAGTATTCGACAGAGAGCCCAAAGGAAATAATACCAATTCCAATTTTTAAATATCTAGAGAAACTTTAAATGTACCATGTAAGAATAAGCAACAAAACAACAACAACAACAACAACAACAAATAATAATAATAATAATAATAATAATAATCAGATGCCATATTACATCTAATAAACGGATACTGTAGTATACCTTAATATATAACCTAAGCATTGGAGAGATATACATTAGCTTACAGTGTAGACCCAACTCAATTGCCATATTACATCAAATAAATAGATGCAGTAGAGTAGCTTACATACTCTAGTTCTTGAACAGACAGTCCTGAGCTACTAATGTAGACCCAAAAGCAGATAACTATATTATATCTAATAAATATATACTGTACAATACCTTTCTACCTAAGTACTGGACAAACAGTTCGGAGCAAACAGTGTAGACCCAAATCAGATGCCATATTACACCTTATAAATTGATACTGTAAAATACCTAATATGTCCTAAATATTGAACAAACATTACTGAGTCAGCAGTATAGATCTAGATCAGACGTCACAGCTAAAATACATCTAATAAACGGATACTGTAGAAAACCGTTTTCACTCAAACTTTTGTACAGACAGTCCTGTCCTAACCTTGTAGCTCCAGATCAGAAGCCACCTTACCTCTAAATGGATACTATAGAACACCTTATATACCATAAATATTGATTAGACAGCCCTGAGCTAACAGTGTAGACCCAGATCAGACGCCATCATGCATCTAATAAATGGATACTAAAGGATACCATTTATACTCAAAGTATTGGACAGAGAGTCCTAAGAAAATAATACCAATTCCAAGTTTTAAATATCTAGAGAAACTTTAAATGTACTATGAAAAAAAAAAAAAAAAAAAAAAAAAAAAAAACAAGCAACAAAACAACAACAACAAAAGCAAAATAATAATAATAATAACAATAATAATAATAATGTTCATAATAATAACAATAATAATAATAATAATAATAGATATAGTAATCAGATGCCATATTACATCTAATAAATGGATACTGTATAATACCTTAAATATATCCTAAGTATTGGAGAGATATACAAGAGCTTACAGTGTAGACCCAAATCAATTGCCACATTACATCTAATGAATAGATACTGTAGAATATACCTTACATGCTCTAGGCCTTGAACAGACAGTCCTTACCCAAAAGCAATTAACCATATTACATCTAATAAATATATACTGTACAATACCTCTGTACCCTAAGTACTGGACAAACAGTTCGGAGCAAACAGTGTAGACCCAAATAAGATGCAATATTACATATTATAAATGGATACTGTAAAATACCTTATATGTTTTAAATATTGAACAAACATTACTGAGTTAGCAGTATAGATCTAGATCAGACGTCACAGCTAAAATACATCTAATAAACGGATACTGTAGAAAAACGTTTTCACTCAAACTTTTGTACAGACAGTCCTGACCTAATCTTGTAGCTCCAGATCAGACGCCACCTTACATCTAATTAATGGATACTCTAGAATACCTTATATACCATAAGTTTTGGTTAGACAGCCCTGAGCTAACAGTGTAGACCCAGATCAGACGCCATCATGCATCTAATAAAGGATACTAAAGAATACCATTTATACTCAAAGCATTGGACAGAGAGTCCTAAGAAAATAATACCAATTACACTTTTTAAATATCTAGAGAAACTTTAAATGTACTATGAAAAAAATAAGCAACAAAACAACAATAACAACAGCAAATAATAATAATAATAATAATAATAGTAATCAGATGCTATATTACATCTAATAAATGGATACTGTAGAATACCTTCATATATATCCTAAGTATTGGAGAGATACACCTGAGCTTACAGTGTAGACCCAAATCAGATGCCATATTACATCTAATAAATAGATACTGTATAATATTTACAGTATCCAACTCAACAACAATATAAGGCATATTGTATGTTTACATCTCTGGTAATCCTGATTTGGAGAAACATTTTTCTGAGTTAGTCATAGTGGTTTAAAAATGGCTTAGTTCTGTTAGAATCGATAAGAACATGTGACAACTCCAAGATCATACTTTAGCATTTATACATAATGTAAACGTTTTTATTTATATTCTGCTATGAAACTTGTTATAATTCTAAACAAACTGTAATTTTCCTTTTAGGTCTTATGTGGAGTTCTATGAGCATTAAAAGTCTGAAGAGTCATCCGATTCCGGATTCTAGTGAAGTTAAGTATTTGTTTTTGTTTGTTGGTTTGATTTGATTTGGTTTGATTTCGTTTCGTTAGGGTTTTCTTTGTTTTCGTTTCTTTCGGTTCAGTTTGTGTTTTCTCTAGTTTGATCATTGTGTTTATTGTATTGTGTTGTATGTTGTAGTGTTATGTATTCTATTATATAGATGGTTTTGTTTTGTTTAGATTGGTGTCTATTTGATTCGGTTTCATTTCGTATTTCTCTATTTAGATTGTAGTGTTAATTGTATTGTATTGTATATTGTAGTGTAATGTATTGTATTGTATTGTATTATGTTTGCTTTCATTTTGTTTCTATTTGATTTGGTTTTGTTTCTGTTTCGATTGACCTTTCTGTACTGTGATTGTATTGTGTTATCGTTTCGGATCATATTGTAATGTAATTTAATGTAATTTAAAGTAATGTAATGTAATGCGTTGTAATGTAATATAATGTAATGTATTAATTATAGTATTGTATTATCTATGATATCGTTTGTTTTCTGTTGATTTTCTTTCTTTCGGGTTCATTTGTTTTTTGCTCTGTTTGGATTGTGATGTGTTTTGTTTTCGTTTTGGATTGTATTGTTATGTAATGTAATGTAATGGTATGTAATGCAATGTAATGTTAATATAATGTAATGCATTGTAATGTAATGATAATTGTATTGTATTGTGTTTTGTTTTCTTTGGTTTCTGTTGATTTGATTTCTTTCGGTTTCATTTGCTTTTTCTCTATTTGGATAATGGTATTTATTGCATTGTATTGTATATTGTAGTGGTACGTTTTGTATTGAATTCTATATTTGTTTTCTTTGGTTCTGATTGGTAAGGCTTTGATTGGTGAGGTTTCTGTTTGATTTGCTTTCGTTTTGATTTGTTAGATTTCTGTTTGATTTGCTTTCGTTCTGTTTCATTTGATCTTATGGTGTGGTTTGATATCTTAATTTATTTTTTTCATATTTACAGGTGGTTCCACGGTCGACTGGAATTCAGTGAAGGACCAAAACCGATTACTGGTTGTAAGTATCTTATTTCATAATAGTGTCGATCAATTAATTTATATATTTCACACGCACAGTGTAAATGTGATACCCTGTTTACGCCTCCTAGCCCGTGCTTGGCCGATATTCTGTTTCAACTTAAGAAGCGTCCGTGTTGCCGCTCTCGACCTCGGATCAGGAGGTTTGGGCTCAGAACTCTCTAGAAGCGGAATTTTGCTTTATACGGCGATTCGTTACGCAGAGCCTTTCATTATCACCCTTCAGTCGTCTCAATATGACTTAATTGATATTGAAGAAATACAAAAACATCATCATCATTATTTCAAATTAAATCCACATTTTCTCAGATAAGTCAAAATATCAGAGAATATGGATTATAGTTTAGTGAAGATGTTTCACGGCGGCCAAATAGGGGCATTTCAAAAAAAAAAAAAAAAATGACGCAAATCCTTTCTCAAAGTTTAAGCAGCTACAATAATGACGTTTGCCGGTTTTGTTGAAGTTTCTATACTATAAACAGTGTATCACAGTGCCCTTAAGCTATCTGCCAAATTTCAGTCGATTCCGCCAAATGGTTAAAGTTTTAGGCTCGAAATGTAGTTAAAATGTCAGGAGGGTAACACTTTTAGTATGACAGTTTTTCAGTAGTTGTGTTGTTGTGTATTCACAAATATTGTTTGATAATATGACACTTGTAATGAGAAAGAAACAGTCTTTTAGTATTGGTTTGTCATATTGGCTCTATAGAAACATTATTTCAAACACTTAAAACATTTTTCAGAGATGCTGCCCTCATCCATATAATGATACCCTTCAAACTTTGAGAACTCTTAAAAAAGTATGAATTTGAAATGAAACGGGCGCGAAAAGTTCATTAGATACTCTTAAATATGCCAAATGCTTCACTGAATATTTTTATGCTTGTACCTGAATTTGTATGCTTTGAACTGTCATTTGCTGATGCTTAAACAATTTGAGCATCAACTATATGAAGGCACGCTTTAAAGTTAGGAGTGTAACACTTCAACTGAAAGGTGATCCCAAAGTACAGTGGGGCACTCAGTCAATCCCATTTTACTATTTTCAAGAAGCTTTTGACCCACAGATAATATTTAAACTTTTTTGACTGTGCCAGAATGTCTATTTTCATTTTTCTGCAAATAATACCACGACATGGGTGAAACATTTTCTATAAAGAAAAAAAAAACTTAAAAAGAGGTAATAATTTTTTGTACAGAGCTTGAAAATATCTGTTTGTAAAACAGCCATAGATAACCAAGTATCTTATCATTTCAAAAGCATTTCCTTTAACTATTTAAGGCCATGTAAGGAAATACTGAAAGAAATTTCACAAAATTTCTGGAAATCTGAACTGTCATAGTTTCATAAATATCAATTAATGGTGATAAAATTCCTGATACAAAGAAACATAAGTTATTCCATGTATACAAATCAGGATTAAAAGTCTTGAAATTATTATTTGTTCATTGCAGTAGTGCATATGTTTGTCACATAAGCTTTTTCAGAAAAAAAAAAAAAAAAAAAAAAAAAAAAAAAAAAAAAACAACAAAAAACAACAACAATCAAACAAACAAATAAACGTTACTCTCCTGACATAATAAGTTTGTCCCATTAAACCTTCTTTACAGATTCTCGCATGCATTTATTTATACTTCTAAGTATTTAAATAGTTCTGTTGCATTTGATTCTTCATAAAGAACTTCCTGCCACAAGTTATTATTTTTTGCTGGATGTACATCTTTACAATGAATGATATAAAAATATATTTAAGAGCATGAAAAAATTAGCAAGTATTTAGGATATTATTGTGTGTAAATTAAACAAAAAATGACAAAATACACTTGTATTTGCCAAATTTCTGACATAAAGAGTATTTTAAACATTTTGAAAGTAAAAACATAAGAATAGCAGTATAACTGAATGATACTGTAAAAAGAACAAAAGCAGCAGGCAGATATGGGGTCAAGCTTTTTGGATTTCAACAAAAATGTTATTTTCAGCATAGTGATCATTGCAATTTGCTAACATAGTTCACATAAGTTATAAAACTGATGTTTAACAAAGTCACTTGCAGAAAATCCTGATATTTTTCTGATTATAAAGAGCGGTACACTACTGACAGTCATATAATTAGAGAACAATCTAATACCTGTTTTTGCATGAAAACATGGTTAACAAGTGTATGTCTGCTCAGTTCAGGATACTGTAAGACCGTGAATATATGATATTGAAATACATATTTGTTCTTTTCAAGTATGTAATGCTTAATGTCAGGAGTATAAAAATTAACTCTAAACTTTTAATGTTCCTTTGAGATGATAACATTTCCACCCCGGCCCCCCTCCCCCACCCCCCCCCCCCAGAACATTAATATCGTTCTAATTCTTTCTCAGAGTATGAGGCTGACCATATGTCCGTCACATAAGGTATTTTAAAAGATTTTACTAGATATCTGAAGTGAGATATAAAACGTTTTTACAGCCATACTGTTAAATTTTGGGGAGAAAAATAGCTTAAAATTTAAAAATATTTAACAGTTACAGATCTAGAATAGAAATACAGGTGCAACATGTTGTCTTATAATGTATAACATCAAATAAAATGCAGCAAGAAAGATTCCTGCACTGTTAAGGTGTTTTAAATTATGTAATTATTAGACCTTATTAGTACAGAAAACTTATGAATAATGAACAAAAACGTGTTACAAATAAAAACATTAATATTCACTTGATTCACCAAACTTATATACATTTTTTAAATAAAACTTGACGTATGTAGATCGGTTCCGAATGATAAATACTTCCCAGTGAGCCTGTTAAATTTTCACCCTCAGTGCTACACTTTTTTGCCATTTTATTTGAAACTGCCCATAAAGCAAACTCGATGATATAACAGTTAACACATCTATGCCTAGCGTCCGATAAAAGGTACTTTGGAAACAATGTAGACCCAGATCAGACGCCATATGTTTCACCATATGCGAAACACTCGTATATAATATTTTTATTGAGACAGAACGCGGCGTCTGATCAGGGTCTACACTGTTTACAAATAACTGTTTACCTTAAATGACATAAAATCATGCTCGGAATGGCAAATAATCACTTATCAACATTCAAAATACTTACATTGCTGTTTTCAATTTGCCACAATATTACAGTATCAAAATTGCAGTTGTAAAAGTTATACAAGCAAGATTGGTTGTTATTATCAATAGATCTGGATTTTATCAAGTATATGTATCGTAATTACCTCCCTTAAAACGCAGAGTTGTCAGAACTAATCATTTGAAGTAGAAATACTGTTTCTTCGAAGTAATTATAGTATAAAGTTGTCTTATAGTTTATTCGATTTTCTATATTTCAAAATAATAACACTTTCTGGTGACAACAAGTTTTAATTTTGAGAAAAGTCGGAGGGCACTATATTGTCACTACTTTTTTAAAATTAGTTCTGTACAAGAGCTGTGTTCTTCTGTCGTTCAAGAGATTGCTTTCGATAAAGAAAGAGAGCTTAATGATGAATGATACCACGTAGTATAGTGTATCGCAAGGAGTTACCTTGTTGAAAAGTTATTCCTGAGTTTACAGTATAGACCCAGATCAGATGTCATTTACATCTAATAGATACTGTAGAATACCTTAGATACCCCAAGTCTTGAACAGACAGTCCTGAGCTACTTACATGTATGTAGACCCAGATTAGATAACAATATTACCTTATAAATATGTACTGAAGAATATCGATCTACCCTAAGTATTGGATAAACAGTTAGGAACAAACAGTGCAGATCCAAATCAGGTGCCATATTACATCTTATAAATGGATACTGTAGAATACCTTATATGTCCTAAATATAGAACAAACATTACTGAGTTAGCAGTATAGCTCTAGATCAGACGTCACAGCTAAAATGCACCTAATAAACGGATACTAAAGAAAAAGGTTTTCACTCAAACTTTTGTACAGACAGTCCTGACCTAACCTTGTAGCTCCAGATCAGACGCCACCTTACATCTAATAAATGGATACTATAGAATACCTTATATAACATAAGTATTGGTTAGACAGCCCTGAGCTAACAGTGTAGACCCAGATCAGACGCCATCATGCATCTAAAAAATGGATACTTAAGAATACCATTTATACTCAAAGTATTCGACAGAGAGCCCAAAGGAAATAATACCAATTCCAATTTTTAAATATCTAGAGAAACTTTAAATGTACCATGTAAGAATAAGCAACAAAACAACAACAACAACAACAACAACAACAAATAATAATAATAATAATAATAATAATCAGATGCCATATTACATCTAATAAACGGATACTGTAGTATACCTTAATATATAACCTAAGCATTGGAGAGATATACATTAGCTTACAGTGTAGACCCAACTCAATTGCCATATTACATCAAATAAATAGATGCTGTAGAGTAGCTTACATACTCTAGTTCTTGAACAGACAGTCCTGAGCTACTAATGTAGACCCAAAAGCAGATAACCATATTATATCTAATAAATATATACTGTACAATACCTTTCTACCTAAGTACTGGACAAACAGTTCGGAGCAAACAGTGTAGACCCAAATCAGATGCCATATTACACCTTATAAATTGATACTGTAAAATACCTAATATGTCCTAAATATTGAACAAACATTACTGAGTCAGCAGTATAGATCTAGATCAGACGTCACAGCTAAAATACATCTAATAAACGGATACTGTAGAAAACCGTTTTCACTCAAACTTTTGTACAGACAGTCCTGTCCTTGTAGCTCCAGATCAGAAGCCACCTTACCTCTAATAAATGGATACTATAGAACACCTTATATACCATAAATATTGATTAGACAGCCCTGAGCTAACAGTGTAGACCCAGATCAGACGCCATCATGCATCTAATAAATGGATACTAAAGGATACCATTTATACTCAAAGTATTGGACAGAGAGTCCTAAGAAAATAATACCAATTCCAAGTTTTAAATATCTAGAGAAACTTTAAATGTACTATGAAAAAAAAAACAACAAAAAAAAACAAAAAAACAAGCAACAAAACAACAACAACAAAAGCAAAATAATAATAATAATAACAATAATAATAATAATGTTCATAATAATAATAATAATAATAATAATAATAATAATTATAATAATAATAGATATAGTAATCAGATGCCATATTACATCTAATAAATGGATACTGTATAATACCTTAATATATATCCTAAGTATTGGAGAGATATACAAGAGCTTACAGTGTAGACCCAAATCAATTGCCACATTACATCTAATGAATAGATACTGTAGAATATACCTTACATGCTCTAGGCCTTGAACAGACAGTCCTTACCCAAAAGCAATTAACCATATTACATCTAATAAATATATACTGTACAATACCTCTGTACCCTAAGTACTGGACAAACAGTTCGGAGCAAACAGTGTAGACCCAAATAAGATGCAATATTACATATTATAAATGGATACTGTAAAATACCTTATATGTTTTAAATATTGAACAAACATTACTGAGTTAGCAGTATAGATCTAGATCAGACGTCACAGCTAAAATACATCTAATAAACGGATACTGTAGAAAAACGTTTTCACTCAAACTTTTGTACAGACAGTCCTGACCTAATCTTGTAGCTCCAGATCAGACGCCACCTTACATCTAATTAATGGATACTCTAGAATACCTTATATACCATAAGTTTTGGTTAGACAGCCCTGAGCTAACAGTGTAGACCCAGATCAGACGCCATCATGCATCTAATAAAGGATACTAAAGAATACCATTTATACTCAAAGCATTGGACAGAGAGTCCTAAGAAAATAATACCAATTACACTTTTTAAATATCTAGAGAAACTTTAAATGTACTATGAAAAAAATAAGCAACAAAACAACAATAACAACAGCAAATAATAATAATAATAATAATAGTAATCAGATGCTATATTACATCTAATAAATGGATACTGTAGAATACCTTCATATATATCCTAAGTATTGGAGAGATACACCTGAGCTTACAGTGTAGACCCAAATCAGATGCCATATTACATCTAATAAATAGATACTGTATAATATTTACAATATCCAACTCAACAACAATATAAGGCATATTGTATGTTTACATCTCTGGTAATCCTGATTTGGAGAAACATTTTTCTGAGTTAGTCATAGTGGTTTAAAAATGGCTTAGTTCTGTTAGAATCGATAAGAACATGTGACAACTCCAAGATCATACTTTAGCATTTATACATAATGTAAACGTTTTTATTTATATTCTGCTATGAAACTTGTTAAAATTCTAAACAAACTGTAATTTTCCTTTTAGGTCTTATGTGGAGTTCTATGAGCATTAAAAGTCTGAAGAGTCATCCGATTCCGGATTCTAGTGAAGTTAAGTATTTGTTTTTGTTTGTTGGTTTGATGGTTTGATTTGATTTGGTTTGATTTCGTTTCGTTAGGGTTTTCTTTGTTTTCGTTTCTTTCGGTTCAGTTTGTGTTTTCTCTAGTTTGATCATTGTGTTTATTGTATTGTGTTGTATGTTGTAGTGTTATGTATTCTATTATATAGATGGTTTTGTTTTGTTTAGATGGGTGTCTATTTGATTCGGTTTCATTTCGTATTTCTCTATTTAGATTGTAGTGTTAATTGTATTGTATTGTATATTGTAGTGTAATGTATTGTATTGTATTGTATTATGTTTGCTTTCATTTTGTTTCTATTTGATTTGGTTTTGTTTCTGTTTCGATTGACCTTTCTGTACTTTGATTGTATTGTGTTATCGTTTCGGATCATATTGTAATGTAATTTAATGTAATTTAAAGTAATGTAATGTAATGCGTTGTAATGTAATATAATGTAATGTATTAATTATAGTATTGTATTATCTATGATTTCGTTTGTTTTCTGTTGATTTTCTTTCTTTCGGGTTCATTTGTTTTTCGCTCTGTTTGGATTGTGATGTGTTTTGTTTTCGTTTTGGATTGTATTGTTATGTAATGTAATGTAATGTAATGGTATGTAATGCAATGTAATGTTAATATAATGTAATGCATTGTAATGTAATGATAATTGTATTGTATTGTGTTTTGTTTTCTTTGGTTTCTGTTGATTTGATTTCTTTCGGTTTCATTTGCTTTTTCTCTATTTGGATAATGGTATTTATTGCATTGTATTGTATATTGTAGTGGTACGTTTTGTATTGAATTCTATATTTGTTTTCTTTGGTTCTGATTGGTAAGGCTTTGATTGGTGAGGTTTCTGTTTGATTTGCTTTCGTTTTGATTTGTTAGATTTCTGTTTGATTTGCTTTCGTTCTGTTTCATTTGATCTTATGGTGTGGTTTGATATCTTAATTTATTTTTTTCATATTTACAGGTGGTTCCACGGTCGACTGGAATTCAGTGAAGGACCAAAACCGATTACTGGTTGTAAGTATCTTATTTCATAATAGTGTCGATCAATTAATTTATATATTTCACACGCACAGTGTAAATGTGATACCCTGTTTACGCCTCCTAGCCCGTGCTTGGCCGATATTCTGTTTCAACTTAAGAAGCGTCCGTGTTGCCGCTCTCGACCTCGGATCAGGAGGTTTGGGCTCAGAACTCGCTAGAAGCGGAATTTTGCTTTATACGGCGATTCGTTACGCAGAGCCTTTCATTATCACCCTTCAGTCGTCTCAATATGACTTAATTGATATTGAAGAAATACAAAACCATCATCATCATTATTTCAAATTAAATCCACATTTTCTCAGATAAGTCAAAATATCAGAGAATATGGGTTATAGTTTAGTGAAGATGTTTCACGGCGGCCAAATAGGGGCATTTCAAAAAAAAAAAAAAAAAAAAAAAAAAAATGACGCAAATCCTTTCTCAAAGTTTAAGCAGCTACAATAATGACGTTTGCCGGTTTTGTTGAAGTTTCTATACTATAAACAGTGTATCACAGTGCCCTTAAGCTATCTGCCAAATTGCAGTCGATTCCGCCAAATGGTTAAAGTTTTAGGCTCGAAATGTAGTTAAAATGTCAGGAGGGTAACACTTTTAGTATGACAGTTTTTCAGTAGTTGTGTTGTTCTGTATTCACAAATATTGTTTGATAATATGACACTTGTAATGAGAAAGAAACAGTCTTTTAGTATTGGTTTGTCATATTGGCTCTATAGAAACATTATTTCAAACACTTAAAACATTTTTCAGAGATGCTGCCCTCATCTATATAATGATACCCTTCAAACTTTGAGAACTCTTAAAAAAGTATGAATTTGAAATGAAACGGGCGCGAAAAGTTCATTAGATACTCTTAAATATGCCAAATGCTTCACTGAATATTTTTATGCTTGTACCTGAATTTGTATGATTTGAACTGTCATTTGCTGATGCTTAAACAATTTGACCATCAACTATATGAAGGCACGCTTTAAAGTTAGGAGTGTAACACTTCAACTGAAAGGTGATCCCAAAGTACAGTGGGGCACTCAGTCAATCCCATTTTACTATTTTCAAGAAGCTTTTGACCCACAGATAATATTTAAACTTTTTTGACTGTGCCAGAATGTCTATTTTCATTTTTCTGCAAATAATACCACGACATGGGTGAAACATTTTCTATAAAGAAAAAAAAAACTTAAAAAGAGGTAATAATTTTTTGTACAGAGCTTGAAAATATCTGTTTGTAAAACAGCCATAGATAACCAAGTATCTTATCATTTCAAAAGCATTTCCTTTAACTATTTAAGGCCATGTAAGGAAATACTGAAAGAAATTTCACAAAATTTCTGGAAATCTGAACTGTCATAGTTTCATAAATATCAATTAATGGTGATAAAATTCCTGATACAAAGAAACATAAGTTATTCCATGTATACAAATCAGGATTAAAAGTCTTGAAATTATTATTAGTTCATTGCAGTAGTGCATATGTTTGTCACATAAGCTTTTTCAGAAAAAAAAAAAAAAAAAAAAAAAAAAAAAAAAAACAACAACAAAAAACAACAACAATCAAACAAACAAATAAACGTTACTCTCCTGACATAATAAGTTTGTCCCATTAAACCTTCTTTACAGATTCTCGCATGCATTTATTTATACTTCTAAGTATTTAAATAGCTCTGTTGCATTTGATTCTTCATAAAGAACTTCCTGCCACAAGTTATTATTTTTTGCTGGATGTACATCTTTACAATGAATGATATAAAAATATATTTAAGAGCATGAAAAAATTAGCAAGTATTTAGGATATTATTGTGTGTAAATTAAACAAAAAATGACAAAATACACTTGTATTTGCCAAATTTCTGACATAAAGAGTATTTTAAACATTTTGAAAGTAAAAACATAAGAATAGCAGTATAACTGAATGATACTGTAAAAAGAACAAAAGCAGCAGGCAGATATGGGGTCAAGCTTTTTGGATTTCAACAAAAATGTTATTTTCAGCATAGTGATCATTGCAATTTGCTAACATAGTTCACATAAGTTATAAAACTGATGTTTAACAAAGTCACTTGCAGAAAATCCTGATATTTTTCTGATTATAAAGAGCGGTACACTACTGACAGTCATATAATTAGAAAACAATCTAATACCTGTTTTTGCATGAAAACATGGTTAACAAGTGTATGTCTGCTCAGTTCAGGATACTGTAAGACCGTGAATATATGATATTGAAATACATATTTGTTCTTTTCAAGTATGTAATGCTTAATGTCAGGAGTATAAAAATTAACTCTAAACTTTTAATGTTCCTTTGAGATGATAACATTTCCACCCCGGCCCCTCTCCACCCCCCCCTCCCCCCCCCCCTCCCCAGAACACTAATATCGTTCTAATTCTTTCTCAGAGTATGAGGCTGACCATATGTCCGTCACATAAGGTATTTTAAAAGATTTTACTAGATATCTGAAGTGAGATATAAAACGTTTTTACAGCCATACTGTTAAATTTTGGGGAGAAAAATAGCTTGAAATTTAAAAATATTTAACAGTTACAGATCTAGAATAGAAATACAGGTGCAACATGTTGTCTTATAATGTATAACATCAAATAAAATGCAGCAAGAAAGATTCCTGCACTGTTAAGGTGTTTTAAATTATGTAATTATTAGACCTTATTAGTACAGAAAACTTATGAATAATGAACAAAAACGTGTTACAAATAAAAACATTAATATTCATTTGATTCACCAAACTTATATACATTTTTTAAATAAAACTTGACGTATGTAGATCGGTTCCGAATGATAAATACTTCCCAGTGAGCCTGTTAAATTTTCACCCTCAGTGCTACACTTTTTTGCCATTTTATTTGAAACTGCCCATAAAGCAAACTCGATGATATTACAGTTAACACATTTATGCCTAGCGTCCGATAAAAGGTACTTTGGAAACAATGTAGACCCAGATCAGACGCCATATGTTTCACCATATGCGAAACACTCGTATATAATATTTTTATTGAGACAGAACGCGGCGTCTGATCAGGGTCTACACTGTTTACAAATAACTGTTTACCTTAAATGACATAAAATCATGCTCGGAATGGCAAATAATCACTTATCAACATTCAAAATACTTACATTGCTGTTTTCAATTTGCCACAATATTACAGTATCAAAATTGCAGTTGTAAAAGTTATACAAGCAAGATTGGTTGTTATTATCAATAGATCTGGATTTTATCAAGTATATGTATCGTAATTACCTCCCTTAAAACGCAGAGTTGTCAGAACTAATCATTTGAAGTAGAAATACTGTTTCTTCGAAGTAATTATAGTATAAAGTTGTCTTATAGTTTATTCGATTTTCTATATTTCAAAATAATAACACTTTCTGGTGACAACAAGTTTTAATTTTGAGAAAAGTCGGAGGGCACTATATTGTCACTACTTTTTTAAAATTAGTTCTGTACAAGAGCTGTGTTCTTCTGTCATTCGAGAGATTGCTTTCGATAAAGAAAGAGAGCTTAATGATGAATGATACCACGTATTATAGTGTATCGCAAGGAGTTACCTTGTTGAAAAGTTATTCCTGAGTTTACAGTATAGACCCAGATCAGATGTCATTTACATCTAATAGATACTGTAGAATACCTTAGATACCCCAAGTCTTGAACAGACAGTCCTGAGCTACTTACATGTATGTAGACCCAGATTAGATAACAATATTACCTGATAAATATGTACTGAAGAATATCGATCTACCCTAAGTATTGGATAAACAGTTAGGAACGAACAGTGCAGATCCAAATCAGGTGCCATATTACATCTTATAAATGGATACTGTAGAATACCTTATATGTCCTAAATATAGAACAAACATTACTGAGTTAGCAGTATAGCTCTAGATCAGACGTCACAGCTAAAATGCACCTAATAAACGGATACTAAAGAAAAAGGTTTTCACTCAAACTTTTGTACAGACAGTCCTGACCTAACCTTGTAGCTCCAGATCAGACGCCACCTTACATCTAATAAGTGGATACTATAGAATACCTTATATAACATAAGTATTGGTTAGACAGCCCTGAGCTAACAGTGTAGACCCAGATCAGACGCCATCATGCATCTAATAAATGGATACTAAAGAATACCATTTATACTCAAAGTATTCGACAGAAAGCCCAAAGGAAATAATACCAATTCCAATTTTTAAATATCTAGAGAAACTTTAAATGTACCATGTAAGAATAAGCAACAAAACAACAACAACAACAACAACAACAAATAATAATAATAATAATAATAATAATAATAATAATCAGATGCCATATTACATCTAATAAACGGATACTGTAGTATACCTTAATATATAACCTAAGCATTGGAGAGATATACATTAGCTTACAGTGTAGACCCAACTCAATTGCCATATTACATCAAATAAATAGATGCTGTAGAGTAGCTTACATACTCTAGTTCTTGAACAGACAGTCCTGAGCTACTAATGTAGACCCAAAAGCAGATAACCATATTATATCTAATAAATATATACTGTACAATACCTTTCTACCTAAGTACTGGACAAACAGTTCGGAGCAAACAGTGTAGACCCAAATCAGATGCCATATTACACCTTATAAATTGATACTGTAAAATACCTAATATGTCCTAAATATTGAACAAACATTACTGAGTCAGCAGTATAGATCTAGATCAGACGTCACAGCTAAAATACATCTAATAAACGGATACTGTAGAAAACCGTTTTCACTCAAACTTTTGTACAGACAGTCCTGTCCTAACCTTGTAGCTCCAGATCAGAAGCCACCTTACCTCTAATAAATGGATACTATAGAACACCTTATATACCATAAATATTGATTAGACAGCCCTGAGCTAACAGTGTAGACCCAGATCAGACGCCATCATGCATCTAATAAATGGATACTAAAGGATACCATTTATACTCAAAGTATTGGACAGAGAGTCCTAAGAAAATAATACCAATTCCAAGTTTTAAATATCTAGAGAAACTTTAAATGTACTATGAAAAAAAAAAAAAAAAAAAAAAAAAAAAAAAAAAAACAAGCAACAAAACAACAACAACAAAAGCAAACTAATAATAATAATAATAATAATAATAATAATGTTCATAATAATAATAATAATAATAATAATAATAATTATAATAATAATAGATATAGTAATCAGATGCCATATTACATCTAATAAATGGATACTGTATAATACCTTAATATATATCCTAAGTATTGGAGAGATATACAAGAGCTTACAGTGTAGACCCAAATCAATTGCCACATTACATCTAATGAATAGATACTGTAGAATATACCTTACATGCTCTAGGCCTTGAACAGACAGTCCTTACCCAAAAGCAATTAACCATATTACATCTAATAAATATATACTGTACAATACCTCTGTACCCTAAGTACTGGACAAACAGTTCGGAGCAAACAGTGTAGACCCAAATAAGATGCAATATTACATATTATAAATGGATACTGTAAAATACCTTATATGTTTTAAATATTGAACAAACATTACTGAGTTAGCAGTATATATCTAGATCAGACGTCACAGCTAAAATACATCTAATAAACGGATACTGTAGAAAAACGTTTTCACTCAAACTTTTGTACAGACAGTCCTGACCTAATCTTGTAGCTCCAGATCAGACGCCACCTTACATCTAATTAATGGATACTCTAGAATACCTTATATACCATAAGTTTTGGTTAGACAGCCCTGAGCTAACAGTGTAGACCCAGATCAGACGCCATCATGCATCTAATAAAGGATACTAAAGAATACCATTTATACTCAAAGCATTGGACAGAGAGTCCTAAGAAAATAATACCAATTACACTTTTTAAATATCTAGAGAAACTTTAAATGTACTATGAAAAAAATAAGCAACAAAACAACAATAACAACAGCAAATAATAATAATAATAATAGTAATCAGATGCTATATTACATCTAATAAATGGATACTGTAGAATACCTTCATATATATCCTAAGTATTGGAGAGATACACCTGAGCTTACAGTGTAGACCCAAATCAGATGCCATATTACATCTAATAAATAGATACTGTATAATATTTACAGTATCCAACTCAACAACAATATAAGGCATATTGTATGTTTACATCTCTGGTAATCCTGATTTGGAGAAACATTTTTCTGAGTTAGTCATAGTGGTTTAAAAATGGCTTAGTTCTGTTAGAATCGATAAGAACATGTGACAACTCCAAGATCATACTTTAGCATTTATACATAATGTAAACGTTTTTATTTATATTCTGCTATGAAACTTGTTATAATTCTAAACAAACTGTAATTTTCCTTTTAGGTCTTATGTGGAGTTCTATGAGCGTTAAAAGTCTGAAGAGTCATCAGATTCCGGATTCTAGTGAAGTTAAGTATTTGTTTTTGTTTGTTGGTTTGATTTGATTTGGTTTGATTTCGTTTCGTTAGGGTTTTCTTTGTTTTCGTTTCTTTCGGTTCAGTTTGTGTTTTCTCTAGTTTGATCATTGTGTTTATTGTATTGTGTTGTATGTTGTAGTGTTATGTATTCTATTATTTAGATGGTTTTGTTTTGTTTAGATTGGTGTCTATTTGATTCGGTTTCATTTCGTATTTCTCTATTTAGATTGTAGTGTTAATTGTATTGTATTGTATATTGTAGTGTAATGTATTGTATTGTATTGTATTATGTTTGCTTTCATTTTGTTTCTATTTGATTTGGTTTTGTTTCTGTTTCGATTGACCTTTCTGTACTGTGATTGTATTGTGTTATCGTTTCGGATCATATTGTAATGTAATTTAATGTAATTTAAAGTAATGTAATGTAATGCGTTGTAATGTAATATAATGTAATGTATTAATTATAGTATTGTATTATCTATGATTTCGTTTGTTTTCTGTTGATTTTCTTTCTTTCGGGTTCATTTGTTTTTTGCTCTGTTTGGATTGTGATGTGTTTTGTTTTCGTTTTGGATTGTATTGTTATGTAATGTAATGTAATGGTATGTAATGCAATGTAATGTTAATATAATGTAATGCATTGTAATGTAATGATAATTGTATTGTATTGTGTTTTGTTTTCTTTGGTTTCTGTTGATTTGATTTCTTTCGGTTTCATTTGCTTTTTCTCTATTTGGATAATGGTATTTATTGCATTGTATTGTATATTGTGGTGGTACATTTTGTATTGAATTCTATATTTGTTTTCTTTGGTTCTGATTGGTAAGGCTTTGATTGGTGAGGTTTCTGTTTGATTTGCTTTCGTTTTGATTTGTTAGATTTCTGTTTGATTTGCTTTCGTTCTGTTTCATTTGATCTTATGGTGTGGTTTGATATCTTAATTTATTTTTTTCATATTTACAGGTGGTTCCACGGTCGACTGGAATTCAGTGAAGGACCAAAACCGATTACTGGTTGTAAGTATCTTATTTCATAATAGTGTCGATCAATTAATTTATATATTTCACACGCACAGTGTAAATGTGATACCCTGTTTACGCCTCCTAGCCCGTGCTTGGCCGATATTCTGTTTCAACTTAAGAAGCGTCCGTGTTGCCGCTCTCGACCTCGGATCAGGAGGTTTGGGCTCAGAACTCGCTAGAAGCGGAATTTTGCTTTATACGGCGATTCGTTACGCAGAGCCTTTCATTATCACCCTTCAGTCGTCTCAATATGACTTAATTGATATTGAAGAAATACAAAACCATCATCATCATTATTTCAAATTAAATCCACATTTTCTCAAATAAGTCAAAATATCAGAGAATATGGGTTATAGTTTAGTGAAGATGTTTCACGGCGGCCAAATAGGGGCATTTCAAAAAAAAAAAAAAAAAAAAAAAATGACGCAAATCCTTTCTCAAAGTTTAAGCAGCTACAATAATGACGTTTGCCGGTTTTGTTGAAGTTTCTATACTATAAACAGTGTATCACAGTGCCCTTAAGCTATCTGCCAAATATCAGTCGATTCCGCCAAATGGTTAAAGTTTTAGGCTCGAAATGTAGTTAAAATGTCAGGAGGGTAACACTTTTAGTATGACAGTTTTTCAGTAGTTGTGTTGTTGTGTATTCACAAATATTGTTTGATAATATGACACTTGTAATGAGAAAGAAACAGTCTTTTAGTATTGGTTTGTCATATTGGCTCTATAGAAACATTATTTCAAACACTTAAAACATTTTTCAGAGATGCTGCCCTCATCTATATAATGATACCCTTCAAACTTTGAGAACTCTTAAAAAAGTATGAATTTGAAATGAAACGGGCGCGAAAAGTTCATTAGATACTCTTAAATATGCCAAATGCTTCACTGAATATTTTTATGCTTGTACCTGAATTTGTATGATTTGAACTGTCATTTGCTGATGCTTAAACAATTTGAGCATCAACTATATGAAGGCACGCTTTAAAGTTAGGAGTGTAACACTTCAACTGAAAGGTGATCCCAAAGTACAGTGGGGCACTGAGTCAATCCCATTTTACTATTTTCAAGAAGCTTTTGACCCACAGATAATATTTAAACTTTTTTGACTGTGCCAGAATGTCTATTTTCATTTTTCTGCAAATAATACCACGACATGGGTGAAACATTTTCTATAAAGAAAAAAAAAAACTTAAAAAGAGGTAATAATTTTTTGTACAGAGCTTGAAAATATCTGTTTGTAAAACAGCCATAGATAACCAAGTATCTTATCATTTCAAAAGCATTTCCTTTAACTATTTAAGGCCATGTAAAGAAATACTGAAAGAAATTTCACAAAATTTCTGGAAATCTGAACTGTCATAGTTTCATAAATATCAATTAATGGTGACAAAATTCCTGATACAAAGAAACATAAGTTATTCCATGTATACAAATCAGGATTAAAAGTCTTGAAATTATTATTTGTTCATTGCAGTAGTGCATATGTTTGTTACATAAGCTTTTTCAGAAAAAAAAAAAAAACAAAAAAAAAAAAACAAAAAACAACAACAATCAAACAAACAAATAAACGTTACTCTCCTGACATAATAAGTTTGTCCCATTAAACCTTCTTTACAGATTCTCGCATGCATTTATTTATACTTCTAAGTATTTAAATAGCTCTGTTGCATTTGATTCTTCATAAAGAACTTCCTGCCACAAGTTATTATTTTTTGCTGGATGTACATCTTTACAATGAATGATATAAAAATATATTTAAGAGCATGAAAAAATTAGCAAGTATTTAGGATATTATTGTGTGTAAATTAAACAAAAAATGACAAAATACACTTGTATTTGCCAAATTTCTGACATAAAGAGTATTTTAAACATTTTGAAAGTAAAAACATAAGAATAGCAGTATAACTGAATGATACTGTAAAAAGAACAAAAGCAGCAGGCAGATATGGGGTCAAGCTTTTTGGATTTCAACAAAAATGTTATTTTCAGCATAGTGATCATTGCAATTTGCTAACATAGTTCACATAAGTTATAAAACTGATGTTTAACAAAGTCACTTGCAGAAAATCCTGATATTTTTCTGATTAAAAAGAGCGGTACACTACTGACAGTCATATAATTAGAAAACAATCTAATACCTGTTTTTGCATGAAAACATGGTTAACAAGTGTATGTCTGCTCAGTTCAGGATACTGTAAGACCGTGAATATATGATATTGAAATACATATTTGTTCTTTTCAAGTATGTAATGCTTAATGTCAGGAGTATAAAAATTAACTCTAAACTTTTAATGTTCCTTTGAGATGATAACATTTCCACCCCGGCCCCCCTCCCAACCCACGCCACCCCGCCCCCCCCCCCCCCCCCCTAGAACATTAATATCGTTCTAATTCTTTCTCAGAGTATGAGGCTGACCATATGTCCGTCACATAAGGTATTTTAAAAGATTTTACTAGATATCTGAAGTGAGATATAAAACGTTTTTACAGCCATACTGTTAAATTTTGGGGAGAAAAATAGCTTAAAATTTAAAAATATTTAACAGTTACAGATCTAGAATAGAAATACAGGTGCAACATGTTGTCTTATAATGTATAACATCAAATAAAATGCAGCAAGAAAGATTCCTGCACTGTTAAGGTGTTTTAAATTATGTAATTATTAGACCTTATTAGTACAGAAAACTTATGAATAATGAACAAAAACGTGTTAAAAAAAAAACCTTAATATTCACTTGATTCACCAAACTTATATACATTTTTTAAATAAAACTTGACGTATGTAGATCGGTTCCGAATGATAAATACTTCCCAGTGAGCCTGTTAAATTTTCACCCTCAGTGCTACACTTTTTTGCCATTTTATTTGAAACTGCCCATAAAGCAAACTCGATGATATTACAGTTAACACATTTATGCCTAGCGTCCGATAAAAGGTACTTTGGAAACAATGTAGACCAAGATCAGACGCCATATGTTTCACCATATGCGAAACATTCGTATATAATATTTTTATTGAGACAGAACGCGGCGTCTGATCAGGGTCTACACTGTTTACAAATAACTGTTTACCTTAAATGACATAAAATCATGCTCGGAATGGCAAATAATCACTTATCAACATTCAAAATACTTACATTGCTGTTTTCAATTTGCCACAATATTACAGTATCAAAATTGCAGTTGTAAAAGTTATACAAGCAAGATTGGTTGTTATTATCAATAGATCTGGATTTTATCAAGTACATGTATCGTAATTACCTTCCTTAAAACGCAGAGTTGTCAGAACTAATCATTTGAAGTAGAAATACTGTTTCTTCGAAGTAATTATAGTATAAAGTTGTCTTATAGTTTATTCGATTTTCTATATTTCAAAATAATAACACTTTCTGGTGATAACAAGTTTTAATTTTGAGAAAAGTCGGAGGGCACTATATTGTCACTACTTTTTTAAAATTAGTTCTGTACAAGACCTGTGTTCTTCTGTCGTTCAAGAGATTGCTTTCGATAAAGAAAGAGAGCTTAATGATGAATGATACCACGTATTATAGTGTATCGCAAGGAGTTACCTTGTTGAAAAGTTATTCCTGAGTTTACAGTATAGACCCAGATCAGATGTCATTTATATCTAATAGATACTGTAGAATACCTTACATACCCCAAGTCTTGAACAGACAGTCCTGAGCTACTTACATGTATGTAGACCCAGATTAGATAACAATATTACCTTATAAATATGTACTGAAGAATATCGATCTACCCTAAGTATTGGATAAACAGTTAGGAACAAACAGTGCAGATCCAAATCAGGTGCCATATTACATCTTATAAATGGATACTGTAGAATACCTTATATGTCCTAAATATAGAACAAACATTACTGAGTTAGCAGTATAACTCTAGATCAGACGTCACAGCTAAAATGCACCTAATAAACGGATACTAAAGAAAAAGGTTTTCACTCAAACTTTTGTACAGACAGTCCTGACCTAACCTTGTAGCTCCAGATCAGACGCCACCTTACATCTAATAAATGGATACTATAGAATACCTTATATAACATAAGTATTGGTTAGACAGCCCTGAGCTAACAGTGTAGACCCAGATCAGACGCCATCATGCATCTAATAAATGGATACTAAAGAATACCATTTATACTCAAAGTATTCGACAGAGAGCCCAAAGGAAATAATACCAATTCCAATTTTTAAATATCTAGAGAAACTTTAAATGTACCATGTAAGAATAAGCAACAAAACAACAACAACAACAACAAATAATAATAATAATAATAATAATAATCAGATGCCATATTACATCTAATAAACGGATACTGTAGTATACCTTAATATATAACCTAAGCATTGGAGAGATATACATTAGCTTACAGTGTAGACCCAACTCAATTGCCATATTACATCAAATAAATAGATGCTGTAGAGTAGCTTACATACTCTAGTTCTTGAACAGACAGTCCTGAGCTACTAATGTAGACCCAAAAGCAGATAACTATATTACATCTAATAAATATATACTGTACAATACCTTTCTACCTAAGTACTGGACAAACAGTTCGGAGCAAACAGTGTAGACCCAAATCAGATGCCATATTACACCTTATAAATTGATACTGTAAAATACCTAATATGTCCTAAATATTGAACAAACATTACTGAGTCAGCAGTATAGATCTAGATCAGACGTCACAGCTAAAATACATCTAATAAACGGATACTGTAGAAAACCGTTTTCACTCAAACTTTTGTACACACAGTCCTGTCCTAACCTTGTAGCTCCAGATCAGAAGCCACCTTACCTCTAATAAATGGATACTATAGAACACCTTATATACCATAAATATTGATTAGACAGCCCCTGAGCTAACAGTGTAGACCCAGATCAGACGCCATCATGCATCTAACAAATGGATACTAAAGGATACCATTTATACTCAAAGTATTGGACAGAGAGTCCTAAGAAAATAATACCAATTCCAAGTTTTAAATATCTAGAGAAACTTTAAATGTACTATGAAAAAAAAAAAAAAAAAAAAAAAAAACAAGCAACAAAACAACAACAACAAAAGCAAAATAATAATAATAATAACAATAATAATAATAATGTTCATAATAATAATAATAATAATAATAATAATAGATATAGTAATCAGATGCCATATTACATCTAATAAATGGATACTGTATAATACCTTAATTTATATCCTAAGTATTGGAGAGATATACAAGAGCTTACAGTGTAGACCCAAATCAATTGCCACATTACATCTAATGAATAGATACTGTAGAATATACCTTACATGCTCTGGGCCTTGAACAGACAGTCCTTACCCAAAAGCAATTAACCATATTACATCTAATAAATATATACTGTACAATACCTCTGTACCCTAAGTACTGGACAAACAGTTCGGAGCAAACAGTGTAGACCCAAATAAGATGCAATA
Source organism: Anodontia alba (assembly GCA_964016985.1). NCBI lineage: Eukaryota > Metazoa > Mollusca > Bivalvia > Lucinida > Lucinidae > Anodontia > Anodontia alba. Next base: position 13,069,189 of record OZ024836.1, on the reverse strand, counting down.
TTACATATTATAAATGGATACTGTAAAATACCTTATATGTTTTAAATATTGAACAAACATTACTGAGTTAGCAGTATAGATCTAGATCAGACGTCACAGCTAAAATACATCTAATAAACGGATACTGTAGAAAAACGTTTTCACTCAAACTTTTGTACAGACAGTCCTGACCTAATCTTGTAGCTCCAGATCAGACGCCACCTTACATCTAATTAATGGATACTCTAGAATACCTTATATACCATAAGTTTTGGTTAGACAGCCCTGAGCTAACAGTGTAGACCCAGATCAGACGCCATCATGCATCTAATAAAGGATACTAAAGAATACCATTTATACTCAAAGCATTGGACAGAGAGTCCTAAGAAAATAATACCAATTACACTTTTTAAATATCTAGAGAAACTTTAAATGTACTATGAAAAAAATAAGCAACAAAACAACAATAACAACAGCAAATAATAATAATAATAATAATAGTAATCAGATGCTATATTACATCTAATAAATGGATACTGTAGAATACCTTCATATATATCCTAAGTATTGGAGAGATACACCTGAGCTTACAGTGTAGACCCAAATCAGATGCCATATTACATCTAATAAATAGATACTGTATAATATTTACAGTATCCAACTCAACAACAATATAAGGCATATTGTATGTTTACATCTCTGGTAATCCTGATTTGGAGAAACATTTTTCTGAGTTAGTCATAGTGGTTTAAAAATGGCTTAGTTCTGTTAGAATCGATAAGAACATGTGACAACTCCAAGATCATACTTAAGCATTTATACATAATGTAAACGTTTTTATTTATATTCTGCTATGAAACTTGTTATAATTCTAAACAAACTGTAATTTTCCTTTTAGGTCTTATGTGGAGTTCTATGAGCATTAAAAGTCTGAAGAGTCATCAGATTCCGGATTCTAGTGAAGTTAAGTATTTGTTTTTGTTTGTTGGTTTGATTTGATTTGGTTTGATTTCGTTTCGTTAGGGTTTTCTTTGTTTTCGTTTCTTTCGGTTCAGTTTGTGTTTTCTCTAGTTTGATCATTGTGTTTATTGTATTGTGTTGTATGTTGTAGTGTTATGTATTCTATTATATAGATGGTTTTGTTTTGTTTAGATTGGTGTCTATTTGATTCGGTTTCATTTCGTATTTCTCTATTTAGATTGTAGTGTTAATTGTATTGTATTGTATATTGTAGTGTAATGTATTGTATTGTATTGTATTATGTTTGCTTTCATTTTGTTTCTATTTGATTTGGTTTTGTTTCTGTTTCGATTGACCTTTCTGTACTTTGATTGTATTGTGTTATCGTTTCGGATCATATTGTAATGTAATTTAATGTAATTTAAAGTAATGTAATGTAATGCGTTGTAATGTAATATAATGTAATGTATTAATTATAGTATTGTATTATCTATGATTTCGTTTGTTTTCTGTTGATTTTCTTTCTTTCGGGTTCATTTGTTTTTTGCTCTGTTTGGATTGTGATGTGTTTTGTTTTCGTTTTGGATTGTATTGTTATGTAATGTAATGTAATGGTATGTAATGCAATGTAATGTTAATGTAATGTAATGCATTGTAATGTAATGATAATTGTATTGTATTGTGTTTTGTTTTCTTTGGTTTCTGTTGATTTGATTTCTTTCGGTTTCATTTGCTTTTTCTCTATTTGGATAATGGTATTTATTGCATTGTATTGTATATTGTAGTGGTACGTTTTGTATTGAATTCTATATTTGTTTTCTTTGGTTCTGATTGGTAAGGCTTTGATTGGTGAGGTTTCTGTTTGATTTGCTTTCGTTTTGATTTGTTAGATTTCTGTTTGATTTGCTTTCGTTCTGTTTCATTTGATCTTATGGTGTGGTTTGATATCTTAATTTATTTTTTTCATATTTACAGGTGGTTCCACGGTCGACTGGAATTCAGTGAAGGACCAAAACCGATTACTGGTTGTAAGTATCTTATTTCATAATAGTGTCGATCAATTAATTTATATATTTCACACGCACAGTGTAAATGTGATACCCTGTTTACGCCTCCTAGCCCGTGCTTGGCCGATATTCTGTTTCAACTTAAGAAGCGTCCGTGTTGCCGCTCTCGACCTCGGATCAGGAGGTTTGGGCTCAGAACTCGCTAGAAGCGGAATTTTGCTTTATACGGCGATTCGTTACGCAGAGCCTTTCATTATCACCCTTCAGTCGTCTCAATATGACTTAATTGATATTGAAGAAATACAAAACCATCATCATCATTATTTCAAATTAAATCCACATTTTCTCAGATAAGTCAAAATATCAGAGAATATGGGTTATAGTTTAGTGAAGATGTTTCACGGCGGCCAAATAGGGGCATTTCAAAAAAAAAAAAAAAAAAAAAAAAAAATGACGCAAATCCTTTCTCAAAGTTTAAGCAGCTACAATAATGACGTTTGCCGGTTTTGTTGAAGTTTCTATACTATAAACAGTGTATCACAGTGCCCTTAAGCTATCTGCCAAATATCAGTCGATTCCGCCAAATGGTTAAAGTTTTAGGCTCGAAATGTAGTTAAAATGTCAGGAGGGTAACACTTTTAGTATGACAGTTTTTCAGTAGTTGTGTTGTTGTGTATTCACAAATATTGTTTGATAATATGACACTTGTAATGAGAAAGAAACAGTCTTTTAGTATTGGTTTGTCATATTGGCTCTATAGAAACATTATTTCAAACACTTAAAACATTTTTCAGAGATGCTGCCCTCATCTATATAATGATACCCTTCAAACTTTGAGAACTCTTAAAAAAGTATGAATTTGAAATGAAACGGGCGCGAAAAGTTCATTAGATACTCTTAAATATGCCAAATGCTTCACTGAATATTTTTATGCTTGTACCTGAATTTGTATGATTTGAACTGTCATTTGCTGATGCTTAAACAATTTGAGCATCAACTATATGAAGGCACGCTTTAAAGTTAGGAGTGTAACACTTCAACTGAAAGGTGATCCCAAAGTACAGTGGGGCACTCAGTCAATCCCATTTTACTATTTTCAAGAAGCTTTTGACCCACAGATAATATTTAAACTTTTTTGACTGTGCCAGAATGTCTATTTTCATTTTTCTGCAAATAATACCACGACATGGGTGAAACATTTTCTATAAAGAAAAAAAAAACTTAAAAAGAGGTAATAATTTTTTGTACAGAGCTTGAAAATATCTGTTTGTAAAACAGCCATAGATAACCAAGTATCTTATCATTTCAAAAGCATTTCCTTTAACTATTTAAGGCTATGTAAGGAAATACTGAAAGAAATTTCACAAAATTTCTGGAAATCTGAACTGTCATAGTTTCATAAATATCAATTAATGGTGATAAAATTCCTGATACAAAGAAACATAAGTTATTCCATGTATACAAATCAGGATTAAAAGTCTTGAAATTATTATTTGTTCATTGCAGTAGTGCATATGTTTGTCACATAAGCTTTTTCAGAAAAAAAAAAAAAAAAAAAAAAAAAAAACAACAACAATCAAACAAACAAATAAACGTTACTCTCCTGACATAATAAGTTTGTCCCATTAAACCTTCTTTACAGATTCTCGCATGCATTTATTTATACTTCTAAGTATTTAAATAGCTCTGTTGCATTTGATTCTTCATAAAGAACTTCCTGCCACAAGTTATTATTTTTTGCTGGATGTACATCTTTACAATGAATGATATAAAAATATATTTAAGAGCATGAAAAAATTAGCAAGTATTTAGGATATTATTGTGTGTAAATTAAACAAAAAATGACAAAATACACTTGTATTTGCCAAATTTCTGACATAAAGAGTATTTTAAACATTTTGAAAGTAAAAACATAAGAATAGCAATATAACTGAATGATACTGTAAAAAGAACAAAAGCAGCAGGCAGATATGGGGTCAAGCTTTTTGGATTTCAACAAAAATGTTATTTTCAGCATAGTGATCATTGCAATTTGCTAACATAGTTCACATAAGTTATAAAACTGATGTTTAACAAAGTCACTTGAAGAAAATCCTGATATTTTTCTGATTATAAAGAGCGCTACACTACTGACAGTCATACAATTAGAAAACAATCTAATACCTGTTTTTGCATGAAAACATGGTTAACAAGTGTATGTCTGCTCAGTTCAGGATACTGTAAGACCGTGAATATATGATATTGAAATACATATTTGTTCTTTTCAAGTATGTAATGCTTAATGTCAGGAGTATAAAAATTAACTCTAAACTTTTAATGTTCCTTTGAGATGATAACATTTCCACCCCGGCCCCCCTCCCCCACACCCCCCCCCCCCAGAACATTAATATCGTTCTAATTCTTTCTCAGAGTATGAGGCTGACCGTATGTCCGTCACATAAGGTATTTTAAAAGATTTTACTAGATATCTGAAGTGAGATATAAAACGTTTTTACAGCCATACTGTTAAATTTTGGGGAGAAAAATAGCTTAAAATTTAAAAATATTTAACAGTTACAGATCTAGAATAGAAATACAGGTGCAACATGTTGTCTTATAATGTATAACATCAAATAAAATGCAGCAAGAAAGATTCCTGCACTGTTAAGGTGTTTTAAATTATGTAATTATTAGACCTTATTAGTACAGAAAACTTATGAATAATGAACAAAAACGTGTTACAAATAAAAACATTAATATTCACTTGATTCACCAAACTTATATACATTTTTTAAATAAAACTTGACGTATGTAGATCGGTTCCGAATGATAAATACTTCCCAGTGAGCCTGTTAAATTTTCACCCTCAGTGCTACACTTTTTTGCCATTTTATTTGAAACTGCCCATAAAGCAAACTCGATGATATTACAGTTAACACATTTATGCCTAGCGTCCGATAAAAGGTACTTTGGAAACAATGTAGACCCAGATCAGACGCCATATGTTTCACCATATGCGAAACACTCGTATATAATATTTTTATTGAGACAGAACGCGGCGTCTGATCAGGGTCTACACTGTTTACAAATAACTGTTTACCTTAAATGACATAAAATCATGCTCGGAATGGCAAATAATCACTTATCAACATTCAAAATACTTACATTGCTGTTTTCAATTTGCCACAATATTACAGTATCAAAATTGCAGTTGTAAAAGTTATACAAGCAAGATTGGTTGTTATTATCAATAGATCTGGATTTTATCAAGTATATGTATCGTAATTACCTCCATTAAAATGCAGAGTTGTCAGAACTAATCATTTGAAGTAGAAATACTGTTTCTTCGAAGTAATTATAGTATAAAGTTGTCTTATAGTTTATTCGATTTTCTATATTTCAAAATAATAACACTTTCTGGTGACAACAAGTTTTAATTTTGAGAAAAGTCGGAGGGCACTATATTGTCACTACTTTTTTAAAATTAGTTCTGTACAAGAGCTGTGTTCTTCTGTCGTTCAAGAGATTGCTTTCGATAAAGAAAGAGAGCTTAATGATGAATGATACCACGTATTATAGTGTATCGCAAGGAGTTACCTTGTTGAAAAGTTATTCCTGAGTTTACAGTATAGACCCAGATCAGATGTCATTTACATCTAATAGATACTGTAGAATACCTTAGATACCCCAAGTCTTGAACAGACAGTCCTGAGCTACTTACATGTATGTAGACCCAGATTAGATAACAATATTACCTTATAAATATGTACTGAAGAATATCGATCTACCCTAAGTATTGGATAAACAGTTAGGAACAAACAGTGCAGATCCAAATCAGGTGCCATATTACATCTTATAAATGGATACTGTAGAATACCATATATGTCCTAAATATAGAACAAACATTACTGAGTTAGCAGTATAGCTCTAGATCAGACGTCACAGCTAAAATGCACCTAATAAACGGATACTAAAGAAAAAGGTTTTCACTCAAACTTTTGTACAGACAGTCCTGACCTAACTTTGTAGCTCCAGATCAGACGCCACCTTACATCTAATAAATGGATACTATAGAATACCTTATATAACATAAGTATTGGTTAGACAGCCCTGAGCTAACAGTGTAGACCCAGATCAGACGCCATCATGCATCTAATAAATGGATACTAAAGAATACCATTTATACTCAAAGTATTCGACAGAGAGCCCAAAGGAAATAATACCAATTCCAATTTTTAAATATCTAGAGAAACTTTAAATGTACCATGTAAGAATAAGCAACAAAACAACAACAACAACAACAACAAATAATAATAATAATAATAATAATAATCAGATGCCATATTACATCTAATAAACGGATACTGTAGTATACCTTAATATATAACCTAAGCATTGAAGAGATATACATTAGCTTACAGTGTAGACCCAACTCAATTGCCATATTACATCAAATAAATAGATGCTGTAGAGTAGCTTACATACTCTAGTTCTTGAACAGACAGTCCTGATCTACTAATGTAGACCCAAAAGCAGATAACCATATTATATCTAATAAATATATACTGTACAATACCTTTCTACCTAAGTACTGGACAAACAGTTCGGAGCAAACAGTGTAGACCCAAATCAGATGTCATATTACACCTTATAAATTGATACTGTAAAATACCTAATATGTCCTAAATATTGAACAAACATTACTGAGTCAGCAGTATAGATCTAGATCAGACGTCACAGCTAAAATAAATCTAATAAACGGATACTGTAGAAAACCGTTTTCACTCAAACTTTTGTACAGACAGTCCTGTCCTAACCTTGTAGCTCCAGATCAGAAGCCACCTTACCTCTAATAAATGGATACTATAGAACACCTTATATACCATAAATATTGATTAGACAGCCCTGAGCTAACAGTGTAGACCCAGATCAGACGCCATCATGCATCTAATAAATGGATACTAAAGGATACCATTTATACTCAAAGTATTGGACAGAGAGTCCTAAGAAAATAATACCAATTCCAAGTTTTAAATATCTAGAGAAACTTTAAATGTACTATGAAAAAAAAAATAAAAATAAAAAAATAACAAGCAACAAAACAACAACAACAAAAGCAAAATAATAATAATAATAACAATAATAATAATAATGTTCATAATAATAATCATAATAATAATAATAATAATAGATATAGTAATCAGATGCCATATTACATCTAATAAATGGATACTGTATAATACCTTAATATATATCCTAAGTATTGGAGAGATATACAAGAGCTTACAGTGTAGACCCAAATCAATTGCCACATTACATCTAATGAATAGATACTGTAGAATATACCTTACATGCTCTAGGCCTTGAACAGACAGTCCTTACCCGAAAGCAATTAACCATATTACATCTAATAAATATATACTGTACAATACCTCTGTACCCTAAGTACTGGACAAACAGTTCGGAGCAAACAGTGTAGACCCAAATAAGATGCAATATTACATATTATAAATGGATACTGTAAAATACCTTATATGTTTTAAATATTAAACAAACATTACTGAGTTAGCAGTATAGATCTAGATCAGACGTCACAGCTAAAATACATCTAATAAACGGATACTGTAGAAAAACGTTTTCACTCAAACTTTTGTACAGACAGTCCTGACCTAATCTTGTAGCTCCAGATCAGACGCCACCTTACATCTAATTAATGGATACTCTAGAATACCTTATATACCATAAGTTTTGGTTAGACAGCCCTGAGCTAACAGTGTAGACCCAGATCAGACGCCATCATGCATCTAATAAAGGATACTAAAGAATACCATTTATACTCAAAGCATTGGACAGAGAGTCCTAAGAAAATAATACCAATTACACTTTTTAAATATCTAGAGAAACTTTAAATGTACTATGAAAAAAAATAAGCAACAAAACAACAATAACAACAGCAAATAATAATAATAATAATAGTAATCAGATGCTATATTACATCTAATAAATGGATACTGTAGAATACCTTCATATATATCCTAAGTATTGGAGAGATACACCTGAGCTTACAGTGTAGACCCAAATCAATTGCCATATTACATCTAATAAATAGATACTGTATAATATTTACAGTATCCAACTCAACAACAATATAAGGCATATTGTATGTTTACATCTCTGGTAATCCTGATTTGGAGAAACATTTTTCTGAGTTAGTCATAGTGGTTTAAAAATGGCTTAGTTCTGTTAGAATCGATAAGAACATGTGACAACTCCAAGATCATACTTTAGCATTTATACATAATGTAAACGTTTTTATTTATATTCTGCTATGAAACTTGTTATAATTCTAAACAAACTGTAATTTTCCTTTTAGGTCTTATGTGGAGTTCTATGAGCATTAAAAGTCTGAAGAGTCATCAGATTCCGGATTCTAGTGAAGTTAAGTATTTGTTTTTGTTTGTTGGTTTGATTTGATTTGGTTTGATTTCGTTTCGTTAGGGTTTTCTTTGTTTTCGTTTCTTTCGGTTCAGTTTGTGTTTTCTCTAGTTTGATCATTGTGTTTATTGTATTGTGTTGTATGTTGTAGTGTTATGTATTCTATTATATAGATGGTTTTGTTTTGTTTAGATTGGTGTCTATTTGATTCGGTTTCATTTCGTATTTCTCTATTTAGATTGTAGTGTTAATTGTATTGTATATTGTAGTGTAATGTATTGTATTGTATTGTATTATGTTTGCTTTCATTTTGTTTCTATTTGATTTGGTTTTGTTTCTGTTTCGATTGACCTTTCTGTACTTTGATTGTATTGTGTTATCGTTTCGGATCATATTGTAATGTAATTTAATGTAATTTAAAGTAATGTAATGTAATGCGTTGTAATGTAATACAATGTAATGTATTAATTATAGTATTGTATTATCTATGATTTCGTTTGTTTTCTGTTGATTTTCTTTCTTTCGGTATTTCATTTGTTTTTTGCTCTGTTTGGATTGTGATGTGTTTTGTTTTCGTTTTGGATTGTATTGTTATGTAATGTAATGTAATGGTATGTAATGCAATGTAATGTTAATATAATGTAATGCATTGTAATGTAATGATAATTGTATTGTATTGTGTTTTGTTTTCTTTGGTTTCTTTTGATTTGATTTCTTTCGGTTTCATTTGCTTTTTCTCTATTTGGATAATGGTATTTATTGCATTGTATTGTATATTGTAGTGGTACGTTTTGTATTGAATTCTATATTTGTTTTCTTTGGTTCTGATTGGTAAGGCTTTGATTGGTGAGGTTTCTGTTTGATTTGCTTTCGTTTTGATTTGTTAGATTTCTGTTTGATTTGCTTTCGTTCTGTTTCATTTGATCTTATGGTGTGGTTTGATATCTTAATTTATTTTTTTCATATTTACAGGTGGTTCCACGGTCGACTGGAATTCAGTGAAGGACCAAAACCGATTACTGGTTGTAAGTATCTTATTTCATAATAGTGTCGATCAATTAATTTATATATTTCACACGCACAGTGTAAATGTGATACCCTGTTTACGCCTCCTAGCCCGTGCTTGGCCGATATTCTGTTTCAACTTAAGAAGCGTCCGTGTTGCCGCTCTCGACCTCGGATCAGGAGGTTTGGGCTCAGAACTCGCTAGAAGCGGAATTTTGCTTTATACGGCGATTCGTTACGCAGAGCCTTTCATTATCACCCTTCAGTCGTCTCAATATGACTTAATTGATATTGAAGAAATACAAAACCATCATCATCATTATTTCAAATTAAATCCACATTTTCTCAGATAAGTCAAAATATCAGAGAATATGGGTTATAGTTTAGTGAAGATGTTTCACGGCGGCCAAATAGGGGCATTTCAAAAAAAAAAAAAAAAAAAAAAAATGACGCAAATCCTTTCTCAAAGTTTAAGCAGCTACAATAATGACGTTTGCCGGTTTTGTTGAAGTTTCTATACTATAAACAGTGTATCACAGTGCCCTTAAGCTATCTGCCAAATTTCAGTCGATTCCGCCAAATGGTTAAAGTTTTAGGCTCGAAATGTAGTTAAAATGTCAGGAGGGTAACACTTTTAGTATGACAGTTTTTCAGTAGTTGTGTTGTTGTGTATTCACAAATATTGTTTGATAATATGACACTTGTAATGAGAAAGAAACAGTCTTTTAGTATTGGTTTGTCATATTGGCTCTATAGAAACATTATTTCAAACACTTAAAACATTTTTCAGAGATGCTGCCCTCATCTATATAATGATACCCTTCAAACTTTGAGAACTCTTAAAAAAGTATGAATTTGAAATGAAACGGGCGCGAAAAGTTCATTAGATACTCTTAAATATGCCAAATGCTTCACTGAATATTTTTATGCTTGTACCTGAATTTGTATGATTTGAACTGTCATTTGCTGATGCTTAAACAATTTGAGCATCAACTATATGAAGGCACGCTTTAAAGTTAGGAGTGTAACACTTCAACTGAAAGGTGATCCCAAAGTACAGTGGGGCACTGAGTCAATCCCATTTTACTATTTTCAAGAAGCTTTTGACCCACAGATAATATTTAAACTTTTTTGACTGTGCCAGAATGTCTATTTTCATTTTTCTGCAAATAATACCACGACATGGGTGAAACATTTTCTATAAAGAAAAAAAAACTTAAAAAGAGGTAATAATTTTTTGTACAGAGCTTGAAAATATCTGTTTGTAAAACAGCCATAGATAACCAAGTATCTTATCATTTCAAAAGCATTTCCTTTAACTATTTAAGGCCATGTAAGGAAATACTGAAAGAAATTTCACAAAATTTCTGGAAATCTGAACTGTCATAGTTTCATAAATATCAGTTAATGGTGATAAAATTCCTGATACAAAGAAACATAAGTTATTCCATGTATACAAATCAGGATTAAAAGTCTTGAAATTATTATTTGTTCATTGCTGTAGTGCATATGTTTGTCACATAAGCTTTTTCAGAAAAAAAAAAAAAAAAAAAAAAAAAAAAAAAAACAACAAAAAACAACAACAATCAAACAAACAAATAAACGTTACTCTCCTGACATAATAAGTTTGTCCCATTAAACCTTCTTTACAGATTCTCGCATGCATTTATTTATACTTCTAAGTATTTAAATAGCTCTGTTGCATTTGATTCTTCATAAAGAACTTCCTGCCACAAGTTATTATTTTTTGCTGGATGTACATCTTTACAATGAATGATATAAAAATATATTTAAGAGCATGAAAAAATTAGCAAGTATTTAGGATATTATTGTGTGTAAATTAAACAAAAAATGACAAAATACACTTGTATTTGCCAAATTTCTGACATAAAGAGTATTTTAAACATTTTGAAAGTAAAAACATAAGAATAGCAGTATAACTGAATGATACTGTAAAAAGAACAAAAGCAGCGGGCAGATATGGGGTCAAGCTTTTTGGATTTCAACAAAAATGTTATTTTCAGCATAGTGATCATTGCAATTTGCTAACATAGTTCACATAAGTTATAAAACTGATGTTTAACAAAGTCACTTGCAGAAAATCCTGATATTTTTCTGATTATAAAGAGCGGTACACTACTGACAGTCATATAATTAGAAAACAATCTAATACCTGTTTTTGCATGAAAACATGGTTAACAAGTGTATGTCTGCTCAGTTCAGGATACTGTAAGACCGTGAATATATGATATTGAAATACATATTTGTTCTTTTCAAGTATGTAATGCTTAATGTCAGAAGTATAAAAATTAACTCTAAACTTTTAATGTTCCTTTGAGATGATAACATTTCCACCCCGGCCCCCCTCCCAGCCCCCCCCCCCCCCCCCCCGCCCCCTAGAACAAGTTAATATCGTTCTAATTCTTTCTCAGAGTATGAGGCTGACCATATGTCCGTCACATAAGGTATTTCAGCCATACTGTTAAATTTTGGGGAGAAAAATAGCTTAAAATTTAAAAATATTTAACAGTTACAGATCTAGAATAGAAATACAGGTGCAACATGTTGTCTTATAATGTATAACATCAAATAAAATGCAGCAAGAAAGATTCCTGCACTGTTAAGGTGTTTTAAATTATGTAATTATTAGACCTTATTAGTACAGAAAACTTATGAATAATGAACAAAAACGTGTTACAAATAAAAACATTAATAGTCGCTTGATTCACCAAACTTATATACATTTTTTAAATAAAACTTGACGTATGTAGATCGGTTCCGAATGATAAATACTTCCCAGTGAGCCTGTTAAATTTTCACCCTCAGTGCTACACTTTTTTGCCATTTTATTTGAAACTGCCCGTAAAGCAAACTCGATGATATTACAGTTAACACATTTATGCCTAGCGTCCGATAAAAGGTACTTTGGAAACAATGTAGACCCAGATCAGACGCCATATGTTTCACCATATGCGAAACACTCGTATATAATATTTTTATTGAGACAGAACGCGGCGTCTGATCAGGGTCTACACTGTTTACAAATAACTGTTTACCTTAAATGACATAAAATCATGCTCGGAATGGCAAATAATCACTTATCAACATTCAAAATACTTACATTGCTGTTTTCAATTTGCCACAAACTAGGCTATAGAACTGAGGGTCTGAATTGAGGCACGACTACTATGCGAATAGTACAGAAAGCGTCTGGCGAAGTTGCACGCGATTAAACGAGACTTAATCCACATGTGAAGATCGCCATTCGCTGGTGTAAAATTCTAAGAACATGGATCCGAAAAAAGCCCAAGACATGGCTAACAGAATGAAAAAGATAGGAAAAGGCGGCGGTATTGGAGTAGGCCTATTGGCAGCCGCAGGCGCTGCAGCATATGGCTTGGCAAACTCCTTTTATACGGGTATTTAACTGTTATGTTGTATAATGCAAAAGGTCACAAGTTTGCATCAGGTTACCGAGGAATCAGTTTTCGTGACATAGCCAGTTCTCCATAGCTCGAACGGGCTTACTGGAAAAGAATGTACCCTGTGCAGGACTCGGCGACCATTGGCTTGCAAGTGCCTAAATACCGGAATACTAACAAAATACCACTGAAGTATCGGAATACCCGTGAAAAACGTGAGAAAGACATCTACTGAAGACACCAAATACTGGCTTAAAGAGTGGTAGATTCAAAGAGGGGGTGGGGTAGGAGGGTTCCGTCTCCCGTTGACTTGAAATTTCGATTACTTTGGAAATTTTGGATAACTCTGATAGATTTAGGACACTTTTCCTTCTACTTCTCTTCAAAAAGTCAACAAATTTCACAGCATCTTATCTGGGACTACACTGTTTGCTCAAGCCTGTCTGTCTGAATACGTAGAGAATGTACAATATGATTAAATCGAACCCCCTCAGAAATCCTCCTGGCTCCGCACTCGTTGGGATGCCAAGATAAGGACTTAACTTTTAAAATATTTTTTAAATAAGCATTTGTTTTACAAGCTGAAACATACATCTGTTCCAATTTCGCTGCTCTTGTCACTCATAAAACATCTTGTCACTCATATCCACTAGCGCTACACATTCTATCCTATAATTTTAGCGTTTTTCTGTTTTTGTTGGTTGCATTGATGGTTTGCATTGTTATGATTGCCAGATGACAGCATCTGTCCAATTCAAGCCATTACGCAAGATGCAGATATGGCTGAAAACATTAATTTTAATGGGTAAATGATATGGCTAAAAACATTCAATTTTAATGGGTAAATCATCCAAAAAGTCACTGAAATCGGAGCGATTGTCGCCAGAATGAAACAAATTCCAGGAACCGTAGCTATATTTTGACGTAAATTTTGATGCTGGGTTGTATGGAATTTAATTCCGTGCATTATAGCATTCTCTGACTTAAAATAATGCCCTCCTAGACGACAAAAGCCCTGAAACAGCCACCTTTTTAGCTCGCGCTTCTCCTGTCCGGATATTTGCATCACATTTCTTTGCATAACAATTGGCCATAAGTGAAGAGATTACTGCCCATGATGCAGCTAGATGCATCACAGGAGATTACAGCATACGAGAACAGGCTGTGTGACTCGAATGCTGCAGGACCTGGTGGTCCTCCCATCACTCAAGGACAGAAGGAAGACTGATCTTCTTCAAGGTGGTTGAGGGACTGGAACAAGCTTTGCAATGTCATGACTTACTAATCACTGTCCATGGTAAACGTCAATGAAAAAACAATCATGAATGTAATGACTTTCGTGGAGATTGATCATGAAATATTTTCTACGGTCATTCTCTCCCTTCCGCTGATTCAAGAAGGGCAGTTGTCAGTTTCTGGCGAAATAATGTGCACAATACTGGTTAACCCCTTAGAGGACTGCCTGCCCAGTAAGCGTGGTTAGGTAAACTGACCATGCTCGACATGACCCCATTGGGTTGACTGGGCCATAAAACCTCAACACAAACTAATAATGTCTGATATCATTGAATTTTGAAAGACAGTGCACAGTACAAATAATACAAAGTGTTTAACCCTTGTCATGCTGAATAAAATAAGATGCCACGCCCATTTCTAATTTTCAGCCAATCACATTACTTGAGCCAAGTTGTTCATACAAATTCAAATACTTAATGACAAACAATGCAGATCCAGATCAGTTTGCTTCCAACTGATTTGGATCTACACTGTTTGCAAAGGCAGGGAATATCCGGGTTCAGCAGGACAAGGGTTAAAAGCTGTACAGTGTAATACAGAACTCTGCCGAATAGTTTTTTCCAAGGACAGTTATTGACTGAAATCATTTAGAGAGACAGTTGAAGGCTTCAGAAGTGCCGTCTCACTCTGGGATTAACATTTTTCCTAGCTGTCTCTATGCTGAAACAGACAGTACCACAAGACCAGATTTCAGAAAAAAACTCAGCATTCTGAAATGACCTAGCAGTTTATTATTTTAACCCTGACATGTCAACAGTAATTGTTTTCTTGCATTTTAAACTGTTAATGTGGTAGATAAATTATTTTATAATACACTAGTTGGTTTATACTAACTTATTGTGTACTTGCTGGCAGATTGAAGGAATATTAGTATGGAAGAAAAAGAACCCAGGGTTCATAGAACTTACTTTATTTTATTTTAGCATTCTACAATGATAAAAATAGAATAAACAAATAAGCAACACTGTTGGACATGATTGCAAATTCAATACTGGCATATCATGAGAGAGACCATCGTATTTATCCCAAATAGTTGGACACCTTTACCTCTTTACCATACATATCCTAAAATTATAACTTATAACAAATACAATTTACTACCTGTTGATGGGTCTAAAACTGCTGGTGGCAAACAGTGTAACCTTGATCAGATGCCATATTATGCTGCATCTGATCTGGGTCAACACTGTTTGTTCAAGCCTGTCTTTCCAAAATCTTAGGGTAAGCGTGGTATATTATGGCATGTCTCACAGCATAGATTCAGATGTGCATCCATGTTGCTGTATACGCTGATCATAGGATCTGACCAAGGACAACCAGCACTATTTTTTATTTAAACATTATTTTATTTGTATAAACCCTTACAGAAAATACATAACAGAATGATTGGATTCCGATCAGTACAATTTTAGCTATTTTTGATCTACAAGTTGCCCCCATACTTCCTACCAAGTTTCAAGTCAGTTGTCATTTCCGTTCAGGAGAGATTTTCATGATGGTAGCCATGATGGCCAGCTTGGATTTCCGATCGAAAAAATATTTTAGCTATTTTTAGCTCACCTGTCACATAGTGACAAGTTGAGTTTTTGTGAGCACATTTTGTCCGTCGTGCGTGCGTGCCTGCATCCGACCACCGCTCTGACGAATGTTTACTTGTGTGTTTTAAAATAATGGACACTTCAGTGTATTTCAATGGGATTTATTCCGTAGACATGGGATTTATTCCGTAGACACAAACTGACTTATTTCCGTGCGTCAGTCCATAAACAATTTCTTCAAACGACATCTCCTCCTAAACCACTGATTGGCTTTTGACCAAACTTAACAGGAATGATCCTTGGTTGGTCCTCTTTCAAAGCTGTTGAAACGGTTCTGATCCATTGCATATCTAGGTCACAGGAACTAAAATAGATTTGTTTAACTGAAAACTGAAAAAAATCTCCTTATCTGAAACCAGAAGGCCCAGGTCTTTGATATTTGGTATATAGCTTCATCTAATGGACCTCTACCAAAGTTGTTAATTATAGCCCTGGGTTCAAAATTGGCTCTGCGCCGGAGGTCACTTGTTTTACATAGACCCATACAGGGAAAAACTTTAAAAATCTTGTCTGAAAACATAAAGCTCAGGCCTCTGATATAGCTTCAGCTAGTGGATCTCTACCAAGATTGTTCAAGTTATCACCCTCCCGCCCTGGGGCCGACATGTTTTACACAGACTTACATAGAGACAGCCTCAAAAAATCTTATCTGAAACCAGAAGGCCTGGGTCTTTGATATTTGGTACATAGCTTCACCTAGTAGACCCCTGCCAAATTTGTTCAAATTATAGCCCTGAGGCCAAAAATGGCTTATACAGGAAAAAAACTTGAAAAATCGTCTTGTCTGAAAGTGCCTTTGATATTTGGTATGTAGCATTGCCTAAAGGTCTTCTAATAAGAGTGTTCCAGTTATGACCCTGGGGTGAAAAGAGGCCCCACCCAGGTGGGGGTGGGGATGGGGGCTAGGGTCACTTGTTTTACATAGAGCAAAAGGCCATTGGCAATGATTAAGCCTAGGGCTACCAAACAAATAGGGAGGAGGGCCTGAAGAGAGGTGACCTTTAAGTCAAAGGTCAAGGTCACTTGACCTTTAGTATCAAAAAGGCTTATTTTTCTGCAATGCTTATGGTTAGGACCCTCAAACTTAGTAGACATGTTGGTCCCCACCATTAGATGATCCTGAGGGCAAAATTCAATGTCACCAGGACCTTAAAAGCTTGATAACTTGACAATGCTTGGGGCTAGGACCCACAAACTTAGAAGGGATGTTGGTCCTCAAGTAGTATAGGGTGGCAATAGTGCCACCCT
This sequence comes from Anodontia alba, assembly GCA_964016985.1. Lineage (NCBI taxonomy): Eukaryota > Metazoa > Mollusca > Bivalvia > Lucinida > Lucinidae > Anodontia > Anodontia alba. The sequence continues at coordinate 13,052,260 of OZ024836.1, read as the reverse complement.
ATACTACTTCCTCACCAGTAGATGACACCGAGGACAAGGTTATGGTCATGGTCACCATAACCTTTAATACTAAAAAGTTAATAATTCAGCAGTGCTATAGAGGCTAGAACCCTTGAACAGATGGAATGTTGGTCCTGACCAGTAGATGACCCTAATGGCAAAGGTCAAGATCACAGTAACCTCTAGTACTAACCAAGATTATAGCTCAGCAGTGCTTTGGGCTAGGACCCTCAATCCTAGTAGGGATGTTTATTCTGACCAGAAGATGACCCTGAGGGCAAAGGTCATGGACAGGGTCACCATGACCTTAAGAACTGCATCCCTGTTAGCAGTGCTATGTATAACATGATTCAGGTCAGAGATATAGGGCCATGATGGCCCTCTTGTTGATCTACAAGTCACCCGGATGCTTCCTACCAAATTTCGAGTCAATTGGCCTTTCTGTTCAGGAGAAGAAGCGAAAAATATATTTTCAAATGGTGGTCATGACATGATGGAGGCCATCTTTGGTTTCCGATCAGAACAATTTTAACTATTTTTGGTTCTACAATTTCACCCAGATGCTTCCTACCAAGTGTCTGGTCAATTGGTCGAGGGGTGAAGGCAATCTTTTTGACGCTTATTTCAAAACAAATTGTTGATGACGCGCGACGGACATTGACTGACCACAGTAGCTTACATTGATCACTGGTGAGCTAAAACGCGAATGTACGAGGGGTGATCCAAAATAATTGCTCACTGTGTCATTGCTGGATATCGACGTGCAACTTGAAACAAATCAATGCATACTTGTATAGCGCTATTTAATACCTACACAATAAATCTGATTGAAAGATAAACAGTTTGCCATTTCAATACACGCAATTTTCGACTACTATAGCAAAAAATGGTTGGTAAAAGTGTTGCCAAGAAGGAGGAAATACAGGCCTTTATAAAAGCTTGCTCTAAGATAGGTTGTTCATTGACACAAATATTTGCTGAAATTTCTGTTGTTTATGGATCTACTAATGTGTCTCATGACGCACTTCGTAGATGGAAAAAGAAATTAGATTCTGGGTTAGAGTTGATCGAAAATGCACCCAAATCAGAAATGCCAAAGTTTACATCTTGTGACGAAATTGTATCTAAAGTAAAAGAAATTGTTAAAAGATAAGCTAGGTATACATTACGTGATAAACCAACTTGAATGTTTTTGGTATCTCGCCATCAAGAGTCCACTACATTCTTAAGAATATCTTGAATTTTAGAAAGATTTCTGCTAGGTGGATGCCTCATTTGTTGACTGACGGTCAAACGAAGCAGAGAGATAAAATAGCCAAACAAATGCTCAAAATATTACTAAACTTTGATGAAAAGAAGTTTGCAAATGTTGTCACTGGCAGTGAAACTTGGGTTTATTATTCTGAACCTGTTAGGAAGGTTAGCAATAAAATATGTGCCATAATTTGTTATCACTTTTTCCGCATTTTTAACTTAGACATTTTTTGAGTTCTAAGACTACAGAAGTGTATAGGGAGCAGGTACCTTGTCCCCTTAACTCCTCCCACAGTTTTTGGTCAATCCTTTTGAAACTTTACAGGTGCTTTAAAGATGGTCTGAAGATATGCATGTGTTTTTCTTTTCAGTATCCTGAAATTATTTTTTATTACTTTTTACACGTTTTGAACTTAGATATTTTTTGAGTTCTAATATTACAGAAGTCTATAGGGCGTAGGTACCTTGTCCCCTTAACTCCTCCCAAATTTTTTGGCCGATCCTTTTGAAACTTTACGTGGGCTTTTAGGATGGCCTGAAAATATGCAGGTGGATTTTTCTGAATCCTGAAACAAATTTTTATCACTTTTTCCGCATTTTTAATTTAGACATTTTTTTAGTTCTAATATTACAGAAGTGTATAGGGTGCAGGTACCTTGTCCCCTTAACTCCTCCCACAGTTTTTGTCTGATCCTTTTGAAACTTTACAAGGGCTTTTAGGATGGCCTGAAGATATGCATGAGTTTTTTTTTTTCAGAATCCTGAAATAATTTTTTATCACTTTTTCCACATTTTTAACTTTGACATTTTTTGAGTTCTAATACTACAGAAGCGTATAGGGAGTAGGTACCTTGACAGCGTAACTCCTACCACAGTTTTAAGCCGATCCTTTGAAACTTTACAGGTGCTTTAAGGATGGTCTGAAGATATGCATGTGTTTTTTTCAGAATCTTGAAATTATTTTTTAATCACTGGTTTCCTGCTTCAATACTTAGGTAAGTGATACAGGACCAATGGTCCTCTGGTTAACTTTACTATTTTTAACACCTCAAATAAAAATAAGGCGGGGGACACAAATTCCCCATGGAATTTGCTTGTTTTTTATTTGTTTGTTGTTTTTTTTTTTGTTTTTGTTTTTTTGTTGTTTTTTTTGGTTTTTTTTTCGCTAAAAAAGTGGGTAACAGTTTTACCACACCTCCTTTATTCAAGGAAAGTGTTTTTTCTTATTCATCTGATCTTGCCCCTTGTGACTTCTTTCTTTTTTCCGAAACTGAAATCAGGGTATGCGTCACCTTTAAGCCAGTGCTAGGGGGCATATGCAATCTTGCAAACAACAGTGCTGTATAGTCTTGATAAAACCGAGTTTCTGATTTTCATTCTTTTATGTGTTCTTTGTTTTCCAAAGGCAATATTTTATTTTATTCAAGGCAGGAAACTAGATATCTAATATGAACAAAGGTCTTGTAGGGTATAAAAATCCCTTCCTGCAGTCACAATCAGAATAAGCAGAAAAACACTCACTTGAAATGACAATTAATTTTATTACTATTATTATTATTATAAATGATTCCTCTTTCTTCTATTGCGTCTTCTTATTTCTAATACTATTATTATCCATATTTGTTAAAGCAATGCCACAAGAAAAGGGTTTTGTCATATAATTATGTGAAATCAAGGCCCAGACCATCTTGAACTTCTGCACAGTCTGATCTGGGCCATACACTGATCCACTTGTAGAATTGTTGAGACTGTAGAATATACCAACAAAACGAGATTGTCCTGGTGAGTATGTACTGATCCTTCGCTGTTTGCATATATGAAAAAAAAATGTTTTCATTGCCTAGCTACTTTCTTATTGTGATAATAATTATCAGCATTAATAAATGAAATATTGTTAGGCCTAAAATAAACAAGAGGCAGGCCCATGGGCCAATATTCGCTCACCTGAGCAAATCGGCCATTGCATATCTGCAGATGCCATGCAAAATTCTTCCAGTATTGCCACAGGAAGAGGACAGGAATTTGACTGTGCCCTTAAAAGGTTGAAAGTCATCCTAGGATTATCATTTGAATATATTTGGTAGACCTTGTGTCCCCGATGCTATATACCAAGACTCAGCCTCATAGCTTTCTTGATTCTGGAGAACACGATTTTTAAGAGATGACATCAGGGTGCCCATCTTGTTTAATATTGCAGAACTATTTGAACAAAATTGCCATACCCCTTTGACAGAAAGCCAATGTGAAGTCTGGTGAAAATTGGTCAGAGGAAAAGACATTTAAAGATCACACGAGTTTATACATGTATATACTAGCCCAGAGGCAAGGCAGATAACTGCCCCCTACCCCCATGGTAAGTTCCAGCCGTTAGTCTTTAATACGTTTTGAAACAATGATGTTTCAAATATCTGCTTGGAGATACAAATAAGACCTTGCCAGAAAAAAAGTCATCCAAAGATCACCATCTGATCAAATTTGGTAGACCTAGTCCCTAATGCTATATCCAAAGACTCAGCCTCGAAGCTTTCTTAGTTCTGGAGAGAAAAAAGGTTTTTTTTACCATATATGGGCATGATGGCCATCTTGTATAATAATGGAACCATTGAACAAATTGACAAGAGCTCTTCAACAGAAGGCCCCATGTGAAATTGGTGAAAATTGGGCAAGTAGTTCCAGAGAAGAAGACCTTTAAAGAGTACAGAATTTTATACTTGGATATAGCCCAGTGGCAAGGGGAGATAATTCACGGGGGATGAAATTTTGATCGTTACTAAAAAGTTTTACTTCATTGAAAATTTCAGCCAATAGTCTTTAATACATTTTGAGAAGACGATTTGTCAACATTTTCCCCAAACGAAAAGTATTGGAACACAAATTTGACCTTACAAAGGTCAAAGGTAATACTAGGATCATCATTGAACAAACTTGGTAGACCTTGAGTCCCTGATGCTATATGATAATTCAGCCTCAAAGCTTGCTTGATTCTGTAGAAGAAGTTTTTTAAGTGTTTTTTACCTTATATGGGCATGGCGGACATCTTACTTAACGGACCCTGACCATTTGTATAAATTTTCAATTCCCTTTTAGCACAAGGGTCCGCATAAAGTTTGAAAAAAAATGCCAAATGGTTTCAGGGAAGAAAACGTTCAAAGATTATATAATTTTATGCATGTATTTAGCCCAGGGACAGGGGCAAATAGTCTTGTGGGACAACAGTTTTATTATAACTACAAGGATTTGCTACTTTGATCATACATTGTAAGTTTCAGCCATTAGCCATTAAAACATTTTTGCTTCAATATTTTCCCACAGGGACGCAATTTTTACCTGGCTATAGAAAGATCGAAGGTCAACCTAGGGTCATTATTAGAACAAATTTGGTAGCCATTGAGTCCCCAATACAACATACCGAAATTCAGCTTCAAAGCTTTCATGGTTCCAGAAAAGAAGGAGTTTTAAGTGTTTTGCCCATATATGGGCATGGCGGCCATCTTACTTAACTGGTCATGACCATTTGCATACATTTTCAAACCCCCTTCAAGACAAGACTCTACATAAAGGTTGAGAAAAATTGGCCCAGCAGTTTTAGAGAAGAAGACATTTCAAGATTAAACGATTTTATACATGTATATAGCCCAGGGGAAAGGGCAGATAATCCGGGGGGGGGGGGGGCAAAACTTTTTTATTGTAACTGAAAGGGTTTGCTACTTTGATTATAAAGTGTAAGTTTCAGCCATTAGTCTTCAACAGAGTTTGAGAAAATCATGTTTCAATATTTTACCCATACAAATTAATGCACAGGTAGGCAAATTTGATCTTGCCGTAAAAAGGCCAATAGTCAGCCTAGGGTCATCATTTGAACAAACTTGATAGACCTTGAGTTCCCGATGCTATACTCCCAAGATTTTTAAGGGTTTTTACCATATACGGGCATGGCAGCCATCTTACTTAATGGACCATGACCATTTGTACAAATTTTCAATCCCCCCCTTAATTTAAGGCTCCGCATGAAGTGTGAAGAAATTTGGCCCAGTGGTTTCAGAGGAGGTCGTTCAAAGATGTGGACGGACAGACGGACGGACAGATAACGGACAATGATCACAATAGCTCATCCTGAGCCTTAGGCTCAGCTGAGCTAAAAATGTGTATTTCAGGTAACCCAACTGTGCCTAATTTTTCACCACCAACCCTAAAGTTTTTAGATTTTGGGAGGGGGGGTGTAGGTGGATTTCCCTGTTCGGTCATATTGTTTTCCTATTAACTTCATATAAAAACTTTTAACAAAATAAAACATTTTTTTTTATTAGGCTTAATATAATGATAATAATAAAAAAGATTTTACTATTACTATTATTATTATTAATAATTTAATTATTTTAAAATATTTTTATTATTAGTAGTAGTAGTAGTTGTTGTTGTAGTAGTGTCGGTGTCATCATGTGCTGCCAAATTCATTAAAAATAAATTGTGCTGACATCATGTTACCTTTTTTTTTTCCCCTTTCCACTTACTTGGCCCAAATCACAAAATCACAAGTGAGAAAAAAGCAACAACAACAAAAAAAAAAACACACACACACACACAATAAGAAGAAATTGGAATAAATTAATTATAAACTCTGTACACCATGAAAATATTTTTTTATACCAGCAAGTATATACAGCTCAGTATAGAATTGGGGAAAGTTGACATTTGATATAGCTTGATGAGAGATTTAATGGTTTTTAGCAGAGCCTTTTGTTTTGATTTAATTATCAAAGGTGATAAGGCAGCAAGAGACGCTTGTGCAGAAATTTCACCATTTTTTGGTCTTGTGGGAAGGACTGGAAAAGCCCTGTGACATATTCATCCAGATACTAATGAGAGCTTTCTGTAAGCGGTCTATACTAAGTTTGCTTATTGCTTTCACTTTATTGGTAAAGGATAATGGATGACATGTTGAAGTCAAAACTGAGGTCAATAAAGACAATTTATAGAATGTTCCAAGCCAGGAAATGCTTTCATGCAATGTAGTACATGTATTTGGATAAATCATTTTGTACCATTTTTGGTCTCATCTGATCCACATCAAGTAAACTTCCATCCATATTTGGCTTGTTTTTAAATGAAAAATTATAGGTGGGGGTCTTGGTGAATGACATTCTAACCATTCTAATAACTGGTATTAATAAAGTGCCTTATGATCTGGAGATATGATAGGCTTTATTTATTTATTTGTTTATTTATTACAGTTGAAGGAGGTCATCGTGCCATTATCTTCAGTAGGATTGGGGGAATTCAGCAAGATATATACAGAGAAGGGCTGCATTTTAGGTGAGTTGAAGAAGTGCATATTTTTTTTACACCTGTAAGTTTTTTTCCCAGATTTTAACGCTTAACATATTGGGTAAAATTTTCAGCAGATGACATATTGTTTTTTTTTGTGTGGGGGGGGGGGGGGGGGGCTGTTTCATGCGAAGTGTTCAAAAATGGAAATGTCGTATCCTGTTTTTTTTTGGTAAAAAATATAATCACTTTGTTGTCTGCTGAATCAACCCAGATGACTCAGTTGAGTATTCTACTTTTTCTAGGGTTGAAAGCATATAACATTATTTTGAAGTGTTTTAGTGGTAGAGTGTTTATGCTCCTGACTTCAGACCACAAGGCCTCAAGTTTGGATCCCTATGGAGGCAGAAGTCAGCTCATAGCTATATGCCGCTTCATTACAAAGATCCTTTCATTAATACTCTACCATCGTCTCGATAGGGCTTAAATAATGTTGAAAGGGACGTAAAATGCCAAGCCATCATCACATCACATCATTTTGAAAATTGTTTTGTTAAAGTGATCACTCATTGACCCACCTGAAAACATTTCTCAGACCACTGTTGCAATACATGCTATAAGTACCTGTAAAAATTTCATTTGTAAGCATTTTCTAAAAAGTATGGTTAACTTGGATTGAGTGTGTAGGATATTGTGGGTTGGGGGATTAAGGAGAAAACATGATCCAGTCTTAGGACTTGTAAAGGAGGTATATTTAATGGTTAATCTGAGATAATTTGACCTATTTCTCCACAAAATTGTTGATACGCACTTCTAATGAGTACCAACAACATATGTTTTTGTGAAGAACTGGAGAAAATTATCCAGAATTATCAACTACTCCTCCTGAACAAGTCCTCTGATCTACATTGTAGCTCAGAAAAAAAATGAGTGTCTAAAAAATCCACATCATTATTGTTTTCAGTAAGGCTGATACACTGGTTTTTTCTTTTTAGAGAATATACTATCCATTGAATGAGCAAGTCATTAGGACTTCATCATATTGCTTTTTCACCTGTTAAAAATGTATTGTTATTTCAGAGTGCCATGGTTCCAATATCCCATCATATATGACATTCGATCTCGACCTAGGAAGTTAACATCTCTTACTGGGAGTAAAGGTATGTTACATGAGCTCACATGTACGATTCTTCCAGATCAGACAAATAAAAATTATGTCCCCCAACATGGGGGGGGTGTGGAGGGGGACATTGTTTTTAGTGCAGATCCCGTTGGCGTCAGCGTTGGCGTAGCCACTTGTCTGCACTCTATTTCCTTATTGAATGGACAGATTTTGGCCAAACTTACACAAATATATCATTGGGAGGGAGAAAAATGCTGATTAGATTTTGGTGACCTTGACCCCATTTTCAAGGTCATAGGAGGGCTTAGATTGTTGGAAAATGGGGCATAGCCTCTTGTCTGCACTCTATCTCCTTATTGATTGGACAGATTTTAGCCAAACTTACACAAATATATAATTGGGAGGGGGGAAAATGCTGTTTAGATTTTGGTGACCTTGATCCCATTTTCAAGGTCACAGGAGGGCTTAGATTGTTGAAAAATGGCTTGTCCACACCCTGTCTCTTGTAGGAATGAGTAGATTTTGACCAAACTTGCACATCTACAATGCTGGGACATGTAAAAGAACTGATTAGAATTTGGTGACCCTGACCCCATTTTCAAGGTCACGGGAGGGCTTAGATTTGTTGGAAAATGGTTTGTATGCACCCTATCTCCTAAATGGATAAATGGATTTGACCAAACTTGTACAGCTATATTGTTGAGACATGGAAAAGAACTGATAAGATTTTGGCGACCTTGACCCCATTTTCTAGGTCACAGTAAGGCTTAAATTGTTGGAAAATTGCTTGTCTGCACCCTATCTCCTAAATGAATGAATGGATTTTGACCAAACTTCTACATCTTAATTGTTGAGACATGGAAAAGAACTGATTAGATTTTGACGACCTTGATTCCATTTTCAAAGTCACACTAAGGCTTAGATTGGTGGAAAATGGCACCTTGTCTCCTGAAGGAATGAGTAGATTTCGACCAGACTTGCACAGCTATATTTTTGGGACATGCATGGGAATTGATTATATTTTGGTGACCACCCCATTTTCAAGGTCACACTAGGGCTTAGATTGTTGGAAAATGGCTTGTCTGCACTGTATCTCTTGAAGGAATGGATGGATTTTAACTAAACTTGCACAGCCAAATTGTTGTGGCATGGAAAATAACTAATTTTATTTTGGTGATCTTGACCCCATTTTCAAGGTCGCAGGAGGGCTCGGATTGTTGGATAATGGCTTGTCTGCACGCTATCTGCTGAATGAATGGATGGATTTTGACCAAACTTGCACAGCTATATTGTTGAGACAGAGACAAGAACTGATTAGATTTTTTATGACCTTGATCCCATTTTCAAGGTTACACAAGGGCTATGATTTTAGAAAAGTGCTTGTCTGCACCCTATCTCATTGAGGAATGGATGAATTTTGACAAAAACTTACATATAGGTATATTGTGACCTTGAGTTTATTATAGATACAATCTATTTTAACAATATGTCTGTATAAACTGGTGGGGACATACGTTTTCCTCCAAAAACACTGTTCTAGTTAAATTTTTTTCTTATTTCACACAAAAATATATACATGTACATGTATGTTTATTAAGTTATGGGTACTCATTAGCAATGCCCCATCAGGGCACTTCTGATTAGTACCTACAGCATGACCATTGCCTTAGATAAGGTTTAAAAGCAATTGGGTATTTTTGGCTGTTTTAACCCTCCCATTTCTTATCTAATTGGGTGTCTGACAGGATTTTTAGCTCACCTGTCACGTAGAGACAAAGTGAGCTTTTGTGATGACATTTTGTCTGTCGTGCGTGCGTCCGTTCGTCCATCTGTAAACAATTTCTTCAAACGACATCTCCTCCTAAACCACCGATTGGGTTTTGACCAAACTTTACAGGAATGCTCCTTGGTTGGTCCTTTTTCAAAGTTGTTCAAATGGTTCCAGTCCACTGCACATCTAGGTCACAGGAGCGAGCTAAAAACAGATTTTTTAACTGAAAACTTAAAAAATCTTCTTGTCTGAAACCAGAAGGCCAAGGTCTTTGATATTTGGTATGTAGCTGCATCTAGTGGACCTCTACCAAAGTCGTTCAAATTATAGCCCTGGGGTCAAAAATGGCTCCGCATCGGGGGTCATTTGTTTTACATAGACCCATATAGGGAAAAACTTTAAAAATCTTGGCTGAAAGCAGAAGGCCTAGGCCTTTGATATTTGTATACATAGCTTCACCTAGTGGACCTCTTCAAAGATTGTTCAAGTTATTGCCCTGGGACCAAAACTGGTCCCGCCCTTTTTTTTGTGTGTGTGTGTGTATGCAAAAATAGGTTTGAAAAGTTTGCAAGAATATTCAGCAGAAGACATAAACAGACATTTTTAGATGCAGGTTTTCTTGGCATTTTAAGGGTTAAGTATCGTAGGTCTAGATATCAGAGTGGATATCAGGTATTAAATATTTTCTTTATTTCTCCATGAAAACACGTGGAGAAATGAGAAAAATATTAATACATTTGGATTTTAAAAAAAATGCATCTTATCAAGAGCGTAAAATTGTTGGAAGCATAGGCCTAGATAAGAGTGGGTTTCAGGTAAGTATTTTTCTTATTTCTCCATGAAAACATGTGTTGTGGGTACTCATTAGAAGCATCTCAGCTTTTGGATTGAAAAAAAAAACCCATCTTATCAAGAGCTACAGACTTATTTAATTTTGTAAGAGACACGAAACACCAACTTAACATCATCATCATGTTTATTTCTTGGGGATGTGTCGAAGGTGTCCTGTAGCTTTTGTCATCGGGGCGTCCAACTGATCTTGGCTTACAGTTGGGCAAGGCCTGCTATCCTTGTAGCAGGCAAGGGTGGAGGTGGAATGTTTTTATTTCTTTCTTCACTTTCATTCCTGTTTCTCTTTCTTCCCTGTGCATTTCTTTCATTTCCTCTACTATCACTTTTCTCCCTTTCTCTGGGAGACGACACAAAATGACCCACAAGGGTTGACGTGTCCTTAAACCCCAAAACAGTCAATCAATGCTTATTTCTTTTTCAGATTTACAGATGGTGAATATATCTTTGAGAGTGTTGGCACGACCAGATCAGGCATTGTTACCAAGTATGTACAGACAGTTGGGTCAGGACTTCGATGAAAGGGTTTTACCATCTATCTGTAATGAGGTGAGTCAAATCATAATGGCTAATGCTAGTGGTGTACCGATGATCAGGTGGTATCGATTAGCGGTGTGCTGGAAGCTCCCGATTCCGATAATCGATTGAACTTTCTCACAATCGATTATCGGCAAACTGATTGACGCTGCATGTTTTCAATTAACCACGTGGGGTAAAACAAACAGTTACCTATTGATGTACTCATGCAGAGACTATACTTGAGTATTCACGGAAGTGTTTTCACAGTGTATGAGGACATCTGTCACTGATTACACAACTCATTGACCATAAAGATTTGTGACAATATGCCGCCGCTTTTGATTTACAAAACTACGCAGTAGAAAGCGGGGCAGAGCAAGTTTCTTTTATTGGCTAGTGTGTAGTTATGACGTGTCATTCAGATTCACCAAGCCTGCCGACTGGTTCACGGTTGATTTGATGAAACAGAATCATTCTGTAAAACAGATGGGCGGAAATAATGTGTAAACTGTCAAAGTCAAATGTATTGATAGTTCATGTTCCCTAAAATTAAGCTACCTGGTTCTATAACTCGCACAAATGTCCGTTTTGATGTACTTTTTGCCGCTGAAAGTTTCTGAATGGAACAAATTCTTCAATAATAATAATAATAATAATAATAATAATAATAATCGACCTTATTTATAGAGGGTAACACATTTAGTAATCTAGTACTAATCTTCCATGTGGCCCTCTTTTTTCCTGGGTAGAAACCAGTACTAAGCAATGTGGATAAAGTCTCTTGCTCAAGGAAACAACGCTTGCTGTTAGTGGGGATCGAACCCGGTACCTCTCGATCTCGAGTCCGACGCTTTACCACTGCACCACAGCGCTCCACGAGTTTATTATTAATTAAAAGTGTCATAGCACTAGTAAAACAGCTTCGGCCCTTCAGACTAGTGTATCTGTCTTTTGTTGTTGTTTTTTTTTTCACCCAGTTTTTCATTTAAAATCAAAAAAGCAACGCTAAATTTTACCGATTGCACACTAGTACCCGACACTGGACTAGTTGTCGGACATTTTCATTTTAATTCTCCCTGAACCATACAGGTGGGTTGAAACTTATACAATGTCTTAAACAGCATTTTAAAGCATCATAGATATGTATTCTCTCTATGTTAAGTTTTATTTATATTATTATTTGAATCTGCAAAAAAAAACAAAAAAAAAAAAACTTTAAATTATTAATAACATGCCTAAAGACACATTTTGGATTGCATAACACCCTAATGACTCTGAGGAGATTAAGATAAGAAATTCTTGGTGACTTTGGCCATCCTTTCAGGTAGGGGTCTGATAAGGGGAAATTAGATTTTATATCAGCAAAGTTTATGATGAAGACAGAGAAACAAATGTGGGTAATTTGGTGATAATTTTATGTTGTTTTTTTTTTCTAGTTATTCAATAAAATATACCTGGTTTTTGTTCATTAGAATTGTCTCTCCCAGGCAGTTCTAGTGAAACCCACAATATATTTCATGGTGAAATACAGATATTTATGCTATACACTAATTTATCACCAAATGCCCCCTTTATTTGTTTCTTTGGATCAAATACAGAAGATTAGGAAGATAGTATGAAAAGCTTTTTGGCATAAAATACAAATTCTAAATTGTCCAAGAACTTTTTGACATATTCCATAATGTATTGTTTTACTGAAATGGAAATAGAATAATTGTGCAGTGTTCTTATTTACTTTAGAAAATAAATAAATGAATAAATAAATAAATATTTTCAATTTTATATTTCTATTTCAGTTCATTTGTACTTTTTCACAATGCAAGAAAAAAACAACACTTTTGTGTTTAGAAAAAATTATCAAAAAAAAAAAATAATAATAATAATAATAATAAATAAAAAAATAAAATGATGTAATACAAATCAGCAAATAAAATCAAGTTAAATGCAAAATTTGGAAATGAATTTATTTGATAGTAACATATTGAATACTGCTCAATTTTAAGAATTAACCCTTATATGGCCCCACCTAAGGAGACTTAACAGCCTTATAAAGACTCCATAATCACTTAGATAAGATAAGCCTTTGATGTGCGCTCTGTTATCAGGACTGTATATTGGGGGTGATCATGAATTAAGGGGGTGGGGGGTCTAGCCAAAGAAGAAAAAAAATCTTTTAGGCCACCAAATCGCTGAAAAATAGTACTAACAAACGCTTTGTAAATATAGAGTTCAGTTGTTGTGCAGTACAGTTGAATGAACTTGTAAACATATGACCATGAACAAGGATTAACAGTGAAACATGCACGCCAAAGCGAATTATTGTGGAACCGATTATAATCGGAAAATCGCATCGGCAGCAGCAACCGATGCCAACCGATGATCGATTATGATTTCCAACCGATGTCCCACCACATTAGCTAATTTAACATATAGCATGACCCTCATAGGTTCACTGATCATTCAGTCTGGAATCATTCAAGCATCCATGCGGCTAAGCAGTTAGTGCCACTGAATATGGATTGAAAGGTCCCATGTTCAAATCCTGCTAAAGGTGAAATACATCTCATGACTGTACAATGCTTCTTTGCACAGAGCAGTGCATTATCACCCCTTCATTGCCTCAGTATGATTTAACCCATTGAAGTCTGGGGACCCTTAAACAAGTAACTGGCAAACAATGCGGACCCAGATCAGACGCCACAGAATGTGGCGTCTGATCAGGGTCGCCACTGTTTGCAAATAGTTCAACCATTTTTCTTTAGGAATATCTGTATGATATAGCCTGACATACCTAAAATTGAAAATGGACTCATCCAATATATAGTTTGGGAGAGTTTATTCAGTCTTTAATGGGTTAAATAATATTGAAAGAGACATAAAACAACAATTCATCATCATCATCAACTGTAGCCAACTATTAAAACAGTATTCAAGAATTGTTAGTTTGAGATAACTAGTGGTAACGTCCTTGCCAGATTAAATAGGCTGATTTTTCTCGTCACATAACATGACAGATTTTTCGATGCTTTGGCTATTGTAAATATATACCTCAGCATCTTTATAACACCGAAACATTTGGATATTTGTTTGAATTTATATGTTTGGATCTAAAGCAAACACCGTATTAGCTATACAGACATGTTGTATCCAAAAATGTATAGATTGTATAGAAAAATGACCATAAATGAAATTGTCATTTTTCTGTATAATCTATCCATTTTTGTTTGGATACAACATCATTGGAGTCCATCTTTAAATGGTCTTATAACCAATATCATGCTATAATGAACCATTTCATAAAGACATTTCTCTGTATGTTTCAGTACTGTCTTTCTTGTTTGCAGGTTTTAAAAAGTGTTGTTGCTAAATTCAATGCATCACAGTTAATCACACAGAGACAGCAGGTCAGTTTAATGATTCGACGAGACCTTATTGAGAGAGCGAAAGATTTCTTCATAATTCTTGATGACGTATCCATCACAGATTTGACATTTGGTAAAGAGTACACAGCTGCTGTTGAAGCCAAACAGGTATTTATACCACAATAAATAACAAAAACTTGAAATTATAATACCGTGCCACATTCATGTGGCATGGAGATAAGGCTATCCCTCTGGGAGCAAATTCTTTCCATTAAAAGTATCCCCATTGAAAATGGCCCTGTCGGACTGTCTGATCAGGTCTTTTGCTTGTCAGCATAATCTTTAGTATCAGATGTTTATATGGAGCAGACATGAGAGCCCTGTTCCGACACAGCAGAAGTCCACCAAGGCTTATTTTCATATAAATTGTCTCTTTATCACCAGGACCTGATACTAAATCACTAGCCAGTGAGTGCTGTATTACCCTAAGTTTTCGGATAGACTTACTCTAAGTATTGAGAGACAGGCCTGATCAGATGTCATAGAATGATAAGGTTCCACACTGTTTGCCACTCATCCAGCAGTTTTTAGACACATCAACAGGTAGTAAAAAGGACCTGTTCAAATTTTAAAAGTGTGGTTAAGAGTTAACTCTTGTCCTGCTGAACCCAGATACACCCTGCCTTTGCAAACAGTGTAGATCCAGATCAGTTGGCTTCTGAAGAAGCCAACATCTGGATATGCAAAGTTTGCCATTAAGTATGTGAATTTATATCAACAAATCTGGATCAAGTAATCTGATTGGTTGAAAATTAGAATTGGGTGTGGCATCTTAATTTATTCAGCAGGACAAGGGTTAAGGTGTCCCATATATCTAGGGTGAATAGGGTAAGTTTCAAAATACCCATAGGTCTAGATAAGAGTGGGCACGGTATATTTTTCTTATTCTGCATGAAAACATATGTTGTAGGCACTCATTAGAAGTGCCTCACTGAGGTGGAATTAGCTCATGACTGCACAGGGCTTCATTGCATAGAGCCTTTTGTTATCACCATTACATCATCTCAGAATGATAAAAATACTGTTGAAAGAGACATAATATTACAAATGGGCAGCGTCATTCGAAAATCAGGTCTTTGGGCATATGCAGACAGTGAAGGCCCAGATCATCCCTGCAGTCTGATCAAGGCCTTCACTGTCCACTAGCAGAATAATTGGATACTACAGATTGTATGAACTGATATGAATGGCAAAGTCCCTGATGATACTATACGCATGTGCAGGATGATCTGAATAAGCATTTTGGGCATGTTCAAAGGCTTTTGGCTTGATATGACCTATATTCTCTTTTGATTACTCACTTTTCCGCAGCTGTAGAGTATGTTGCAAATTGGTTTCTAAGCATCATACTGTGATATGCAAAGTCATAAAATTATTGTTAAACAATGCTCTGTTCAGTGAAATGATTTACAGTCCTATTTTATATTGTTCTGTAGGTTGCCCAACAAGAAGCCCAGAGAGCCCAGTTTATTGTAGAAAAATCCAAACAAGAGAGACAGCAGAAGATAGTGCAGGCAGAGGGAGAAGCCCAGTCAGCCAAACTTATATCCTTTCTTCAAATTACATAGCTCCAGATTAGGCACTTTTTTCAACCAAAAACTGGGCCCAGTTGTTCAAAACTAAAGATGTTGTTAGTTAACGTATTGTTAAAACTTTGATCATTAAATATGGCATATATGCTAATATTTTTGCTGAAAAAATATGAGTAGCTTTTGCATTTGCAAAGGCTACTCACATTTTTTCAGCAAATATACCTGTGAATTTGGTATTGTACTTACTAGAACAGTTAACATTTTGACCACTAACGAGCTAATTAAGCTAATGATGCTTTGAACAACTGGGCCCTGGTATTTTTCATATTTCTCCATAAAAACAGGTTAAATTACTCATTAGAAATGCCTCAGGGAGGTGCTTCTAATGAGTACCCATATGTTTACATGGAGAAATAAGAAAAATGATATGTGGATACCCCCTCTTATCTGGAGCTTTGACATGATCAAATAACTAAAAGGGCCTTTACATATTGGTGCAGTCTTGTTAAGCCTTTCTTTGTCCCATTACTCCAGATAAAGCTTATTCCTGCATGAAGCCGGGCTCCATAACACAGTCATTAGTATAACTGACTTCAGATCCAGGGATCTTAAGTTCGTATCCTAGCTCAGCCACATAAGTTTCTTGGGTGATTGATCATAAAATCATTTCTATGGTTATTCTTCCTGTTTAGCTGTTTCAAGATGGGCAGTTGTCAGGTACTGGCAAAAGTATTTGCACAAAGTACTGGTTAACAGCTTAGAGGACTACAAATATAAGTCTGCCAAAGAAAACTGTGAGTAGATTAACTGACCGGCTCGATATAACACGAAAAGTGTTGATTGGGCTATGAAATTCCATATCAAATTAAAACAAATTCTGTAGATATTAAGCAAATTGCAAAAAGGGCATTGAGCAAATTGCAAAACGGCATTTAGCAAATTGCAAAAAGGGCATTTCTGCATTGGCATTTTTAGGCTCTTTTTTTCCCAGATGACAGTCGATTAAAGCTTAGAGAGTCCTATGAAGAGAAGATGATAGTCTTTTAGAATATACTGTGTTGCATTGAATTGTTGAAGTAACTGATGATGGTTTGGAGACAATGACACTCAGATGAGCGAATTAGGGGCGCTCTTGTTTTTAATTTGTGCCTTTTTTCACCTTCTGATTGTAGACTAGCAATTTTCTTGAGCAAGGTCAATTTTGTATAAAAGATCTGAAATGTAACTTTATGATCAAGCAATAAAATTTTGTCTGCATCTTCCAGATATGTGTACACAGGGTCATTGAAGCTTTAATGAAAAAATCAACTTTTTAAACTTATTTTAGTTATTTTTAAAATATTTACAAATTTGAGAAATAACCTAAATAAGTTAAAACTTTAGCAAAAGGAAAGTTAACTCTTACACTTTGGTTATGTATGATTAAATTTTTACTTTACCAAGTTATAATCTTCTCAAAATTTTAATCTTTAGAAGTAATGCTCTTGACTGACCATAGCAAATATATCTAGATAAAAATGGGTATCAGGTATTAAAATATATTTTTCTTATTTTACCACATAAACATATGTTGTGGGTATTCATTAGAAGCACTTCTCCGAGGTGCTTCTAATGACTAACCACACCGTAATTATGTTGTTGTGGAAAAATAAAAAGAAAAAAAAATCTGCATACAGTCGAACTTCAATGGCTTGAACATCTTTGGGGCCATGGAAATTCGTTTTAGACATGGGTAGTTTGAGCCACTGAGGGTTAATCATGGCACCAGTTCAGGAAGCAAATAGCGATAAATTAGGGTAATCTTTTCCATTTTCTACACAATTATTGTATGTTGAGTGTACTCATTAGAATTGCCTCGATGAGGCAATTCTAATGAGTACACACAACATACAATTTCGTGATAAAATAAGCATATTTCCCTAAATATTTGTTTTCTTGCGCTATTGGAAGAATTTGGTAGGGACTCAAAAACAAGTTCGAGGTTTGACTGTACTTTGGTTGAAAAAAGCGCCCAAATCTGGGGGTATGCTTATGCTTACATGTTTATGAAAATATGTAAAGAATTCGTTGAAGTTTATGTTGCACTTGCGTACTAAAATGTGAAGTAAACCAATCAGTGAAGTGAAACTAATTGCAATTTACATAGCTGTAGTTAAGGCACTTTTTTCAATCCAAAAGTAATGACATTTTTTTTATTTCTCCACGAAAACCTATGGTGTGGATACTCATTAGAAGTGCCTCACTGAGGCACTTCTAATGAGTACCCACAACATAAGTTTTCGTGGAGAAATAAGAAAAATATTAACCCAATACCCACTCTTATCTAGGCCTATGTGTAAAGTTTTACAGTTTGTAGACTTCATTTAGGGTGAATGATAGGATTGACATAAATACACAGACAAATTAACAAACAAGCGGAAACTTGCATGCCTAAGTCGTCCATGCTAATGCACTTGCGACAAAAATGTTATATGATTTTCCTTAACAGTCTTACATAGGTCATGCGATTAGTATAAACCCTGGTTATTTGAAATTGAGGAAGATTCGAGCAGCACAGAACATTGCCAAAACAGTAAGTACTGTATTTAAACTGAGTATTGGGACACCTTATCTACTTACCAGTACCAAAGCTCCAGATTAGAGGGTGTATTCAGATAATATTTTTCTTATTTCTCCACGAAAACAACTGTTGTGGGTAGCGAGGCGCTTTTAATGAGTACCCACAATGTTTGTTTTTGGTTACAAATAAGAAAAATGTCATTACTTTTCAGTTGTTTGTTTGTTTTGAGGTTTTACGACCCAGTCAACCCAATGGGGTCATGTCGAGCGCAGTCACTTTACCTAACCACACATTTACTGGGCAGGCTTAGTCCTCTAAGCGGTTAACAAGTATTGTGCACATTCTTTTGCCAGAAACTGACAACTGCCCTTCTTGAATCAGCAGAAGGGAAAGAATGACCGTAGAAAATATTTCATGATCAGTCTCCATGAAAGAATGTTGCCGACCTCGGTGGGGGTTGAATCCGCGACCTCCTGGTCTCCAGTCGCGCGACACATCCAACAGAGCCGTCAAGCCCGGCACTTTTCAGTTGTAAAAAGTATCTGATCTGGAGCTATGTACTTACTATACTTGTCCTAAAATATGAAATGGCCCCTTCTACTACCTGTTGGTGTGTCCGAAATATTGCTTGATGTATGACTGTTCAAACTGCTTGGATGTGCAGGCTGATTTGAGTCTTCGTGGGGCGCTCATGTCAGAAGGTGTGTTTTCTCACGTTGTAGCTCATGGCCACATTTGAGTTCCTTTTTAACCCTTTCATCCCCGAGTGTCTGTAGTGGGCTCTTCCATCCTTGAATTTGGACACATCCACTGATGCAAAAGGGGTTTCAGTCTAAAATCAAAAACAGAATACCAAACAGTGTAGATCCAGATGACATGGCGCAGTACGAGCGGTCTTATCAGGATCTAAAGTGTTTGCACAGGTATCTGTTCTGGTCTACTGGCTTGAAAAGGTTAATAGGGAGGAAGTGTTTGCGACATTTGATGACTGTAGATCCTCTGGTTAATCAGAAATGGAGCAAATTACCAGGGTTGATGCCAAAAATGACAAGTCATTACACCATGATGTATTGCCAGGGTTACAAAATGATACTGCATTGTTTGAGTCCCTCCTTGGAAGGAAGTGTATGCCAGTTTCATTGACTGTATGTCGTACAGTTAATGAGAAATGAAGCTAAAGGCTAGGATTGAGGTAAAAAAAAAAAAAAAAAAAGAAAGCTGGTGGATGATGCTAGTATTTCTTCAGTTTTGAAGCATCTGGGTGGCCAAGTGGTTAGAGCTCCTGACTTTGGACCACATGGTCTTGGGTTTGAATCTAGCTGGAGGTGAAACTGTATGGCGCTTCATTGCACAGTTTTCATTATCACCCTTCCATCGTCTCCATATTACTTTAAAGGGAAGGGCCCACAAACTTTAACTGTCACTTCAGTAAAAAGGGATTAAAAAGGCAAACATTTTGCCACACATTTTATGTAAATCGGTTGAGCGCTTTTGGAGATATTGCCTTTTGTACATTTCACAATACATTTGTAACTTTATATGGAGGCTGCCATTTTGTCAGTCATGTCACGTGACGAAACAAGAAATCGCAAATTTCAAGCATAAGGATAAATTGTTTTCTCTTAAAAACAGTAAATTTTCATTATATGCAATAAAACGGATATCCATTGGCCATTCACTGAAACTATCTTGCATCAGAATGGCTGTTACTTGATATTTTTGATTGTGAGTTTATGACGTCATAAACTCACAGTCTCATTCTGGACTCACATTACCATTTTTTAAAACCTTTATAACTTTCTTATATATTGGTCAATTTTAATGAAACTTGTTGCAAAATGATAAGCTACTGCATGCCTTTCTTCCAAATTTCAAGCATTAGTTTATGAGTCCTTCTCTTTAATAATATATGTTGAAGGGGATGTATAGCACTAAATCATCATCCTTTCTTCTGTTTCTGCACTGCCAATTGCATTTTGGGTGGATTGATTTCAATCATGCCATAGTATACAAACTCCAAGATTTGCTTAAGGTAGTTGTCTATATGATTATCATTGACCAATGAAATCAAACTGTTTACTTGTATGAAATCCAGGTAACGGTTATTTTTAGCCGAGCTGTTCTTGTTGCTGTGAAGTCAGAGGGTGTTTATAGAGGGTTATATGTAAAACCTGGACTGGGACATTTGGGTCATTGGCAAACAGTGCACACCCAGATCAGACACTGCAGAATGCAACATCTGATCAGGTCCTGCTTTGTTTGCTTAAATGACAGGAAGTTTTATTTGAAACCGTCTTGAGGCCCTGTTCAGGACCATTTTCCCAGCCTACACTCAGAGATAGTCGACCCACCAGTGCTGTCAGTATTTTGACTCATTCTTCCTCTGTTTCTCTCTACCCTCCTCAGGTAGCTCTTCTATCCCCATTTTTTCAATGTTCCGGGAGATGTCACAAAATGACCCATGAGGGGGCCAGCCTCGGTGGCTCAGTTGGATGTATGTTCAACTGGTGATCAGGAGGTTTCAGGTTCAATCCCCAGCAACATTCTTTCATGGAGATTGATCATGAAATATTTTCTGCAGTCATTCACTCCCTTCCGCTGATTCTGGAAGGGCACTTGTCAGTTTTTGGCAAAGAACGTGCCTAATGCTGGTTAACCGCTCAGAGGACTAAGCCTGGGCAGTAAAAGTGTGAGGTGAACTGACTGCGCTCAATAGGACCTCATTGGGTTGACTGGGCCGTTAAACCTCAACACAAACAAACAGACCTACCATGCTCAACATGACCCCATTGGGTTGATTGGGCAGTAAAACATTAACACAAACAAACAAACCCATAAGGGCTGACATGTCATTAAATAAGATCTCAAACAAAGATATGTAGCTGGTACAGTTAATCAGATATTGTACTCAGTTTTAGGATTGAAATGCTAAAATTTGATTAGCCTTTTAAGGGTTAAAAATTTAAGAGCTGGTCACATGCAGACTAATGCATTGTGGGATAACTTTGCACCTGATTTATAAATAGCTCTTGAATTCTTGTGCACATTTCCATAGCTTCAGATAAGAGGTGGTATCCACATAATATTTTTCTCATTATTTGCCATTCTTTGATTTATTTCAGATTGCTGCCTCAGAAAACAGAGTATATCTTAATGCTGGTACATTGATGTTGAATTTGTCAGAGGGTACATTCGATGAAGCAAGTGATAGACTAGCAACAAACTATAAAAGGAAATAATTTTTAGATGTTATTTGTGTTAAGATATAATTATGTATGCATACACATTTCTGTGATGATGAGAGAAGCAAGACTTGAGCATTTAGGAAAAGAACAAACCTTCCATGGATCAGAGGACTTGTTAAGGAGGATTATTTGGTGATAATTGTGGGATAATTTTTCTTATTTCTCCATTAAAAACATATGTTGTGGGTACTCATTAGAAGCGCCTTGCAGAGGCGCTTCTAATGAGTACCCACAACATATGTTTTTATGGAGAACTGGAGAAAATTATCACCAAATACTCTTCCTTAACAAGTCCTCTGATGGATGTAATTGGCGTAATTGTAAGGAGAACATTGTATCCTATGTACAGAGGAGTTGTTAAGCTGGAGTATTTGATGGTCACTATGAAATAATTTTGTGAACTTTTCCATTAAAACATACAAGGTGTTTCTAATGAGTATGGTAAATGTTGAAAAATTTTGTACACCAAAGTTGCCAATAAATGCAGCCCCAGATCAGAGGAGTAGTCTGATCAAGATCTACACAAGTTTGCCTTTCCGCTTAATACTTAAAGAAATGACTGCATAAAAGGCAAAATTTAGGCAAAAAAAAAATGCATGGAACAAAGTGTTTGAAATTTTAGGATATTTACCATACCCATAACATGGAGTTTTACGGAGAAATAAGAAGAACTATCCCAGAATGATCACCAGATACTCCTCATTAACTTCTCTGCTATGCTGTAACTAACCCATTGAAGACTGGAGACCAATAAATGGTAACTGGCAAACAATGCTGACCCAGATCAGACACTGCAGAATGCGGTGTCTGATCAGGGTCTCCACTGTTTGCAAATAGTTCAAACGTTTTTCTATAGGGATATCCATATCACATAGCCTGACATACCTAAAATCAAAAATGGACTCTTCCAATATATAGTAGGGAGAGTTTATTCAGTCTACAATGGGTAAAGAGGAATGGATATACTTAGATAGACAACTCATGTCAAAATTGTTTCCCCTTCCTGTTGTAAAGGGGTCTGCTATGAAAGAAAAGAATTTATTCCTGTGTTTCTCCACAGCCTAATCAATCTATGATCTTCAGGAACGGAATCTTGGAAGTCCATATATTATGTGCATGCAAAGAGTTAATAGTTCGACCAGTTTGCAGTTGTGTATATTCAGATTTTACAAATTTCCTCATACACCACAGTGTGTTTTGATAGACTCCAGTAATGTCCAGGCTTTTGCCTGTAGCAGTAATACAGAAAGAATATAGTGCTTTGGCAAACAGTGTACACCCAGATGATATGGCCCATAACCTGTCTGCAATCTACACTGTTTTCCACTTTATTTTGGACTAATGCCTTATTTGCAACAGTGGACATGTCCAGATTGAAAGAGGGAAAGTATTTTAAAACCCAGGGTTGAAAGGGTGAAACCCATACCTCACTGAGGCACTTCTAATGAGCCTCACTGAGGCACTTCTAATGAGTACCACAACATATGTTTTTGCAGAGAAATAAGAAAACTATTTTTCTGCACCCCTCATATGAAGCTATGCCAAAGTATTCATATTTTTGTATTTCTGCAGGAAGACATACACTGTGGGTACTTAGTAAAAGTGCCTCACCATGGTGCTTCTAAAGAGTACCCACAGCATGATCTTGTTTAGAAATAAGAAAACAGTTCTTCTCTATTCTGGAGCTATGCATAAGATACCAGAGAATTTGGTGTGAAGCTAGATGATCATGAGAAATATTCTGGAACTGTTTGTGTAGCGAATTATGCGATAAAATCAAATGATAACTCTTCTGACCAACTTTATTTGTACTTTCTGTTAAAATAAGAGATAAAACTGTACACCTTTTTGTGAAGAAAAGAATAAAGTAAAATATGTCAGTACTCCAACTGTGTTGTAACCCATAGCTCTAGTTTAGGAGCTTTTTTCAATAAAAAAAGTATTGATGTTTTTCATATTTTGTCGAAAACCTGTTGTAGGTACTCATCTGAAGCACTTCACCAGGGTGCTTCTAAGTATTAAGAAAATAATAGATTCACAACATGTTTTCGTCGAGAAATAAGAAAAATATTGACTTGATAGCCACTTTTATCTAGACATATGATTGTTAATTTTATACCATATCTGAGGACTTGATAAGGGGTACTTGGCAATACTTCAGTAATAATTTTTCTTATTTCTCAATAAAAACATATGTTGTGGGTACTCATTAGAAGTGCCTCACTGAGTTGCTTCTAATGATTACCCACAATATATGTTTTTATGGAGAACAGGAGAAAATTATCCCAGAATTATCACCAAATACTCCCCAACAAGTCCTGTGCCACTATGTATTGGGACAGACAGACCTGAGAAAACATTAGGCCAAATAAAAAAAAAAATGTGTGTGTTACAGATTAATGGAATTTTAAAGAAGGGACAGTAGGTTGGAAAATATTTTTATTTTGTTAAAAGTTTTTATAAGAGGTTAATAGGAAAACAATATGGCCAAACAGGGAACACCTCAAAAAAAAAAACCTTAAAACACTTTAGGGTTGGTGGTGAAAAATTAGGCACGATTGGGTAACCTGAAACACACAGTTTTTTTTTTTTTATTTTAGGCCTTCTTAACCCAAATATATGCTGCAAAATGCTGCATTAGATCAGTGTCTGCACTGTTTGCCACTCATCCAGCTGTTTTTAGAGCTGCATTTGATCAGTGTCTGCACTGTTTGCCACTCATCCAGCTGTTTTTAGAGCTGCATTTGATCAGTGTCTGCACTGTTTTTCACTCATCCAGTCATTTTTAGAGCTGGGCCCTTTTCAGAAGGAGAGTAATATGAAGGAATGCAAGCAGGTAGTCATTAAAAATTGTCTTCCTTGTAAAATGATGGAAAATCTCAAGTGTGTGCAGTCCCTATAGTATGATGTGCACATCATGACAAAGTATAACTTCACTCATAACCCATTGTAGACTGAATGAACTCCTCATACGTGCACATCATGACAAAGTATAACTTCACCCTTAACGGTTATTAATCCAATTGTAGACTGAATGAACTCCCAACACTATATATTGGAAGATTCTAATTTTGACATTAGGCATGTCAGGCTATGTGATTTAGCTTTTCCTGAAGAAAAATGGTTGATCTATTGGCAAACAGTGGAGACCCTGATCAGATGCCGCATTCTGTGGTGTCTGATCTGGGTCTGCACTGTTGCCATTTACACTTATAGGGGTCTCCAGACTACAATGGGTTAAACCACCATTCAAAATGGTGCAGAAGACATTCTAAAAGATTTTTCTTTCAGAGACGATAAGGCTTGACATTTCGTGTGAATCAGATATCAATACTACTTGTCACTGAAAAATTGTTAGCCTTTAAAATGCTATTCAAAATAGTTGCAGATAACATTTTGCCACTCACCCCATAAGATGAAATATTTAGAGCTTTTACCTATTAAACAACAATAACTCAGAGAAGAAGCAGAAAATGTTTCCCAATAAAAACTGAATCCATTCTTCTGATGAAATCATAGAATGTGTTGATTATAGAAAAATGGACATGATTTTATACATAGCTGAATAATAAGCCACCGAAAACACCTGTAACACAGTAACAGCTACAAGTAATCGAATTATTCAGTCTACCCGGGATCTTCGGTGGAGACAACTAGTCAAAATCATTTTGTTTCCCTTCTGAAAAAAAAAAGAACGGGCCCCCGTAGCCTAGTGGATAAGAGAGTTGACTCTTAATCCATTAGGTTTCTCACCGCTGTGGTTCGAGCCTCGCTCGGGTCATATGTGGGAAAGCCAAGTTCTGCTTACGGATGGTCAGGTGGTTTTTCTCCGGTTTTCGCCCACCTTCAATGAACGATCGGCTCGATATAAGTGAAATATTCTTGAAAGGGCCGTAAAACCCAAATCAAAAAAAAAATCTGAAAAAAAAAGGTATACTCTTAAAGGAAAGAATTTGCTCCCAAAGAATAGACCCTTTTCAGAATGGGACTTGGTGTACAGGAAAACAAACGGAAAGTCACAAAATTCCTGTCCCTTGTGAAAATGAACCAAGTGAATCTGATCCCATATTGCGCTACCATATTTGCCTTGCTCTGATGCTGGGACAGTGTATAGAGATTATTATATGGCAATTTTCATATACCTCATATCAACCCGAGACACCCATATCAGCCCGAGGGCCAAATGCCCGAGGGATGATATGGGTCGAGGGTTGATATGGGGTATGATATATCATAATCTATTTATCATACATCTTTATTTCTGACAAGTTTGCCCATTTGATATCGTATGCAAAGGCAAAGGCAAGACCGCAGAGGTCTCCGAATGTGGTGATACAGGTTTTTTGCACGGGCAAAAAAAGCCGTATCACCCACCTGGTGATATGGGTTTTATGCCTGGGCAAAAAAACTATCACCCACTTGACCCATTATCACACCTTTTGCCCTCCACAAGAGTGATATGTGCTTGAAAGCCATGTTAGTATCACATATGCAAAATGAACATATTTTCTAGTAAATGTGTGGTAAAATTAGATACCATGCAAGTAACATCAATAAGCCAGAAAGTTTACCAACAAACACAACAGTTTAAAGATTGGCCTTAACCATTACCACTTGCTAGGCATATTCAGCAGGATAAATTAATAGTATTTTTCTCTTTTTTTTTTTTTCCTAAAAAGCAGGATTTGACATTTCATGCAAATTTTCTCCAGTGGAGACAATTTGCATGAAAAGTCAAAA
The DNA here is from genome assembly GCA_964016985.1 of Anodontia alba. Taxonomy (NCBI): domain Eukaryota; kingdom Metazoa; phylum Mollusca; class Bivalvia; order Lucinida; family Lucinidae; genus Anodontia; species Anodontia alba. The sequence continues at coordinate 13,025,980 of OZ024836.1, read as the reverse complement.
TCTGTTTTCAGGGAAAAGTAAGAAACATATTTCAATGTTTTCTGAAGAAAATTTTACACAGAGAGTTAAGGATTAAACAAGCAAAAGAATTAAACCTGTCAGTTGAAATTTCAGGTCGCACCTTTGGATAAGTGTAGCTTGAATCCCCTCCAATACTGGACAGTGACCGTTACATTAACCTTTGTGACCGTTATATTGACTGCAAGCCCCATGTCAGCTCACTGTCAAACAATCACCCTGTATGTTGATAAAGAATCCGGTCAGGAGGCAAAGCAGCCAACCAATCCGTATAGATCAGGGTTCAAACGCTCCTCCAGTGTTGCTATGTACAATCCACAGAAATGCGATCTGCACACACAAAAATACAACATACATCCTTATTTTGCAATCGGTAACGGTATACTATTTTCCCCAGAAAACAGGATTTGACATTTCTTGAAGTGTCAAACCCTGTTTTCTGGGAGAACAAGAAAAACATTTCAGTACTGCGTCTGCTGAAAATTTTACCCAGAATACTTTACCCGTCTGTGCTAAGAATGGGCTAATTTAGCAGACAACAAACTGATGAAATTTTTCTGAAAACTGGATTTAACATTTCATTCCAACTGTCTCCATTGAAGATAATTTGCATAAAATGTCAAAACTTGTTTTTTGGGGGGAACAAGAAAATATTTCCATATGGCGTCTGCTGAAATTTTTTCCCAGAGTGCTAAGCGTTAGAAACATCCAAAAAGTATGGATTTAGCGTCACAAGATATATCCATTGTATAGTTTCCGATTACCAAGTTGCGGGTACACCAATCCATGTGCTATTTTGCGACACCATGATTTTGACCCTTGCCCATGCCCCAAGATCCACTGGCAAAAGATCAAAGGTCAAATCCAGATACCTGTTTGTTCCGCTGCTTTTAGTTCAGATTGAAAGGCCTAATCAACAATATTTCAATCATGTTAAGTCGTCTCCCAAAAAGACAGGATAGAGGAGAAGAAACAATAAAGGAAAACTCCCCATCATGCACCAGCTGCAAGCACACCAAGCCCTCCTGTCCTACACAAACCAGTTACACTTTATCTCCCTACACCACTGGATATATTTAACCCTTTCATTCCCATCTTTGAGTTTGCGCATGTCCAATGTTGCAAACAGGAATGCCAGTGAAATTAAAAAGATGGCAAACAGTGTAGATCCAGATGAGACGGCTCATCATGAGCCGTCTCATCTGGATCTACACGGTTTGCAAAGGTATCTGTTTTTTCGGTCTGCAGAAGTGACAGAAACTTAAGTTCATTGTACTGCTTTCCTGAGTTAGAGTCATGCAATACCCTCTGATCCCCGAGGCCGTTAGGGGGTGGGGAGGGGGGAGTGAGGGGAAGAGAAGGAGGCACGAACATGTGGGGATTTTCAGTGCTTCTCCTTGCTTTACATCAGAAGAACGTCTTCGATTTTGGAACTATATTAAGTTTCAACCAGGAAGTGGTTGAAACATGACACGGCTAAGGTATGTAAATGCGCAAATCATGCCATTTGGCTATGAAAATACGTTTCTGGAAAAAAACTGCTGGTTTCTAAGGTACATCATGGTGGTGCATGTGTATCAGTTTATGACAGTAAAAGCCATATCTATGTCGAGTCCCAGCAAAACACAACAGAGCTTAGTTTGTTTCAAAATGGGACTGAATATATCTTAACTAATTCAAATTTAATTTTCTTTTTCAGATATACGTTTCTTATATACAATACCTTTCATAAACATTTGTCTCAGTATGTTGAAATAAAAGCACTCTGCAGGGTTTATGCTATCCCAAAGGCAATATTCGAAATACACATGTAGCCCTCATCGACAAATATATATATCAAAAACATTAATGGCTGTATCAAGATTAACTAGAGCTGGTGTTTGTAAAACACTGCCCCCAATTGCTGTCATCTCTAATACTGTTTGACTCCAACACTGCTCGCCCATGACAGTGACAGTGACAACAGTAAAAATATACAAGATTTCAATGTTATTTTATTAAAGGGAAATAACTCTAAAATGGGAGATAATTAGGATAAGAAAAAAAAAACGGGTCACCTATTCTTTCATGAGGAATCCATATATGAAATTTCAAAACATTAGCATACAGGATTCTAAACTTATGCTATGCACAATAAAGCAACAACATTAAATGGCCAAAAGTGCAAAGGGCCATACCTCCAACAACATTTCTTTTAATTAGTTAAATATTTAATCAGGTAATCTCCTCCTCAGTCCCAATCAGTATACCAAATATCAAGGCTCTAGCTCAAATACTTTTTGAGATATCTTGCTAACGAGGTTTCAATGTTTTTTTATTAAAAGGGAAATAACTCTAAAATGGGAGATAATTCGTATAAGGAAAAATGACTGAATCTTCAAAGGGCCATAACTCCTGGAATATTTTACATAATTTATTCAAAAGTTAATCAGGTCATCTTCTCATCACTACAAATCTATTTATCAAGTTATGAGGCTCTAACTCCAACAGCTTTTGAGATATTTTGCTGACAAGGGAAAATGCCCAAATTTACAAAAGGACATTACTCATGCCCAGAAGCAATAGGTCCCTTCTCATCACTATCAGTCTATTTATCGAGTTATGAAGCTCTAGCTCCAACAGTATTTGAGATATTTTGCTGACAAGGGAAAAATGCCCACATTTACAAAGGGCCATTACTATTGAAATATTTTTTTCAGAATTAATTCAAAAGTTAACCAGGTCATCTACTCATCATTACCAATCAATACACCTAGTTTCAAAGCTCTAGCTCCAACAGTTTACAGTATGCCCAAAATTACAAAGGGCCATTACTCATGAAATATTTTTCAAAATTTACTCAAAAGTTTTCAGGTCATCTACTCATTACTACCAATCAATTTACCATGTTTCAAGGCTCTAGCTCCAACAGTTTTTTTAGATATTTTGCTGACAAAGTAAAAATGCCCAAAATTACAAAGGGCCATATTTCATGAAGTGTTTTTCAGAATTCATTCAAAAGTTAATCGGCCATCTACTCATCATTACCAATCTATATATCAAGGCTCTAGCTTCAATAGTTTTTTGAGTTTTGAGATATTTTGCTGACAAGGGAAAAATGTCCAAATTTACAAAGGGCCATTACTCATAAAATATATTTTCAAAATTTATTCAAGAATTTATCAGGTCATCTACTCATAATTGCCAATCAATTCCCTAAGTTTCAAGCCTCTAGCTCCAACAGTTTTTTTGGGTTTTTTTTTAGATATTTTGCTGACAAGGTAAAAATGCCCAAAATTACAAAGAACCATAACTCATGAAGTGTTTTTCAGAATTTATTCAAAAGTTCATCAGGTCATCTACTCATCACTACCAATCTATTCAAGTTTCAAGGCTCTAGCTTCAATAGTTTTCGGGATATTTTGCTGACAAGGGAAAAATGCCCAAATTTACAAAGGGCCATTACTCATGAAATATTTTTCAAAATTTATTAAAAAGTTAATTAGGTCATCTACTCATCATTACCAATCAATTCACCAAGTTTCAAGGCTCTAGCTTCAACAATTTTAGATATATTTTGCTGACAAGGTAAAACTGCCCAAAATTACAAAGGGCCATAACTCCTGAAGTATTTTTCAAAATTTAATCAGGTCGTCTACTCATCACTACCAGTCTATTCATCAAGTTTCAAGTCTCTAGCTTCAGTAGTTTTTTTTTTTTAATATTTTGCTGACACGACTGCATCCATATTTTTTAAAGGGCCATAACACAGGAAAGGGGCATAATCCTGTCGAGAAAAAAATATGTATCCGCTATTTTTTCATAAGAAATCCATATAAGAAATTTCAAAACAGTAGCATGCACGGTTCTAAAGTTATGCTATGCATCAAAAAGCATGACGAACGGACAGATGAACGCCCCAGAAGCAATATGCCCCGCCAACGTCTTCGAAGTTGTGAGCTTAATAACGTACAATAGTAGGACACTATAGTAATCACAAGGTTGTTTGTATCTTATAGGTCACATTTTTAGCACATATCCATCTTGTTCCGGCTATAACAAATCGCACTGTGATTCAAAACGACAAACATCCGTAAAGAAAGGCTCGGTTACATAATTCAATATATATATATATATATAGTCGACTCTCGTTATCTCGAATTCCAAGGGACTCTTTGAAATGCTTCAATATATCCGTACCTCGACATATCAGATTTTGCAGAGTTCAGGAAAAAATAATTCAATTAACCACATTTAATAAATATATATGAATTGGACTCTTGAAGTTAGAGATATATTGAAAATATTGTGGAAAAGAGGAGAAATTGCTCCTTAGGAGCAATTTCTCCTCTTTTCCACAATATTTTTACTTGTTAGATTTTCATGTTTAGGCATACATGCCATATCTCACACTGAGACAAAATCTCACAGAATTTTGGCCCTTCTGGACCCCGTTTCCCATAAGATTTTCAAAACTCACAGAATTTTCATACCATTTAATAAGCTATGTTTTGAAGAATTAGAAATAAATCATATATTAGCATGGCTATCCCAAGCTTAATTCATTAAAATAATGGCTTTTAACTTACTTATGTAAGCTTGAAAGTGATTTTCTGAAAAATCTCACAGAATTTCATCAAATCTCCCCTAAAAATTTGCAAAATCTCACAGATTTCTGCCAACAGCTAATGGCATGTATGTTTAGGCAGTAACCAGATTTTCACTTCGAGATAAGCGAGTTCGAGATAGAAAGAGTCAGCTGTATGATTGAACTAATATCATCTAATATGATATAAAATATATTCTCTCCATGAAAAAATATATATATATATATGATTGAACTAATATCATCTAATATGATATAAAATATATTCTCTCCATGAAAATCAAAAAGAAAATATTATTATTATGCAGATATGACTATAACCAGGAAAGTATATATGTATATTAATACCAGTTATGACGCAAAATTTATATCACGAAAACATACCTATATAATATTGACCCCCTTAAACTCCACTTTTATATAGTAAAACTGGGGTTTACAGGAGTATATATTATTTTTCTTATTTCTGCTCAAAAACATATATTGTGGGTACTCATTAGAACTGCCTCAGCGAGGCGGTTCTAATGAGTGCCAACAATCTATATTTTGAGCAGAAATATGAAAAATATCAGAATTTTTTATCTGAAAACTTTCATTTTTTGATGGTGAAATTTTCAATATATTTGAATGGGCGTGTTTTCGTAATGATAAAGCGTTTAACTCATAGCCTATTTCTTTTAATGATACTTTGGTAAGTTCTATGCCTTTACCAAAATACATGGCTTCTGGTAATATATTGCGGCAATTTGGTAAGTTCTATGCCTTTACCAAAATACATGGCTTCTGGTAATATATTGCGGCAATTTTGCAGCAATACATTACGAAAACACGCCTATTCAAATATATTGAGAATTTTACCACCAAAAAATGAAAATTTTCAGATGAAAAAAATCTGATATTTTTCATATTAATGCTCAAAACATAGATTGTGGCGAGGCGGTTCTAACGAGTACCCACAATCTATGTTTTTGAGCAGAAATAAGAAAAATAATGTATACCCCTGTCAACCCCAGTTTTACTATATAAAAGTGGGGTTTAAGGGGGTCAAAATTTTATAGGTATGTTCTCGTGATGTTACTGCAATACATTCTGGCAGTATTGCCACAATATTGGATTTTGTATGCAAATTAGTTTCCCGCAATATTGCCGGAATGATCCTTTTTGGCAATATTGCTGCAATACTGCCAAAACCATCCAGATATGAACTGGAACATAAATTTCCGGCAATATTGCCAGAATTCTGGTAATACTGCCAAAAGTCTGGCAATATTGCCACAAGAAAAGTGTTAGTCACCACAATGTAGCAAGTAACTGTGTTTTCAATTTCCTGTTAATTCCAACATATGCAAGAAACCAGAAAAAAAGCTTGACTTGATTGAGTCAGGGAATGTGCTAGTAATACCAATGAACTTGAAAACTGCATGCATGAAATTTACTTAACAAACTCATTTATACAGAAAAAGTTTCTTAGAAGACGACCTGGTTTTAATGTTAAAACTATCATCTTACATGGAGCACAAAAAGTCTAACTATCCTTATGTCTCCTTTCTTAAATGAAACTATCCCTCACTCTGCTGTTGTGAAAATGTAATAATTTTGTATTTCCTACTTTCACTGTCTGGTTAAAGTAAGTCTTATAGGCCAATTTCCAGAATTCATGCAGAACAAAAGAACTTATCAGTTTTATAAATATCAGAATTGTTACTGGTGACACGTTAAATGACATCATTCACCAATATAGCTACCATAAGAAAAAGTACAGTGTTGAACAATAAACAAACTGTTTGAAAAACACTCATTTTTTTATCAAAAACACTTGGCTAATGTGTTCCTGTTCATGATTGAAACAGATTTTAGTTAAACACATTTTCTTTGTTTGCATCAGTCCCCTTCAAAATTATTAAAGGAAGTGACACAAGAAGTATCCACTGAGTATGCACCACTTTTTGACAATAAATTGTAGCCAGAATGGTCATATTCTAGCAATAAGTTATTGCCAGAAATAAGGTGGTTGTAGCAATAAAATATTGCCAGAAGTAGGCGGGCTTGTTATTGCCACTATTATGGCAATATTGCAGCTTCAAGAATCTGGCATTTCTGGCAACATGCCGCAATACAGCCGCAATATTGCCGCAACATTTTCGTTTTGGAAAGTGTGTAGAACTTATTTCAAACTAGAAACGTTGGCATTTCATTCGGAGATGATAATTTCAGACAACAAAAAATAGGAGGGCGCAGCTTTAAACCTTAAAAATAGAATTTATTGTCCTAGTGCCCAAAATAGTTATTCCCCAGGGCTTTCTTTCTCTTTCTCCGTATACTGCCTCACGCCCTCGCGGGCATTCTAGGCAGGTGGGCGCTGTCGTGCTGAAAGAAGAAGGAAAATATAGACAAAAGAATAAAGAGGGGATAGTGAGAGGATAAAAGGTGATAGAGTTAAAATAGTTGGTGAGGTAGACGGCTTAAAAACAAAAATTAAAAACACCATTTTTGGGACCTAGTGGTGCAGTTTACCAACTTCTTCTTTGAACGCATTGAGGGTTGGCAAACATACGACCGATTCAGGGAGGGCGTTCCACTGAACTATGGCTAGTGGAAAGAATGAGTATTTATAGAAGTTTCTGTGGGTGTGAATCTGACGGAAAGTCATTGAGTGGCAATTTTTAGAAGTCCAAGTTTTGGGTTGGATATAATCTGGGATGGGAACTGCCACGAGCCACACGACGATGATGTTTTTTTTTGTTTTTTTTTGTTTCTTTGTTTTTTCATACAAACTGAAAATCCTCGTGTTTGAACACTTTTTGAGCCACCCTCGTTCGTGTTCCACTTTTTTTACTTCCCTTCAAAGTTCTTTAGGAAACGAGATTCTACGAGATTTAAAGTTGTTGTAGCAACAAGGTGCTCCGAGCACTTTTTAAAAAAAATTTAAGAACCTTTTTGAGTACAAATATAAGGTATTCAATGTTCTTCTTTCTCAGATAACTTTTAATAAACGTGTTTTATAATTAATATTTAATATATTATTCGTGTTTCCAATTTTTCTTCTTGAATGGCAAACCTGAAGAAAAATATGCAGTTTTGGATTTGTTATTCGGACGGGACTAGTAGTAGTATAGACCACTTTAAATACTACTCAATAAAATCATTCGAAACCTCTTGGTAATTTAATGGAGAGCCTTGTTCTATTTTGGAAGACAGAATGTTGTTGTTTACGTTTATCGGACATTGAAATGGCCAATGTTCTTCAGAAAAGTAAAAGCGGCTTTCATTCGTACAAAGTTTTTTTTCATAAGGTTCTCGTCAACTGATCATTTAAATATCATAACCACAAATATTAACACATATTTTATCTATCAACTAGCTTAATTTATGCATTAAACTGGTCACCATAAAGCCAGTATTGTGGTTGTCAGCATGCCTGCTGATATCGGAAAATATCATTGAAACAGTTGTATTTATTTTAGGAAAAGCAGTGAAATTGCTTCTTAATGCTGTATGTTAAAACACTAGATAAACTTTACGATCTAATATTGACCAAAAAGAATTTATCATCCTTGTAAATGTTGGCTTGAATCAATTGGTATCAATGGAACCAGAAATGTTTTTGCCATCCACATTTTTTGTCACATGGCATAACATTGTTATCACATGGTCAGTAGTCTGTATGAAAACAATAACATTAATAAAAAGGTCTATACCTACAGGCGGTATTCTAAATCTATAAGATTATAGTTTTCGTTGACATGTGTATGATGACATTGACATGTAATATTATCCACAAAATGAGTATGGCCAAAAAAAAAAAATAATAATAATAAAATAAACTATGTAGAGCAATATGATGGTTTATTTCTAAAAGTCACCAGATGTATATTTCCTCTTGCTCTTGTCTTCACATAGGTATTTGCAAATTATTGTTATGAATTAATGCAAGATATTTTTATTGTAAACACCAGAATCTGAGATGATATTAATTTTATTTCAGGTTGGTTGATTGTACCTACTGTCCTTTCGCAATCACTCGGAAAGTCGTTTTGCTTGGAAGTTTATTTTAAATGAAAATATTTTGTTCTGATTGACCATATCTTATCAGAAACCTTTTGTCTTTTCTGTTTCTGTGTTTTGTTCTCAAATATTTACTCTAAAATTAAGTTTATGACCATAAATTAGTCTGACATATGCAATTTCTGTAGTAAAGTGATTTTTTGGAATTTTCATCTGAGAAAATAGTTTTTACTTTTCTTTGCTTTGGATTATTGATGTTTCACCAATATTGTGAAAATTTCAGAAAAAATTAACAAGCGAAACTTGTTGAAAATCCTACTCCAAGTTATCTACCCTTAGATTTTTGCATAATTTGCATTCATTTTTACTATATGGGAAAAAGTGAAAATATTTGAGTTTTTAAAAACCAATGACTAGAATAAAACTTTTTGTGCATAGGTAGTTAGACAAATGGTTTAGCATTAAATCACGGCAAAAGTTTGCAAATTTACTTCTGTGTAAAGGGCTAAGCAAAAAACAACTTTTTGAAAGGTGTTGAAAGCACAGTAAGCTCAATTAAACTGGCTGCAGTATTCTCTTGGTAATTTCTTTACTAATATTCTTTGTATTATCAGTTTAAATAGCCGGCCTTGGTGGCTCAGTTGGATGCGCCGTCCGACTGGAGACCAGGAGGTCGCGGGTTCAACCCCCGCCGAGGTCGGCAACATTCTTTCGTGGAGATTGATCATGAAATATTTTCTACGGACATTCTCTCCCTTCCGCTGATTCAAGAAGGGCAGTTGTCAGTTTCTGGCAAAAGAATGTGCACAATACTGGTTAACCGCTTAGAGGACTAAGCCTGCCCAGTAAACGTGTGGTTAGGTAAACTGACCGCGCTCAACATGACCCCATTGGGTTGACTGGGCCGTAAAACCTCAACACAAACAAACAAATTGAAAATCTTTCTTTCTTTACCCACAACAGATGCTTTTATAAAGAAAATCAGACAGAAAATACCACATTTTGAGCATCATTAAATAATCCTTTTATGTAGTCCTTTGCTGATCTTTCTTTAAAGTATGTGTGCCCTTATTAAATGGCTATTTTACTTCAAGCATTTTTTTCCAGTAATTTTGAAAAACCTAAGCACATAATGCAATAATTAGATCGAATATGTTATCTCTGTGACAGGTCAAATGAGCTGCTGTGACATGTTTTCATAGAGAATTCAGAGAGTATTAGGATTTTTTTTTTCTTAGTACTACATGTCTTTATTTTGCAGGGGAGGCAGATATGACTGACATACATTCAACAGCATTCCGCTATGAGGCAGTCTGCACAGAAATGGGCATACAGCCAAATCCATACTTTGTAACAATGTTTACCAAAGAAAAAGAGGATACAGTTTTGTAAGTTTGTGTGTAGGATTTTGATAAAACATTCTGTATACATCCTTTTACCCTAAGTATTGGGACAGACAGCCAGACCACACTCATCCAGCAGTTTTTAGAATTGGGTGTGTACTGTTTGTTTAGGCCTGTCAGTCTGAATACTTGGGATAAATACAGTATCACAGCTTATAATCAGCTGATCTTGACTTCAAAAAGGCAAAAAGTTATAAAATGGACAAATTCAGTAATGCACTATATTTTCCCATAATGTTTTCATAATTTTTTTTATCTCTGCAATGGACTGTGGGCATGCTGATAGTGGTGATGATAGGCCATGATAATGAGCTTATAAGACACTCTGATTGAGTAGTTGATATATTATTTTTATTGCTGGTATTTAATATACATAGAATGTATTTGATGCTCCCTGATAAGGTGCAAATTCTAATCACTATTTCCATGCAGAGGAATTGAACCCAGGTCGCAGGACTTAAAGTCCTACACTCTACCGCATATCTTTTTAAAAGCCAGTATGTACCACAAAGTAGTACTTACAAAAGTACTACTCAGTGACATAAATGCAACTCAAACATAAATATCAATATGACTTTTTAATCTGTCAGATTTGATTTAACAATGAATTTTAAGGCACTGCGTTTAAAAGTAGTGTCAAAAAGTTTACAGTTAAATATTGTAATGTTGCTTCATAAATGTATATTTTAATTTGAGACTTATCATGCCATGCACGAAAGGATCTTTAGGACATATGCAGACACCGAAGGCCCAGATCAACCTCCATATCAGTGTATTCTGATCAGGGCCTTCAGGCAAATACTATGCCCTTACAGAATCATTGGATGCTGTACAGCATATCAACAAACAGAATATATGTTTAGGGAACTTGATATGCCTGGTGGATTTTCTGCCATTTTGTATAAGGGAGACAATTTTTGTGTCCTGTTTGGTTTCCTGCACATCAAGTTCCATCTGAAAAGCAGTCTACTCTGAAAGGAAAGAATTTGCTTTAGACCCCTCTTCAGAAGGGAGCCAAAACAATTTTGAAAGATTTATCTCCCTTGAAAGCGTATCCGTTTCCCTCAACCCTTGCCATGCTGAATAAATTCAGATACCATGCCAACTTTTAATTTTCAGCCAATCAGTTTACTTGATCCAGGTTGTTGATACAAACTCACATACCAAATGAAAACAGTGCAGATCCAGGTCAGTTGGCTTCTTCAGAAGCCAACTGATCTGGATCTACACTGTTTGCAAAGGCAAGGCATATCTGGGTTCAGCAGGACCAGGGTTAATCTGATTGTGGAAATGAGCAGACTGATCTGGGTGTTTGCTGTTTGCATATCTTCTTATGACAGTTATGATGTGCATGTTGTTCCTTGAAGTGTACATACCTATTTCGTAAGAATCTACATAGCTCCAGTTAAGGAAAATTAAATGCTCTGAAGTTGGAGCTGATTTGTTATTTTTGCACCAAAACATATCTTGTAGCTATTGATTGGAATTGCCTTTGTGAGGCCATTCCAATGAGTACTCATAAGATAACATAGCTCCAGATAAGAGGAGTTTTGATATCCTGGGCCCAGTTGTTCAAAGCATTGTTAGCTTAATGAGCTCGTTAAAGGTCAAAATGTTAACTGTTCTAGGAAGTGCAATAGCTAATTCACAGTTATTTTTGCTGAAAAATGTGAGAAGCTTTTGCAAAAGCTACTCAAATTTTTTCGGCAAAAATATTAACATATATGCCATATTTAATGATAGAAGTAACGATACATTAACTAACCACAGCTTTAGTTTCAAACAACTAGGCCCAGAAAAATATTTGTCCACATAAACATACATGTATGTTGTGGGTAGTTATTGGAAACACCCCTGTGATGTGCTTCTAATGAGTACCCCACAACATATTTTCATGGAAATATAAGAAAACAAATCCATACTTCTTGGTTGAAAAAGCATCCTATCTGGAGCAATGAATGTATGTTTTAGCGCAAAAATAACGAAACTGGCCCTGAGGGTATAAAACTTTTTTTCATGCTCAACTCAGCTGAGCATGAATTTTGTCTTACTAATAAATCTCTTATATTACTAACAATTGCAAGTTTGTTCTTGTTAAACATAACTGAGCATGAAAATTTCCCTGCTAATAAATATAAAAATGCCAACTATTGTTGGCATTTTCATATAATTTATAAGCAGAGAAAATTTCATGCTCAGCTGAGTTGAGCATGAAAAAAGCTTTAAATGGGGCCTGATTCCTTTACCTGGATCTATGAATGAGATATCTGTGCATGAAGTCAATAAATTTCATTGTATGTTTTTTTTGCATGAAAGTAGGTTTGTAATTTATATTCTGACTTTTATAGGGTAGTCATTTTCATTATTTAAAATTTAAACATATTAACAAAACATACTAACCCAGTAGTAGTGCTTGTAGGATTTGGGTATATATTTTTTATGCTAACAGCTTTTTAACTTATTAGCCAAAACATCTAACCAATCATTTTCCAGTTTTTAATTGATTAAAACAGGGGAAGGTAACTATTTTCAAAACCCTTTGCCACCCTTCTGAAAAGGGTCTACTCTTGAAGGAGCAAATTTTTTCCTTTTATAATAGACCCCTTTTCGGAAGGGATTGGTTTACAGGAAAGCAAACAGGAAGTCATAAAGTTTCCCTGACTAGTAAAAAAAAAAGGAAGAAAAATCTGCCAAGTGTATCAAGTACCACTCTCTAGGCTACTTCAGCAGATGACAAATTGATGATATTTTTCTTATTTTTCCCAGGAAACGGGATTTGACATTTCATGCAAATTGTCATCATTGGAGACAATTTGCATGAAATGTCAAAACCTGTTTTCTGGGAAAAATGAGAAAAAAAGTTTCAGTATGTCATCTGCTGAAAATTTTACCCAGAGTGCTAAGCATTAACCCTCTTAAACTTGTCATGCTGAATAAGTTGAGATGTCATGCCCACTTCTAATTGTCAGCCTATCAGATTACTTGATCCGGGTTGTTGATACAAATTCACATACTGAATGGCAAACAGTGCAGATCCAGATCAGTTGGCTTCCAGAAGCCAACTGATCTGGATCTACACTGTTTGCAAAGGCAGGACATATCTGGGTTCAGCAGGACAAGGGTTAACCCTCAAAACCCTTGTCATGCTGAATAAATTAAGATGTCATGCCCACTTCTAATTGTCAGCCGATCAGATTACTTGATCCAGATTGTTGATACAAATTCACATACTGAATGACAAACAGTGCAGATCCAGATCAGTTGGCTTCTTCAGCCAGCTGATCTGGATCTACACTGTTTGCAAAGGCAGGGCATATCTGAAACCAGCAGAACCAGGGTTAAAAGCAATCATCACGAAACCATGCATATATAATTTTGACCCCCTTTAACCCCAGTTTTATATAGTAAAACTGGGGTTTATAGGGGTATACATTATTTTTCTTATTTCTGCTCAAAAATATAGATTGTCGGTGAGGCGGTTCTAACGAGTACCTACAATCTATGATTGTATAGCTGAGATATGAAAAGTATCAGAATTTTTATCTGAAAACTTTCAGTTTTTGGTGGTGAAATTTTCAATATATTTGAATAGGCGTGTTTTCTTAATGCAACAAAATTTACTAACCCAGTAGTAACATTTCATGTAGGATTTCTGTGTCCAATTTTTTTCTGCTGACAATTTTCTAACATCTAACCATTTGGTTTTCAGTTTATTTTAGATGCATTTTATCATTAGCAAATCGTTGTGATAAATATAAATAATGAAAAAAAAAAAAAGAACAACTCAACCTTAAATAACCTTAAATACCTTGAATTTTTTCTCTAAAATTTAAAATTGGGGTTTTGTGATATTTCATGGGAATCATTTCTTTTGAGAAATGTCAATCCCAATTTTCAGGGAAAATGAGAAAATAGCACTCATATTTGTTGCCTGTTTTTTTGGTTTGTTTTTATTTATTTTTTTTTTTTTTTTGGTCATGCATACTAATGGTTCAACTTCTGCTGTTCTTTATCTTTCAAACACAGTATCACAAAGTGCATGCTTATGTCAAAGTAAATATGATGCAAGCCTGCTAGAGTTTCTTATTTAATCATTACACTTCAACTTATTGTAACTGTTAGCAGTTACCATATTCCTCCCATTTAGCGCCCAGGGCACTAAGAAAAACGTCAAAAGTGGGCGTTTATTAGGTCGATGACCAGACGAATATTTCTGCCATAAAACCCTATCGAGCCTCAGTTCAGCAAGTCATTTTCCCCACAGAGAGCCCCTAAGTGCTTTGTGTAGTGCGATTAATACCATGACTTTTCCATTCTTTCACAAGGGTGAAAGGGATGCATGTGAGAGTCAACCATTTTTATTTGTTTTTTTATCGCAGTTACTGTTAGTCATTTCTTTAATTAAACTGACATTTCTTACTAGTTTCTGCTTTTCATTACCAATTTAGTTTTTAAAATTGCACATGTTTTTCTGCAAAAAGCTGACATGCTGCGTTCCCGTGTGTGAAATGGGATTTTCAGAATAATGGAAGAATATGTGTACGATTCGTGTATTAGAGGATTCTATGTTTATAGAGTTAATTGGACACCATTCGAAGAGCAAATGCTCAGCACTGCTAGGGAGAGAGACAATCCTCACGATAAATATGCAGTAGCAGTGGTGTTAGACTCTAGAACAGTAGGACATATCTCGGCTGAGATTTTAAAGACAGTGGCTTTCTTTTTGAAACACGGCGGTAAAGCCACATGTAAAGTAAACCGGAAAATACAGACATTTCAAAATTGCTGGGGACTTGGAGGTTCCATGCCAAATAAAATTCAGTGCTCAGTTGCAGATTATTCAGAGATTAAGGACTTTACTTTGAAGTGGGTGCTTATTCCTTTTTGAGTTTCAAGAGGAGGGGTGTGAGGGGGGGGGGGGGGGGGGGCACTTATAGGGACATGGGCGCCAAATGGGAGGAATACAGTATCTCAAAGTGAAAATTTTGGTACACTGATCTTAGAGATGATGCAAGTCTTACTTTATTATGGTGCAAATAAAGTTTCAGAAATTTTATAGGATGACAAGCAGTACACATATCCTTTGTACTTGTCTCCTCCCTTAAAATATGATGGCCATTATTTTAATTGTCATCCGTATTGTTGAACAATGAAACCAAAAACTCATAGTTCATTGATTTATTCCAAGCTATTTTCAGTATAAATTACCTAACACAAGTGTTCAGACCACTTCCAAGTCCTCCAAAGAATCAGAATTATTATTGCTTACCATATTTATCCTAAGTATTGGGACACCTCATTTTCTAGACTGTCTCCAGTCTCCAGTGACTAACTATTTTTTTTATAATCTATTTAATAATCCACTAAAATAAAACTAAAATAATGTCATAACTATAAAGGCTGGTCACTCTAGTGACCAGCCTTTATAGTCATGATATTTTTTTGGTTTTATTTTAGTGGATTATCAAACATAATTATGAGAAAAATATTTAGTCACTGGAGACTGGAGCCAGTCTCCTCATCTTCTTACTATACTTGTCCTAAAATTAGAAATAATCCATTCTACTGCCTCTTGATGTGTCTAAAATATTGCTGCAAGTATGGCAACCGGTGTAGACCCTGATCAGACGCTGCATTCTGTGGCATCTGATCTGGTTCTACACTGTTTGCCAAGGCCTATCTGTCCCAGTACTTAGGGTTATTATGGTACGTTATTTATTCAACATGGTCTAGAAAAAAATGCATCATCGTTTTGTTGTGATCTTGCAAGCAAGCATTTTAATGACATCAAATGAGCTTTGGGGCCATTTTGTCTCTGGGATTGGTAATGTTCTAACATGTTCTCAGTAAAAATTTCTCAGCATAGCAAATCCATTATTTAAAATCTTGACACTACATAGGCTAATTTATATTCTTTGGCTGAAAAGTATGATCCCTCTCCCCTAATGGCTTGGGTGAACGTAATTAACAGGCATGGAATATGAGCTATATCTGGTATTACGGGATGACATAGGTTTTTGAAAAGCATGCTTTAATAACAGCTAACAGGGCCCAGTTGTTCAAAACTAACGATGTGGTTAGTCAAAACTAACGATGTCGTTAGTTAACGTATCATTAAAACTTTGATCATTAAATATGGCATATACGCTAATATTTTTGCTGAAAAAATGTGAGTAGCTTTTGCATTTGCAAAAGCTACTCACATTTTTCAGCAAAAATACCTGTGGATGAGATATTGTACTTACTAGAACAGTCAACATTTTGACCACTTATGAGCTCATTAAGCCAACAATGCTTTGAACAACTGGGCCCAGATATTTAATTAATGCACAGCAAAGGAAAAGGTCCCTTATGCAATATGCAAACAATGAAGGTCCAAATCAGCATACACAGTCTGATTAGGGCCCTCTCTGTCAATATCCTGTAGCACCCAGTGATTCTATAAGCAGACAGTGAAAGCCAAGATGTGGCAGCCACTTTTGGCTTACAACATGAGCGCCCTTTTCCCACATTACTCATTGATAATAATTAACTACAGTTGACTTTTGTTATCTCAAATACTAATAACTCAAACTCCAGTTTAAATCAAACAAAATAAAGTGCAATAATGTTATTTATTATATACAAAGTAATGAAATATAGAGAATTATTAATGAAATAAAATGCATATTTTCACTAGTGAAATATAAGTTTTATATTTTCACTAGTGAAAATATAAAACTTATATTTTCACTCCTCTGAGCAGTGAAAAATATAAAATCTGGATCTACTTTTTTCTTATTTACATTAATGTTTTCATTACACGAGATGAAAAATTTTATGGTATTCACTGAAAAAGAGAAATTTTCTTTTTATTTTATTTTTATACGCCAATGCGCGTTTCTGACGTCATATCTAACGTCACCAAACAAAACGAAACATGAACGTCATGGCTCCAAGGGACAAAACTGCGTGTCAGAGTTTCCCTTGCAAATGCAAGATTTGCATCTCTTCTATCGAAAGTGATGTATATAATAAAAAGAAAATTCAAATGTTTGTCGTGAATATGACTTTTATTTCATCTCGTGAAGTGAAAAAATGTATATTTCATTCGTGCCTTCGGCACTCATGAAATATACATTTTTTCACTTCACTCGATGAAATAAAAGTCATATTCACTCCAAACATTTGAATATCCTCTATATATTTGTTTTCTATTTGTTCTTTATGCTTCAACCCTTTTATCTCAAACTACTGTTGTCTCAAACCAAATATTCTGATCCCTTGGAATTTGAGATAACGGGAGTCAACTATAATGTATTTGAATAATGGGAGCTCCAGATAAGAGGGTTGTCCAGGAAAATATTTTTCTTATCTCTCCATGATAAACATATGTTGTGGGTACTCGATAGCAGTTCCTCAGTGAGGCACTTCTAATGATTACCCACAATATAAATTTTCAAGGAGAAATACAAAAGATATCAAAACCTTTTTGATGAACTACGCTGCTTTTGACATCTTTGAGGAATTTTTTTTTAGACTGGCATTTTACATAGAAGAAGTAAATTTGCAAACTTTTGTCATGATTTAATGCAAAACCATTTGTCATAAACTACTTACTACAAAAAAATATTGTATTTTTTGGTTAAAAAAAAATGAATATTTTCACTTTTTCCCACAGTAGAAATGGTTGCAAATTATGATGAAATTGGTAGGGTAGATAGATTGGAGGCAGATTTTCAACATTTGTTCCAATTTCTTGAAATTTTCATAATATTGTAGTTAAACATCAATTATTAAACATCAGCAAAGAAAAGTAAAAATATTTTAACCTTTGTCCTGCTGAACCCGGATATACCCGGCCTTTGCAAACAGTGTAGATCCAGATCAGTTGGCTTCTGAGGAAGCCAACTGATCAGGATCTGCACTGTATGTCATTCAGTATGTGAATTTGTGTCAATAATCTGGATCAAGTAATCTGATTGGTGAAATTGGAAGTGGGTGTGGCATCTTAATTTATTCAGCAGGACAAGGGTTAAGATAAAAATTTAAAAAAATGACATTACTATAGAATCTGCATTAGGTCAGACCAGTTTTTGGCCATAAATTTAATTTTAAGGATAAATATTTGAGAACAAAACACAGAAACAGAAAGACAAATGGTTTTGGATATGATATGGTCAATCAGAATAAAACATATTCATTTGAAATAAAATGCCAAGCAGAAAACGTCTTTCCTAGTGATGTCAGAAGGACAGTGGTACCTTATCTAGAGCTATGAACAATTACTTTTAACTAATTGATTACTTTTAGCTTAATATTTATATTTACTAATTAATGCTAATTAATATGCTGCTAATTGCTAAATAGTGTGAATAATATGTACACATTTTGTTATGCACTGCTGCCATAGCACTGAAGCCTACGTTGTTAGTTGCCAATATTTGAGCTGTCACATGAGACGGGGTATCTTAGGGGCACATGAACAGTGAAGGCCCAGATTATGCACAGTCTGGTCATGCCTTTTCTGTGTCAGTGGATACAGTAGCATATACCATAATAATCCTATTTCCCTTAATTAAGTATTGGGTCAGACACGTGCAAACAGTGTAGACCAAGATCAGATGCTGCAGAATGTGCCATTTGATCAGGGTCTGCATTGTTTGCCACTCATCTAGCAATATTTCAGACACATAGATTGGTAGTAAAATGGACCCTTTTTTTTTCAATCAACAAATACTTATATTTTTCTTATTTCTCCACAAAAAAAAGGTACTCATTAGAAGTGATTTGCCAAAGTACTTCTAGTGAGAACCACAACATATCTTTTCATGGAGAAATAAGAAAAATGTTGTATTATCAGGAGCAATGTTCACTGTTCACAAGTACCTAAAAGACCTCTTTTCTTGTAGCGTGGCTCATTGTAAATGCCAGGATTCCAGATAAGATTTGGGGTTTTTTTTGCATACATGTACTTATTTCTGCACCAAATTGTATGTTTTCTCAATTAGAATGAGATTTCACAGTGTTTCATTTTGTACAGAAATATTAATTAACCCTTGTCCTGCTAAGCCCAGATATGTTCTGCCTTTGCAAACAATGTAGAACTGATCAGTTGGCTTCTGAAGAAGCCAACTGATCTGGATCTGCATTGTTTGCCATTAAGTTCATGAGTTTATATCAACAATCTGGATCAAGTAATCTGATTGGCTGAAAATTAGAAGTGGGCATGGCATCTCAATTTATTCAACATGACAAGGGTTAATATGGAAAATAATCACCTTATCTGGAGTGCAAATTGCTATAAAGGTCACCAGATAAGTTTAGTTGACCCTTAAAGTGTTTCCAGGAAAATAAAGGCTTGACTGGCATAGAAGGTGAAGCCTTATTTATTGGGGAAAGTAAAAAAAAAAATCAAAACCATAATCATAATGTCATCTGCTAAAATTTTGGATGGTGCTTTAAGGGTTATAACTTCCTAGTCTAGTAAGAGTATTATTTACAGAATAAAATATTGATTTTTTTTTTCTTATTTCTAGATGAAAGCATGTGGTATGTGTTCTTATTAGTATTGTCTATGCTGAGATCACAGATTTTTTGTGTAGAAATAAGAAAAAAATAATTGGCTGAGTACTTTGCTTACCTGGTGTTATGAGCTAGCTGTGACAAACCTGACAGATCTCAGTGCACTGGACACACTGAAAATTGGTTGATAAGAAACATACTGTCAATATTAATGAACAGTATAATTCCAGAAACATAAGATTTGGTACGATAGTTCTGTCTGTCTCTTGATGGTTACAGTTCTCTAAGATAGTTAGAAAAAACTTCAAGTTTCTTTAAAAGAGAGGCCTGTTACATGGATCAAGAAAATTTGCAAATTCTGGCAACCGACAGACTAGTCAAACAGATGAAGAGACTTTGATGAAATAATGATGGACATACCTGTTAAACAGATCAAGAGACTTTTCAAATTTCTAATTATACACTATAGACCACTCAAGAGACTTTGCCAGTTTCTAGAAATATACCTTTGAACAGATTAAGCTCAGAGATTAAGAGACTTTGCGAGTTTCTATTCTCTAATAATAATATACCTTCATCTGGCAAGTTTCTAGTAACACACTACATTATATCTGACAGATCAAGAGGCTTGGCAAGTTCCTAATAATTCGCTGCCAAATAAGACTTTACCCGCTTCTAGTAATACACTTCAGGCAGCTCAAGATACTCTGCAAGTTTCTTGTAACATACTATCAGACAAATCTAGAGACAATGCAGTTTTCTGGTAATACACTATCAGACAGGTCAAGAGACACTGCAGGTTTCTCTTAATAGGCTGTCTGACAAATTTAGAGGCACTGCAGATTTCTGTTAATACACTATCAGACAGATCAAAGGATTTTGCAAGATTCTTGTGAAATACTGTCAGGTAGATGAAGAGACTAGCAGGTTTCTAATAATACACTATCACTCTATCAGACAGACTAACTTTCACTGCAGACTTCTGATAAAATACTATCATTTCAAGAGTGTTTGCCAGTTTTTAATATTATACTAGCAGACATAGATCAAAAGACTTGCATGATTCTAACATTACACTATCAGACAGATCAAGAAACTTTGCAAGATTCTAACATTACTCTATCAGATAGATTTAGAGACTTTGCAAGATTCTAACATTACACTATCAGACAGATCAAGATACTTTGCAAGATTCTAATATTACAATATCAGACAGATCAAGAGATTTTGCAAGATTCTAACATTACATTATCAGACAGGTCAAGAGACTTTGCAAAGTTCTAACATTACACTATCAGACAGATCAAGATACTTTGCAAAATTCTAACATTACACTATCATACCGATCAAGAGACTTTGCAAGATTCTAATGTTACACTATCAGACAGATCAAGAGACTGAAAGATTCTAACATTACACTATCAGATAGATTAAGAGACTTTGCAAGGTTCTAATAATACACTATCAGACAGATCAAGAGACTTTGTGAGATTCTAATATTACACTATCAAACAGATCAAGAGATATTGCAAGATTGTTTCATTACACTATCATACAGATCAAGAGACTTTGCAAGATTCTAATATTACATTATCAGAGAGATCAAAAGACTTTGCAAGATTTCAATATCACACTGTCAGATAGATCACGAGACTTTGTAAGTTAGATCAAGAGACTTTGTAAGTTTCTAATACAAGTCAGACTGATCAGGAGACTTTGCAAGTTTCTTTTGGTATGCTGTCAGACAGATCAAGAGACATTGCAAGATTCTAATATTACAGTACCATACATATCAAAAGACTTTGAAAGCTTTTAACATTAGACTATCAGACATATCAAGAGACTTTGCAAGATTCTAACATTACACTATCAGACAGATCAAGAAACTTTGCAAGATTCTAGTATTACATTTTGTGATAGGTCAAGAGATTTTGAAAGATTCTTATATTACACGATCAGACAGATCAAGAGACTTTGCAAGATTCTAATGCATGTATTTATACTATCAGACAGATCAAATGACTTCGCAAGATTACAATACTACACTGTCAGATAGATCAAGAGATTTTGTAAGTTTCTAATACATGTAGTACACTGTCAGACAGATCAAGAGACTTTGCAAGTTTCTTGTGGTATGCTATGAGACAGACTAAGAGATTTTGCATGTTTCTTATAATATAATGTACTATCAGACAGATCAAGAGCCTTTGCCAGTTTCTAATCATAGACTAGGCTATCAGACAGATTAATACTACAAATTCATAACAGCAAACAATTGTATTAAATTGATCAAGATATTTTGGAAGTTCTAGTACATGTAATTGACAGACTTGCCAAATAGCTTAAGAAGCTTTTAGTGATAGAAAGCCCTATCAGACAGATCAAAAGTCTTTGTAGATTTAATGTGATAAATGGAGAAGACAGATCAAGATATTACAAGCTTCCAATGGCAGACCTTTAAGTAGAAGATAAGAAACATTGCAAGTTTCTATTAGTAGACGTATTTGTCAGACAGATCAAGGGCCTTTGTAAATTTATAGTAGCAGACAGACATATCAGACAGATCATGAATCTTTGTAAATTTCTTTTGATAAAAATAGACGGATCTGACAGACCAAGACATTATAAAATTAGTATAAATAGATGGCTGTTTACAAAACATTACATGATGTGGGGAATACTGAATTTCCCATGATGGACATGGGAATCCAATTCTTCATCATGGTCAGTAAACATTCATCAAATCACAGACAGACATGTTAGCTAGATAAGATGCTTGTTTCAACAAAAAATATTTGTATTTTTTTATTTCTCCATGAAAAATATGTTGTTGGTACTCATTGAAATTGCCTCATGGAGGCAATTTCAATGAGTACCCACAACACATTTTTATAGAGAAATAGCATAAATGTGTATCTGGATATTCCTCTTAACTAGAGCTATGAACAGGCTTCGTAAACTTTTAGTGATAGACAGACCTATGAGGGATCAAAAGATTCAGCACGTGTCTTGTGTTAGACGAACCTGTCAGACAGATCATAGTTGACCTGTCAGACAGATCAGCACATAAAATAGCAATATAACAAAGTAGGCTTCTTTGCTAGTTCAGTTTTATTTTTTCATTGCCACCCTGTTGTTGCCGCTCACGTACACATGCACAGTCGCCAAAACAGAGGGTAAGTACGCTAATGTTTAACCAGAGTTCTATTGTATTTTTGTTGTGGTTGTTCTGCTGGTCACATGTTGAGATTTTCTTTTCATTAAGTAACTTCTTTTCTTGACCACTGCTGGAAATAATTTTCTAAATACAGATTGAAATTGCTAAGCAAAATTGTAGCAGGCAACATTCTTGATTTGGTTTTTGTTGTTGTTTTTTGTTTTCAGAGAAAATAAGACTTAACTTTTCATAGAAATGCCAAGTCTTATTTTCTTTGAAAAATTAAGGATTAACATTTAAAAGAACTATACACATACAGTCTGGTCAGGGCATGTACAGTTCATTTCCTAAAAACCTCAAGATCCAGATTATTTGAGCATAATATTCTAACCAGAATATACACATGCCCAGTCAGATCTGGGTATTTGATATTTGTGTAAGCCTTAACAAAGTCTTTGTCATGATATTCCTAGGAAACAGGTCAGTTCTCTTTTTCTCTTTTTTTGACTGGATAATAAACTGCCTATATAGAAAACAACTTTATGCTACTTAACGCTTAGCACTCTGGGTAAAATTTTCAGCAGATGACATTTTGAAATATTTTTCTTATTTTTCCCAGAAAACAGGATTTGACATTTCATGCAAAGACAATTTGCATGAAATGTCAAATCCTGTTTTCTGGAAAAAATAAGAAAAATAACATCATTTTGTCGTCTGCTGAAAATGCCCAGAGAGTGGTAAAGGTTAAAGAAAAAAAATATCTCAGCAAAGTTGACAAGTTGACTAGCCACTGTCTGTTCTATGTTGAAGTATTTTATGTAATCTCACCCTTAAGATTGGTTAATATGAGGAATATCTGAGACACAGCCTGTTGCCAGTTGGCATGGTATACATGTATTTGTCAGTTTGGTGTTTGCATGCACATTTGAATGACCCTGTATTAGAAGATGTCTCAGTGTTCTGTTATTGTATGACACTTTCAAGAGTATTTCAGCCATTGTGGGCCAGCAGTTGGGTTGTCTGAATGACACAGGTTTCAGATTTTCAGTTTTGGATGTTTAGAAATGTACCAGCAACAGTTTTGGTAGCATGCTAACTCTTTGCATGCTGAGTAATTTTGCATGCTTTTTTTGTTATCTCGGGATTTTTTTTTTAAAATAAACTTTTTCAAAAAAAAGTTTCAGGAATACCATCAGAGTGTCAAACAGTTTGGATCCAGGTCAAGTAAGACGTTTTGTCAGCCCTGATCTGGGTCCAAACTGTATGCAAAGGTTATCAGCAGATGACAAAAGTCGCCACTTGCGGGGAAAGAGTTAAGTGTCTTTCAGAACTGTCAACAACTTTCTAAATTTTTTTTTTTTTTTTATCTCTGAGAAAGTAAACATAGAAGATTAATGGCATGAAATGTCAAGCTCAACTAGGCTGACAATTCACCTGAAATGTCAAGCCTTTTTTTTTTTTTTTTGAAAAAGTTTCAGAATGTCACATATTGTTGTGACTGGCACTTTGTGCATAATATGGCATTGTTCTCCTACTACCATGACTCTGACACACTGGCATCCGGTTCTAGTGTTACTGGAATTCTGAATGCATGACAAGCTAGCATCTGGCTCCCATACCCAGTCAGCATTCTATGTAAATCTATATCGGGCCGTCATTGGCCTGTCAGGGTAGCTGACGGGCCGATGACGGCCCGATGTAGATTTACGTAGAATGCTAGCTGGGATATGTTACTGTGGCTCTGAATAGTTGACAGGCTGATGTCTGGGTCCCATGTTACTGTAGTTGAAAAGTTTAGTTGTATTTTCAGAATGGACATAAGAGGGTAATTACAGTAGATAGACACAGATCTTGCAAACATAACTGCTTTCTTGCATAACAGATGTTAATTTACTTGACCCCTAAACACAAAAATAGACCCTTTCAATTTTGACTTTGGACAAGTCAGTTATTTCACAAAGATATTTTTTTTAAAGGAAATCACAAACAGAATGACAAACTGAATTTGATGGGTTGTCTTACATTTAGCAATCAGGGCCCAAATGTTCAAACCTTAACTAAGTTGTAAGCTGACGAGATGTTAAAATTTCTGTCTTAGAATATGGCAAATATATTGATATTTTTTGCTGAAAAAATGTGAATACCTTTTGCATTGCAAAAGTACTCACATTTTTGCAACAAAAATATCAATGTATTTGAAAATACCTTAGCTACAACTGTTAACAAGTTTGTCATTAATGAGCTTTTTAAGCTAATGATGCTTTGAACAACTGGGCCCTGAATCTTTACTGGAGTACTAGGACAGACTGGCTTGACCAGTGTAGACCCTGATTAGATGCCTCATTTGCATTGATTTTTAAAGTTTGTCATTAATGAGCTTGTTAAGCTAATGATGCTTTGAACAACTGGGCCCTGAATCTTTACTGGAGTACTAGGACAGACTGGCTTGGCTGGTGTAGACCCTGATTAGATGCCACATTTGCATTGATTTTTAAAGTTCATTAATGAGTTTGTTAAGCTAATGATGCTTTGAACAACTGGGCCCTGAATCTTTACTGGAGTACTAGGACAGACTGGCTTGACCAGTCTAGACCCTGATTAGATGCCACATTTGCATTGATTTTTAAAGTTTGTCATTAATGAGCTTGTTAAGCTAATGATGCTTTGAACAACTGGGCCCTGAATCTTTACTGGAGTACTAGGACAGACTGGCTTGACCAGTGTAGACCCTGATTAGATGCCGCATTTGCATTGATTTTTAAAGTTTGTCATTAATGAGCTTTTTAAGCTAATGATGCTTTGAACAACTGGGCCCTGAATCTTTACTGGAGTACTAGGACAGACTGGCTTGACCAGTGTAGACCCTGATCAGATGTCACTTTTGCATTTCATTGTTTTTTTTTGTTTTTGTTTTTGTTTTGTTTTTTTTAGAAATTAACCTTTGTCCTGCTGAACACGGATATACCCTGCCTTTGCAAACAGTGTATATCCAGACCAGTTGGCTTCTGAAGAAGCCAACTGATCTTGATCTGCACTGTTTGTCATTCAGTATGTGAACTTATATCAATGACCTGGATCAAGTAATCTGGTTGGCTGAAAATCAGAAGTGGGCATGGCATCTTAATTTATTCAGCATGACAAGGGTTAAAACATCAAAATTATAAGTGAAGACATCCAGGAAATGCCACAATCACAAAGCACAGCCTTCAAGAGGAAACACAAGAAGAAGAGATAACGAACAAACAACGACAAAACAAATACCACATATGAAACCACTAAGACACAAACAAAGAACTACAACAGAGGAACCGCCTTGGAACGGTCAGTAGAAAAACTATAAGGGGGCTTAACCCTTGTCATGCTGAATGAATTAAGGTGTCACACCCACTTCTAATTTTCAGCCAATCAGGTTACTTGATCCACAGATCCAGATTGTTAATATAAATTCACATACTTAATGGCAAACAATGCAGATCCAGATCAGATGGCTTCTTCAGAAGCCAACTGATCTGGATCTACACTGTTTGCAAATCCAGGGTATATTCGGGTTCAGCAGGACAAGGGTTAAACCAGTTTTACTCGTGTTACGGTAAATGTCCTAAAGTTTTGAACACTCTGTTTCATACTTTTTGGCTTTAATTTTGCTTTTTATGCATTTGTCTCTTAACATGCTAAGTGGAATTGCAAACAGTGAAAACCCTGATCAGACTGCTCCTGAAGGAGCAGTCTGATCTGGGTCTGCACTGTTTGCATATGGCATTTTGTCAGAAACTAAGGTGTTCGAAATTTTAGGTCATTTACCAGAAACCAGTTTTACTCATGTGAAACCTCACCCTTAATTCTGATGTAGTTCCAAATTACAAACATATATGCTTGCATAGGGCCTTCTATCTCAGTGAAAAAAAAAAACACAGTGAAATGCGCATACACTTTTTTTCTGGGTAAAATGAGAAATTTGCCAACCACAGTATTTATTTGAGCTTATAATCTACACAGCCAGCTTATCTAACATGAAATTCTGTATTAAAGGAATTAAGATGACAAAACAATTAGTTAGTTTATATTCACATGCATGTACAGTCGACTCTCATTATCTCGAATTCCAAGGGACTCACTGAAATACTTCGAGATAGCCGTACCTCGACATACCAGAGTTGAGAGAGTGAGGAAAACAATAAATTGAACAATCACATTTAACAAATGAATGTGCAATTTGACTCCTGAAGTTAGAAATATATATATAAAATAATGTGGAAAAGAGGAGAAATTGCTCCTTAGGAGCAATTTCTCCTCTTTTCCACATTATTTTGTTACCTGTTGTCATAGTTTCATGTTAAAACAGGGACCAGATTTTCACTTCGAGATAAGCGGTAATTCGAAATAAGCGAGTTCGAGATAACGAGGTTCAACTGTATATGCTTTTAACTAAAGTTCACATATATAAAACAGACATATGCTTATCTAGTCATTGATTTTTATAGCTTCTTTGCATTTTTTATACCCCTCCCCCCCCCCCCCCCCCCACCCCCGCACACACACACACACACACAATGGTGGTAGGATATTATGGTTTCAACTTGGATGTCTTTGTGTCTCACCATCCATGTTGTACATCCATCCATCTGTATTTTTGTTTCATGGTGATAATTTGAGTAAATATTAATGGATTCTCACCAAACTTGATATGTGCATTGATATTGTGGAGATTTGGTTTGGGATTGCTAATAGGCAAATTTAGTCAATTTTTGACAGAGTTATCTGCCTGCCACAGATTCATATTTTAGTTTCTTGACAAGAACTTGAGTAAATATCAGTGGATTTTACACCAAATTTGGTGTATGCATTTATATTGTGGAGATCTGGTTTGGGATTGCTATTGGGTGATTTTCATCAGTTTTTGACAGAGTTATTTGCCCTTGACAAGTCTGCAATTTGTTTCCGGATGGAAACTTCAGTAAACATGAACAAATTTTCACCAAACTTGCTATGTGCATTGATACAGTAGAGCTCTGGTTTGAGATTGCAAATGGGCAAATTTCTCAATTTTTGACAGAATTACCTGCCCATCACATGATAGTGGCAGAGTATTACCATCTCATGTTTTTATTTTACTTTTTATTATTACCTGTACACTAATTGTCCTAAAATTTCATACACCATTTTTTCTGACAAAAAGGCATATGCAAACAGTGCAGACCCAGATCACATTACCACTGAAAGAGCAGTCTGATCATGGTCTGCACTGTTCTAGTATTTTGTGAAACATTGCTGAAAAAGCCAAATTTAAACATATTGAATAAAGTGTTTGATTTTTTTTTTGACATTGATCATGTATTTCATGATATGAGCCACTCCTTGCAAAAAAAAAAAAAAAAAAAAAAAAATTCATATTACTTGATCCAGATTGTTAATATAAATTCACATAGTGAATGACAAACAGTGCAGATCCAGATCAGCTGGCTTCCTCGAAGCCAACTGGTCTGGATCTACACTGTTTGCAAAGGCAGGGCATATCCAGTTTCAGCAGGACCAGGGTTAATGCTTATATGAACAGTAAAAGCTCAGATCTGCCTACAAATTGGTATAAAAGCCGGCCTTGGTGGCTCAATTGGATGCGTCGTCTGACTGGAGACCAGGAGGTCGCGGGTTCAACCCCCGCCGAGGTCGGCAACATTCTTTCATAGAGATTAATCATGAAATATTTTCTATGGTCATTCTCTCCCTTCCGCTGATTTAAGAAGGGCAGTTGTCAGTTTCTGGCGAAAGAATGTGCACAATACTGGTTAACTGCTTAGAGGACTAAGCCTGTCCAGTAAACATGTGGTTAGGTAAACTGACCACGCTTGACATGACCCCATTGGGTTGACTGGGCCGTAAAACCTCAGCACAAACAAACATTGGTATAAACTGATCAGAGGCTCTGGCCGGACCCATACTTGAGCTGTCATTGTTCCCGTTTGCTTTAAGCTCCCTTTTTGCATGGTGTGACTCATGTATGTTTAATTTTTCAAGTACCATACTTGCCGTATTTGACATAATTTCCGCATATACCCCAATAAGTGGACAGTCAAGCAATTCTGTAGTATTCAGATTACAGCCAATATACTTTTTGTGTACACCTTTATAAAGGCATATGTTGTGGGTACCCATTTGAATTGCATCTACTTGTCAATGCAATTCAAATGAGTACCCACAAATTAGGCTTTTATAAGAAAATCTGAAAAAAATCGCATAAACATCATCAAATAAGTCCTTTGCTGATCTTTTTTAAAGTGTCCCTTTAGTAGGTACTAGGTAGGTATATATTTTACCACAATTTTTCCAGTAATTTTGAAAAACCTAAGTGCACAGTGCAATAATAAGGTTGAATTGGTACTCTAATAGTGGTCTGGGCATTTATTATAAAAGAATGGAATTATGATATTGGGGATGCAGGTTTGTTTGAGGGACTAATGGAAGCATTTTAACCTGTACCACTCCACTCTCTTGGCTAATGCAGCAGATGACAAATTAATGTCACATGTATTTTTCTTATTTTACCCAGAAAGCAGGATTTGATATTTTATGCAAATAAACAGTTTGCATGAAATGCCAAAACCTGTTTCTGGGAAAATTAAGAAAAATATCTCAAGAAGTCCTCTGCTGAAAATATTACCCAGAGTGCTATTAAGTGTTAAAGGAACAGGTGTGTACATACCAGGCATTCTGTTTTTGACTGTTTTGAAATAGATCCTCCTGTCCCAGTGTATGCATATAAATGACCATGTGTAATGGTTATTTCAAAGCTTTCATAATATACATTCAAGCAAAGTTTGGGGTCTAAGAAGATGAAAGCAAAAAAGAAAGAAAAAAAAAAGCCGTTTGACTTTTCATCGGAATCATCCATTGGGCCACTATTGGAATAAATGTGGTACTGCTAAATGCTTTTCAGATAAAAGATATTAAAGTACTATCATGTTAAATAACTTCATATTATGCTAGATTTTTTTTTTATTTTTTGTATTGTTGTTCTTGTGCTAGTTCTTTTTTAATGCCTTAGTTTTATAAAGCTCATTTTATACATTATTTAAAAGAGAAAATAATATTTACAAGTACCGGTAGTCATAATTTTGATGTGATTAAAGAAACACAATTACTGTTTCTTGATAGTAAGACAAAAAAGGTCTTGCATCCAGGCAAAGGTTTGCAAATTTTTGTCATCTGAATCCCTTAATCTGATAAAGGGCAAAAAGACTTCCTTTGAGACAATGAAAAGATGGTACATACATTACAGATAGATGTTTCATAATTTCACTGACTATTCAGAATCTTAACTCTCTGCATGCTGGGTAAAATTTTCTGCAGACAAATTTTTTAAAAAAATTTCTTATTTTCCCCAGAAAATAGGCTTTGACATTTCATGCAAATTGTCTCCTTAGGAGACAATTTGCTTGAAATGTCAAAGCCTATTTCTGGGAAAAAATAAGAAAAATAAGAAAAATATAATCTAGTGATAATACGGAGTTTCACTGTAATGTTTATGAAAATATTTTATATTTTTGCACAGTTTATTTCACAGTTGTGAAATAAACTGTGCAAAAATATATGTGTAAAAATATTGTGCGCTAATTATGAGAAAATATCTTAGTTTCCTTGATTTTTTATTTGAGATGCTATATGAGAAAACGTCCCTTCTGACATGTGCACCCAGTCTGATCATAGTCTTCATTGTCGTCATGAAGAAACATACATCTATGGCTATCCAAAATTTACCTAAGAAAGATTGTAACCAGACTGCACAAATGTGAAAGCTGATCTAAATGTTTGCTGGCTGCACATGTTCAAAGGTATGTTTTCCGACATTTCGGCTCATTTAAGTTTTTCCTGCCAATTTTCCTCGATATTTATAACAAAAATATACTTTTCAGTGAAATAAAGGACAAGATGCATCTGTATCTAGCGGGTAACAACCATCTTCTGACAAACCAGCGTCTTGTCGACCAGGACTGCGAGGCTCTGTATAGACTTTTACAGAATAATGTTTTCGTCAGTAGCCTTGATTTAAGGTACAATAATATCACAGACGAAGGAGCCAAATGGATCGGCAAACTTTTAGAGGTTTGTTTTATTGGAACCCAGATTTGTCTTTTGGCCAAACAAATTAGCCCCCTCCAAATACAAAACTGACTTGTAGCCTTTTACGGGATATTTGAAAATTTTTATGAGGCTCACTGATGAGGCTTTATTGGCTAAACCTAGCCAGTCTGGCCCAGAAAACTTGTCTTGTCAAGCTGAATATATTAAGATGCCACACCTGCTTCAAATTTTCAGCCAATCAGGTTACTTGATCCAGGTTTTTGATACAAATTGACATACTTAATGACAAACAGTGCAGATCCAGATCAGTTGGCTTCTTCCAAATCTACACTGTTTGCAAAGGCAGGGCATATCTGGGTTTAGCAGGACTAGGGTTAATTGACACCGCAGCTGTTTTTAGTTTAGTGAATTTGTTCTTTGCTCTTTAGGGTTATTCCTTTTAGAATCTTTATATGATATATACAACTGGCTTAGCATACATGCCATAAGCTGTGGACTAAAATCTGTGAGATAAGGCAAAAGTTTAAGGGAGATTTGACAAAATTCTGTGAGATTTTCTTATACATCACTTTGGAGCTCCTCCAATATAATCTAAAGTCTTTTTTTTTTTTTTTTTTCATGTAAGAAAGTTGTAAAAACCACAACAATGTGTGATTTATGTTTATTTCTTCATAAAATCTGTTAAAAATGGTCTGACAATTCTGTGAGATTTGAATTTTTATGGAAATTGCCTTCCAGATGGGCCAGATTCTGTGAGATTTTATCTCACAGTGTGAGGTATGACATGTATGGCATAGACCCAATCAGCCCGTGATGATAAGAGTATACTTTATGTAAGCAACCAGTGTAGATCAGTCTATCTGAATAGAATAAGACATAAGGTTGTTTTCTATTTGAGGCTGAAATGTTGGTAGTTCAGTCATTGTGCCACAAAAAGATACATGTATCTGATATGTATCAGGGTTGTTTTTACGTTTTATTACTTGTCCATGACCAAGTAAATGGTCAAAATCCACTTGTCCAACCAAAATTTTCTTTCCCGAAAATTGACATCTTTCTTATTTCTTGAAGAAAACATATGAAGTGCCTCACAAAGGTGCTTCTAATTAGTACCCATAACATATGTTTTCTTCAAGAAATAAGAAAAATATTTATATCTCATAATCTGGATACTCTACTTAGCTAGGTCTATGAAGTACTTGTCCTGAGACAAGTATACTACAACCTCTTTATAACACGGTTTGTTATAACACGATTTTGGATATAACACAGTTCAAAGATGGATCCCAAAAATGTATAGATTATATTGAAAAATGACCATAAATGGTCATTTTTCAATATAATCTATACATTTTTGTTTGGATATAACACGGTTGTTTAACTAACACGGTTTATGCTATGGACCCCTACAATAGTGTTATAAAGAGATTGTGGTGTATTTCTTCATGGAAACACCTATTGTGGGTACTCACTACATAGCTCTTGATAAGATGCTTTTTTCATTCCAAAAGTATTGATATTTTTCTTATTTCTCTGCGAACACACATGCTATTTGTACTCATTAGAAGTGCCTTGGGGAGGCACTTCTAATGAGTACCAACATTTATTCATAGAGGTTTTTTCTTATTTCTCCATGAAAACATATGTTTTTGGTACTCATTAGAAGCACCTCAGTGAAGTGCTTCTAATGTTATGTTTTCATGGAGAAATAAGAAAAATATTTTCCTGATACCCACGGTTGTCTAGACCTATGTGACATTAGAAGCATCTTGAAGGTGTTTCTATTGAGTACCCGCAGAGGAAATAAATCTTAGGACAAGTATGGTAAGGAGTTAAGGTATCAAAATATGTAGCACAATTACATTTATGTCTGAACAAACAGTCTAGATTAAGATTGGATCTACACGTAGTAAACAGGAGTTTTTAGAATTTTAGGAAAAGTAGGGTAAAGAGTTAAGGAGTCTTAACCAGACCTTGCCATGCTGAATCAATTAAGATTCCATGCCCACTTCTAATTTGCAGCCAATCAGATTACTTGATCCAGTTTGTTGATACAAATTCACATACTTAATGATGAACAGTGTAGATTCAGATCAGAAGCCATTTACTATACTGTTTGCAAAGGCAGGGCATACCCAAGTTCAGCAGGACTAGGATTAATATGTCACAATATTTAGGGTTAATACAGTATTATTTTGTAATTCTAGGAGAACGCTGTTATTGGTGACATCAATCTAATGTCCAATGAGATAGGAGCAGATGGAGCTGAGGCCATAGCTAGAGCATTACATGTAAGTAACTAAGACTGACTTCTCTTGTTTAATCCTTAACCCATTGTAGTCGGGAGACCCGTAAAAGGGTAATTGGCAAACAGTGCAGACCCAGATCAGACGCCGCAGAATGATCAGGGTCTCCACTGTTTGCAAATAGCTTAGCCATTTTTCTCTAAGAATATGTAAATCTCATAGCCGGGTGTACCTAAAATTGAAATTGGACTCTTCCAATATATAGTGCGGGAGAGTCTATTCAGTATACAGTGGGTTAAAGCCCCTGTCACAACAGCATAATCTGTACTCTGTACTGGGAGGAGGACTATCTAATGTTGTTATAAGTAATAACTTGTGTCCAATCCCTTCAGTTTGGTGCAATAAAATACATTTATTAAGGCTGGCACAATTAATCGGATAATCAATTAATTGATTGATAAATTCCATAAAAATGACTATCATTACAGATTTGCTAATCATATCATCATATCATAACTGGATTTTTGATTAACGTGCAGGTACAGGGGCAACATCCACATCAGTGGGCCCCCTTCCAGATAGCTGGTTTGCTGCACGCATGGCAGATCTCACACAAGATCTCCAGGTACGTCTATCATGAGGGTTGATAGCCGAGAGCTTCCACTCTGTCAGCTGCTTCCATGTCATTTTGGGCCTCCCAGGCCCACGCTTTCCATCAACCTGTATGTCAAAGGCTGTCTTGACTGCACCACTGGAGCGTTCCACATGTCCATACCATCGGAGTCTTCTCTCCTTCGGAGTCTAATAATCGATCATTTAATTTCTGTGTTTGTTATTGTCTAAAATAGCTGTGTTAGTGACAAACAGTGTAGACCCTGATGAGACGCCGCATTTGTGGCATCTCATCTGGGTCTACACTGTTTGCAGTATAACATATGAAAGGGTCATGCTCAAATAGGTAAAATTAAGATCAAATCTTCAGCGATTACTAATCGATTATCAATCACAATGGCAGGACTGATAATCGATTATCTTTTCTGCTCTGATTAGCCAGCCTTAATTTATGTTTAATCTAATCACAATAGCAGCAGACAACCTTCTAAAATATATATGTTATCTTTCTCAGAAAAAAAATAGGTTATGTTGTTTGGCAAAATTTTAAATGGTACATTAAGAATTTATTATATAGCAATAATGATTTCCCTATATGGCTAAGTATGCTGGGTAAAAAATTCTGCAGATGACAGTTTGAAATATTGTTCTCATTTATCCTAGAAGATAGGCTATGACTGTTCATGTAAAATGTCTCATAGGTAGACATTTTGCATGAAATGTCAAATCCTGTTTTTCTTTGAAAAGTAAGAAAAATATCATCAATTTGTCATCTGCTGAATATGCCCAGAGTGGTAAAGGTCAAAGCATCAGTCACAACAGCAGTAGACAGCATTCTAAAATCTTTCTCAGAAAAAAAGAATAGATCATTGTTTGGTAAAATGTTTCTTTTTTATTTTTCTAAGAAAAGAAAAAGATATAAAAAAAATTAGATCGTGTTGTTTGTTAAAATTTTGAATTGTGCATTAAGGATTTATCATATAGTAATAATAATTATCCCTGAAAGACATGTATATATTTTCCAAATTTACAGGATTGATTGAGTTGACATTTTATGGCCCAGTCAACCCAGTAGGTTTCATGATCAATCTCCATAAAAATGGGATCCAACCTGTGACTTCCTGGGCCCAGTTGTTCAAAGCTAACGATGTCGTTAGTTAACAATTTGTTAAAATTTTAATCGAGTGATACGCAAATATGCTGAAATTTTTTGCTGAAAAAATGTGAGTAGCTTTTGCACTGCAAAAGCTACTCACATTTTTTCAGCAAAAAATATCAGAATATTGTGTATTGAATCTGCTAAAACAGTTAACGAAATGACCCTTAATGAGCTTGTTAAGCTAACGATGCTTTGAACAACTGGGCCCAGATCACCAGTCGGGTGTGCGTCTGACTGAGCCACTGAGGCCAGCTATAAAAATTGCAGGAACTGTCAAATCCTGTTTATTGGAAACAAATAGGAGAAATATGAATGAAGTATTGGACCTTGTTTGCTGGGAAAAAAAGGAAACAGTTTGCATAAAACGTTAGACCCTATTTGTGGCGGGGCAGGGGTTAGGCAATTAGAAAAATATCGTCAGTTAATTTGTCCTCTGCTTAACTCTTTCACCCCTGTTTCAGAAGTGGACTTTTCCACCCTTAAATCTGGTTGGAACTGTTGTTTCAAATAGGGATCTCAGTGAAAAATCCAAACAAAATGGCAAGCAGTGCAGATCCTGATGAGATGGCTCATTATGAGCCATCTCATCAGGATCTACACTGTTTGGGTAAAAAAATGTTTTGGTCTGTAGGGCTGAAAGGGTTAATAAGTTAATTTAATTTATTATTATTATTTTTGTTTAGAATAATAATGGCCTAAAAGCATTACGTATGACAGGCAACAAGATTGGGAATCGTGGTGGAATGTATTTTGCCCAGATGTTACAAGTTAATACTTCATTAGAAGCCTTGGACCTGGGAGACACAGATCTGGTAAGTTTCTTTTAATAACCACATGATAGAAAATGTCTCCTATAAACTTTTGTCTTCATAACCCTTTTCCTACTGAACCTGGATTGCCTTTGCAAACAGTGTAGATCCAGATCGGTTCAGAAGCCAACTGATCTGGATCTGCACTGTTTGACAATAACTATATAAATTTATATCTACCATCTGGATCAAGGAATCTGATTGGCTGACAATTAGAAGTGGGCTTGGCATCTTAATATATTCAGCATGACAAGGGTTAATGTTATAATGCACTAAGTTATTGTTGTCCCAATGATAGATGAATGATAATCGATCATCAGTTACTTTGTCCCTTGAGACTGATAATTGGAAAGAATTTTCATGATCAAATACATGTACCGGTAATTTGAAAAATCTATTTTGTAACTAGTTTGTCTCATTTTTTGGTTTGAAAGACAAGTTGTAAAAAAGATGAAATACAAAGCTATCTTTTGGGTCATTTTAGATTTTTGGTGAATAACAGTGAATAAATTTGATGAAAAAATATATTTTCTACAAGTTGGCTATTAGATTATTGGTTTACAAAGCCAGTGATCAACTATGAAATTCTGGCTGATTCCAAGATACTAAGTTATGACTATACAGGCCTATTTATATAAGTGCAGTTGATTACCTGGTGATGTGTCTAAAAGGTGGTGACTGAATGTCATTTACTGAATGTTCCAGATAAAAATCTGTTTATCCCTTAAAGCAGCAGGCAACATTTTGGAATGTTTTTATTTATCAATTTTCAGAGAAAATAAGACTTGATATAATATCTGCTTTTGCTAGGTACAATGCCTATTACTTTGAAAAATGTAAGCTCATTGACTTGTTTCTTCTTTTTTGTTTGTTTTTTTTTTTTTTTTTTTTTTTTTTTTTTTTTTTTTTTGTGTCTTTTGGTTTGTTTTTTTTTTTGTAAGGGATTGATAATACAAGCAATTTCTACAATTCTATTTTCTTGTTGAAATTGATGGGTTTGAATCTTCTGTTGTAGACAACAGAAAGTGTGATAGCATTTGCCACAGTTCTCCACAACAACAGAACCTTGAAAGCTCTCAACCTGAACAGACCTATACTCTTCTCAGAACAGGAGGAAACAACTGTACATTTTGCCAAAATGTTAAAGGTCAGTATATAATTGAACCAGCACATAAGAAAAGGGTACTTACCACTTAGGCGACCAACAAGGGCTCGGGCAAGCCTGTTCATATACGCAGTCTCACCAGAGCCTTAGCTGTTCATAGACACGTAGAAGAGACCTGGAGGAAGCCACAGCTTTCCACAACAGAACATTGAAAGCCCTGAATCTGAATAGACCTATACTCTTCACAGAACATGAGGAAATAATTGTACACTTTGCCAAAATGCTGAAGGTCAGTATATAATTATTGTCAACATAGGAGAGAATCAGAACCATTTTTCTTATTTCTCCATGAAAACTTATGTTATGGGTACTCAATGGAATCACCTTTGTGAAGCAATTCTGATGAGTACTCACAATATATACTGGAGAAATAAGAAAAAATATCAATACTTAAATATTTTAGTTGAACAAAAAAATCAAAGAGCTATGAGTCATAAGATATATTTGCATACAAAACAACAGTGTATATATGTGAACCCCTGTGATATGAACAGTATAGGCACATATTAATGATGGCATCTGCACAATTTAAGAAGTCTTCCCTTTCTTGTTGGTAAATATTATAAGTCATGCTTCCTTCAGATGTACTGGGCTAATCCACTTTGAGGAGACTGGCTACACATGGTCATACATGCCATACCTCACACTGTGAGACAAAATCTCACAGAATTTTGGCCCTACTGGACCCCGTTTCCCACAAGATTTTCAAATCTCACAGAATTTTCATACCATTTAATAAGCTATTTTTTAAAGAACTAGAAATAAATCACACATTAGCATGGTTTTTCCAAGTTTAAGTCATGAAAATAATGGCTTTTAACTTACTTATGTAAGCTTGAAAGTGATTTTCATAAAAATCTCACAGAATTTCATCAAATCTCCCTTAAAAATTTGCAAAATCTCACAGATTTCTGTCAATAGCTTATGGCATGTATGCATGGTAGATTCCCCCCCCCCCCAACCCCACCCCCCATTTTTTACAAGGGAAACAATTTTTATGACTTTTTGTTTGCTTTCCTGCACACGGAGCCCCTTATGAAAGGGGTCTACTCTAAGAGGAAAGAATTTGCTCCCATAGGGAGCAAATACTTTCCTTTTAGGGAAGACCCATTTTTAGATGGCAGTCAAAACAGTTTAGACAGAACTGCTTCCTTTCTCTTTAATCAGGACCCATGATATATAAAATGGTTCATTTTATGCTGAGTAATACGAGAGAGGACAGATTCAGCCAGACTTTACCTGTAACCCATTATAGTCTGGAAACCCCTAAAAGGGTAATTGGCAAACATGCAGACCCAGATCAGATGCTACAGAATGCAGCATCTGATCAGGGTCTCCACTGTTTGCAAATAGTTTAGCCATTTTTCTCTAGGAATATTTAATCACATCACCTGGAATATCTAAAACTGAAATTCAACTCTTCCCATATATAGTGTGTGGGAGTCTATTCAGTCTAAAATGGGTTAATTACTTGAAGGATCATTGCAGGTTAACACAACTCTGGAAGAACTTCATCTACAGAAGTATACTATGCGGGACTTTGGTGCGACACGACTAGCAGAAAACCTCATGGAGAACTTCAGTTTACAGTATTTAGATTTAGGCTGGTAGGTTTATATTACTTAACTGTGAGAACATATACCATATTAATCCAAAGTAATCAGATAGACAGACTTCAGCAAACATTGTAGATTCAGATGATAGAATGAGAATGCAGCATCTGATCAGGGTCTACTCTGTTTGTTATTTGTCAGCTAAGTTTTTAGATTCATCAACAGGTGGACAAATTGATTTGTTTGAATTTTAGGATAAGTATGGTCTCCAAATATTTAGGCTTATTATGTTTAGCTCTAAATCCCCGAAGTTTTGTGTTCATAGTGATGCCCTGACTTCAAACAAAAAGTTCAGACTGAAAAGAATATGACCAAGTCAGGGTGGCCACACACTCTGGAAAACAGGGAAAACAGGGAAAATGGTGAAAAAAAAATCCCTGCAGGGGAAAATCAGGGACTTTGAAATTTTGCTGATAATCAGGGAAAAATCAGGGAATTTAAAAAAATCTGATCTTTGTAAGGTCAAAAATATACATCAGTGCAGTTAGAAGCCAAAACAGAATTGAGCAACCGTTTCCCCAGAGCTCAAGTAGAAGTGTGTATGCATGCACCAATATCATATTCTTAAGAATGTATCAAGAATAACACAATGACTATAACAAGGGATTGGAGGTGAAGGTGTGGCTACAAGGGGAGGTTGGAGGCCATATATTTTACCAGTTTTGATTTTGACTACCATGAAAGTAAATTAGCACATGTACATCATATTTTAGATAAATTTTCATTTAATTAAGAATATTGTGACAACATTGTGTATAAACATGTCACTTGACAGCATTTGAATCAGTATATGACTTCTAAAAGTAGGGGCCATTGCGATAATATTAAGGTTTTTAATCAGGGAAAATCAAATCAAATCAGGGAAAAATCAGGGAATTTGATTGCTAAAAATGTGTGGCCACCCTGCCAAGTGATCTGCCATGGGGGAATCCAAATTTTGACGTGAAAATATCCGTATTTAAAAAAAAACTTCAGAAAAAACCTTCGGTGGCTGCTTAGAAAATACAGTAAATGTCCTAAAATTTTGTACACCAAAAAAAAAAAAAAAAAAATGACAGAGGCAAACAATGCAGACCAAGATCAGACTGTTCAAACACTTCAGTGTCTACTCTGTTTGCCATTCCAGTAAGTATTTCAAGAAACAATTGCCCAAAAAGCAATATATAGACCAAAAACATATGCAGTAAAGTATTCAAAACTATAGGACATTTACCAAAGGCATGTTGAATAGAGTAAGTGAATTAACCCTTGTCCTGCTGAATAAATTATAATACCACGCCCATTTCTAATTTTCAGCCAATCAGATTTCTTGATCAAGTTTGTTGATATAGATTCACATACTTAATGGCAAACAGTGCAGATCCAGATCAGTTGGCTTCTTCAGAAGCCAACTGATCTGGATCAACACTGTTTGCTAAGACAGGGCATGTCGTGTTCAGCAAGAGAAGGGTTAAAAGACAAACATGTAGTCAAATATGCTAGAAGACTAGTTTTAAGGAGCTTGATACATGTGGTAAATTTTCTGCCATTTTCTTACAAGGGAGACAACTTTCTGTTTGCCTTCCTTCAAACCAGACCCCTTATGAAAAGAGTCTACTCCCAAGAGAAACAAATTCTGACCTTTCAGAGTAGATTCCTTTTCAGAAAGTTGCCTCCCCTTAAAGTATCCATTCCTTTTAAGAGCTACCACCTGGCACTGTCCATTAATGCCTAAATATCTTTAGTAGACTCTTCCATTTTGAAAGTTGCAAGGGCCCATTTTCTGTTTAAAGGGGTTTATCTGAAAACTGCCTTGATTGCTTTATGTTTTTTGTTCTTGTTTTTTTTTTTTTTTTTTGTAAATTGTTAATATGAAAGTAAAAACTGTTTACCACTCATCCAGCATTTTTTGACACACCAATAGGTAGTAAAATTGACGTGTTTGAATTATAGGACAAGTATGGTAGGGAGTTTAGGTGTCCCAGTATTTAGGGCAAATACAGTAATCTATACAATGGACCTTCAATTTTAGAATCTGTATAGTGATGCATTATGGTATCCAGGTATTGATATAATCGACTCCTTTAGAGCTGCCAAACTGGCGGACAACCAGTAAAAGTGATCACCTGCGAAAATCTAACGGTGAAGATTAGACAAATATTTCACTGATTTTACACATATATTTTAAAGATATTTGTCATATTTGTCATGTTATCTATACCGGCATGGTTAACACTTAGTATGCTGGTAAAACTTTCAGCTGACAACATTTTGAAATACTTTTCTTAGTTTTCCCAGAAAATAGGCTTTAATATTTCCTGCAAATTGTCTCCTAAGGAGACAATTTGCATGAAATATTAAAGTCTGTTTTC
The DNA here is from genome assembly GCA_964016985.1 of Anodontia alba. Classification (NCBI taxonomy): domain Eukaryota; kingdom Metazoa; phylum Mollusca; class Bivalvia; order Lucinida; family Lucinidae; genus Anodontia; species Anodontia alba. Next base: position 12,985,277 of record OZ024836.1, on the reverse strand, counting down.
TGGGAAAAAATAAGAAATATATCATCAATTTGTCATCAATTTGCTGAATTTAACAAGAGAATGGTAAGGTTATCTCCTTTTCTCATAACTCTGTTCATTCTCATAACTCCATTCACCCTCTTCTTTAAATAATTTGAAAAGGAATCTTAAATTTATGTCACATTAAAAATTAATAGAAAATAACTAACATTACAGCTGAAGCTGAAGAAAGTCAGTTTTGACTGTCAATTTTATGCATAAAAATAAAAAAAAGTGTCCCAAAATGCTAAATATTTAGTGGGTATTCTAAAATAATCACTAACCACTGACAATCATGAAATGCTCATCATGTAAAATATGCATAATGTATTTTGTTGCTTATTATAACCAAGGAACTTTGAGTGAACGGAGTTATGAGAACATGCCCTAAACATCCCCTTCATTTTTAGGAGGTTGTAGAAATTAAAGATGTGATTTTTATTTTCTTTAATTTTGAGATTCTCATAGGCATTTAGTTAAATGTTTAAAAAATATATACAGAAAATCATTCTGGCAAAAAAGATTGAAAGCGAAATTGCTCAACCTCAGGTGAACGGAGTTACGGGGTTTCCAGGCTTTTGTTTTTTGTAAATTGTTAATATGATTGCAAAGACTATTTGCCGTACAGCTTGCAATAATTAGACACAGAAAGAGGCAGTAAAATTTACTTATTTGAATTGTAGGATAAGTATGGTAAAGAGTTGAGGTGTCCAAATATTTAGGGCAAATATGGTAGTCCAGTGGGCTTCTTTGCATTTTAGGATCTGTATGGTAATGCATCATGCTGTCCAGGTATTGATAATAATTGACTCTTCTGCAGAACTGGTTGACAACTACGAAAGCAGTCACCTAAGAAAATCTAATGATAAAAGTTAGATAAACATTTCACACTGATTTTGCGCGTATATTTTAAAGGTATTTTATCATATTTGTTGTGTTATCCATACAAGCATGATTCATGCTTTAATAGTATGCTGGGTAAAAATAATAGTATGCTGGGTAAAAATTTCAGCAGATGACATTTTGAATTACTTTTTCTTAATTTTTGTAGAAAACAGGATTTGACCTTTCGTGTAGATTGTCTCCTACGAGACAATTTGCACGAAATATCAAAGCCTATTTTCTGGAAAAAGTAATATCATTAATTTATCATCTGCTGAATTTGCCCAAAGAGTAGTAAAGATTGACTACATTCTGCAGAGGACTTAATTGCACTCATTAGTAATACAGAATGATTAAAATGTGTTTCAGTAACAGAATAACGCGAGATGGTGTGAAGGAGCTGGCAAAAGTTTTGAAGAGAAACACAGCAATAAAACAGCTTGACTTAAGTTTCAACAGACTAGAGGATGATGGAGCTATGCACGTAGCCGATGCTGTAGCAACATACAATACAACCTTGGAAATGTAAGTGTCATTTTTTAACCCATTGTAGACTGAATGAACTCTCCCACACAATATTTTGGAAGATTCTAATTTTGATTTTAGGTATGTCAGGCTATGTGATTTAGATATCCCTAAAGAAAAATGATTGAACTATTTGCAAACAGTGAAGACCCTGATCAGATGCCGCATTCTGCGGCATCTGATCTGGGTCTGCACTGTTTGCCAAATACCCTTTTAAGGATCTCCAGACTACAATGGGTTAAGGTGAATGAATACACTTGATACATTTTCCATGATTTATAAGGGAGATTACTTTAACCCATTGTAGTCTGGTGACCCTAAAAGGGTAATTGGCAAACAGTGCAGACCCAGCACCACAGAATGTGGCATCTGATCAGGGTCTCCACTGTTTGCAAATAGTTCAACCATTTTTCTCTAGGAATATCTATCACATATCCTGACATACCTAAAACTGAAATTGGACTCTTCCAGTGTATAGTGTTGGAGAGTCTGTTCAGTCTAAAATGGGTTAATGACATACAATACAACCTTGGAAATGTAAGTCTGTCCATATTTAAGATGAATGGATATACTTTGTGGATTTTCTATCGTAATTTAACTCTTGCCTTGCTGAATAAATTAAGATGCCACTTCTAATATCCAGCCATTGAGATTACTTGATCTGGGTTTTTGATAGAAATTCACATTTAATGACAAAAAGTGCAGATCCAGATCAGTTGGCTACTGATCTGGATCTGCACTGTTTGCACGGTTTACTTGTTGGCTTGTTCAGCATCAGAAGGGTTAAATCTGAGACTACTTTTGTGACTTCCTGTTTGCCCACCTCTGTAGCCCAGTTGGATTCACATCCGACTGATGATCAGGTCATGGGTTCAATCCCCACCTGGTCTGGTAGCATTCTTTTGTGGAGATTGATCGTGAAATATTTTCTATGGTAATTCTGCCTTCCACTGTTTCAAGAAGGGCAGTTGTCTGTTTCTGGCAAAATAATTTGCAAAAGTAGTGGCTAAGCGCTTAGAACAGTAAACCTAACCAGGAAAAATGTGGTTAGGTAAATTGACCAGGTCGCCATGACCTTAGGAGTGTTGACCGGGCTGTTAAACTCCAACCCAACCAACCAACCAAAATGCTTTAAAAGAGAGCTAACTTCAGCGACATAGAGAAAACCTAAGAAATGTAAGTGTGCTGTTTACATGGCTGTCAGTAGTTAAGGTGAAATGATACAGATTATAGATTTTCCACCATGTTTTACTACCGAGATTACTTTTGTGACTTCCTGTTTGCTTTCATGAGCAAAAAGCCTCTTCTGAAAAAGGGTCCACTCTCTAAAAGCAAAGAATTTGCTCCCCTTCTGAAAAAAGGTCCACTCTAAAAGGAAAGAATTTGCTCCCCTTCTGAAAAAAGGTACACTCTAAAAGGAAAAAAAACTGCTCCCCTTCTGAAAAAAGAATCTACTCTAAAAGGAAAGAATTTGCTCCCCTTCTGAAAAAGTGTCTACTCCAAAAGGAAAGAATTTGCTCTCCATCTGAGAAGGGGTCTACTCTGAAACCAAAGAATCTGTTCCCTTTGTGTAAGCCCTTGGAATCCAGGGTGTGACCTAATGAATTGTAGGGATTAAATAGAATTCAGGGAGGCTGCTACAAAATCTTTTCCAATTTCAGCAAATGTACATCAAATTGAACAAATGAAATTAAAAGAAATGGTCATTTTTGTTTGGTTAAAATATGGTTGTTTAGCTAATGTGGTGTTTGCTTTAAATCCCAACAATAGTGTATAAAGAGTTTATGGTGTATATTTTTCTTGCAGGTTAGATGTAAGGAGTAACAATATTGGTGGGAAAGGCCTTTGTGCCCTGTCTGATGCCTTGAAAATAAATCAGACATTAACACAAATATTTATCTGGGGAAACAGACTTGAAGAGAGTGCTGCCATTGTGAGTATTATTAACCATCTCATGCAGAATAAATTATAGACACCACACCCACTCCTACCTGTCACCCAATCAGATTGCTTGATCTAGGTTATTGATACAAATTCACATTCTAAATGACAAGCAGTGCAGATCCAGATCAGTTGGCTTCTTAGAAGCCAACTGATCTGGATCTACACTATTTGCAAAGGCATGGCATATCCAGGCTAAGCAGGATCATGATTATAATTATTACATATTTACTCTAAATATTTGGACACCATAACTCCTCACCATACTTCTCCTAAAATTTGAACAGTCCATTATAATATCTATTGATATCTAAAAACTGCTAGATGAATAGCAAACAGTGTAGACTCTTATCAGATTATTTGGTGTTACAGACCTTTCAACATCATTTACATCATACTGAGATGATGGAAGGGTGATAATGAAAGGCTCTGTGCAATGGAGTGCTGTACAGTCATAAGATGAATTCTGCCTCCCCGCAAGATTCATACCCAGGACCTCATGGTCCAAAGTTGGGAGCACTAACCACTGGGTTATGCAGATGGTTCAGACCCTTATCAGAGGCCCCGTTCTGTGGAATTGGATCAGGGTCTACACGGTTTGCTCAGACCTGTCTGTCTGAAAACTTAGAGTAAACATTCTATTATGCAAGTACATTGCGTTGATCTTGAACATTCATATTGTTTAACCACTGGTGCTAGGGTCTTGAAACTTCATAGGTGGACGTACCATTCAGCATGCATACTGGTATTTTTTTTTTTTTTATTTTTCAATGGTAACAATGCTTTTACCATTCCATTCCATATCAATATTTGTGCCAGTCCACGACAAAGCCTGCAATAAGACTTGTGCAACTAGCAAAGACTCGGATCAGCCTGCCCATCCATGCAGTCTGATAGGAGTCTTTGCTGATCGCATATGCCTCCTACAGCCTCCAGGCTATCCAAAGAGGGATAACTGAGAAGCTTTGCTATGCTGGGTGGATATACAAGCTGATCTGAGTCTTTGCTGTCACACAGGTCTTATTGTAGGTTTTGTCATGCGCTGGCTCATTTCTATTTCTCCATTAAATGATAAGAGCCGTGACATGAGGAAACACCTTCTGACATGTGCACCGAATGAAGACTCAAATCAACCTATCCATCTGCCCAGTCCAATCAGTTTTCATTGTCCGTATGAAGATTTATTGTGTTGGGGTTTAACGACATGTCAACCCTTGTGAGTCATTTTGTGTCGTCTCCCAGAGGAAGGGAGAAAAGAGATAGGAGATAGCAGAGGAGATGAAAGAGAGAAACAGAAAGAAAGAGGAACAGGAATGAAAGTGAAGAAACAGAAGAAATAAGAACATTACCCCGCTACCCTTACCTGCTACAAGGATAGCAGGCCTTGCCCAACTGTAAGGCAATATACCCGACACCTTGGCCACACCCAACCACCCCAGTCCATATGAAGAAACTTTGCATCTTTGGGTATCCAAAATGAATCCAGTGAAGATTCTGATCAGACTATAAATGAGCAGGCTGATCTGAATCTTCACTTGGCACACATTTCTGAAGATATTTTCCGACATTGCTGTCATAACATCTCATTTGAACCATCCAGCAAGTAGAGTTATTGTAATTACTGTAATAACCCTAAGTACTGGGACAAATAGGCCTTTGCAAATAGTGTAGACCCAGATCAGATGCTGCAGAATGCGGCATCTGATCAGGGTCTACACTGTTTGCCATACATACAGCAACATGTTAGACACATCAAAAGGTGCTAGAATGGACTATTTCAAGTTGTCCCAGTACTTAGGGTAAATATGGTACCCTAAATACTGAGACCCATTCCTCTTTTCCTTAGTTCCACCAGAACTTTTGAATCCTATTAATTTACTACATCATAGAATTACTGGCTGACTGGCAGTGTACAGCCTTATCAGACTGCTCCTTAAGCTCCTCAGTTTTCTTTTTACCATAATTACCCTAAATATTGGGACACTTTTACTCCTTTCTATATTTATCCTAAAGTTTGAACACATTTATTTGACTGCCTCTCAGTTTGTCTGACAACAGTTGGAATGTGGCATTTAACTTGGGTTTATACTGTTTTCCTAAGCCTATCTGTCCCAATACTAAGGGTAAATAAGTTGTTGTTTTTTTTCCTTTGCAGGCCTTTGAAAATTTAATCAAATCTGGAAGATTACAGAAAAAAAATACAGACGTAGACCCATATGTTGTTGATGGTAAAACAATTCTTAGTGAACTCAACCATTCGGTACAAAGACATTATTATTATGCTCCAAGTTATGGTGATGATGTCCCATCATGGCAACCAAAAGGAAAGAATCCCCGAGGATCAGACATTATAGCATTCACAAATACTGGACGACATTTAGAGTTTGACTCCAGAATGTGACAAGTTTGAAGAGAAAAAATTGCCAGAAATCAGAGTGTGACTTAACATTTACCACTCTATGGCCAAATTCAGCAGATAACAAATTGGCAAAACATGTAATTTTTTTAAGATGTCAAAGCCCATTTTCTGGGAAACATATTTCAAAATAGTGTCTGCTAAAATTTTACCAAGACTGCTAACTTAAAGTGCTAAGCATTAACCTTTAGCTCTCTGCAGGCTAAATCAGCAGATGCCAAATTACTGATAGTTTTCTTATTTTTCATAGAAAAAAGGCATGTCAATTTCATCTCTAACAATTTGAAGGAAATGTTGAGCCTTATTTTCTGAGAAAAACAAGAAATATATTTAAAAGTGTCCACTGCTGATTTTTAAATTCAGAAGGTTAAAGTTCATATGACAGACCAGCCTTGTGGCATCTGTGTACTGCAACGGTCCACATTACCCCACTGCCCACATATCAAGCATGTTTTCAGTTCCTATATACACTAAGGGAAAGGGCAGTAACTAATGTGAGATCTTGTGGCCCAACCCATTTGCTGTATTTGTTACAATAAAATATGCTTCTGCAGCATTTGATATTGAACTACACTGTTTGCTCTGACCTGTTTGTCCAAATAGTTAAGGGGACTAGATACACAGGGTAAATTTTCTGCCTTTTACATGGGAGGCAATTTTAATAACTTCCTGTTTGGCTATTCTGCACACCAATCCATTTCTGAAAAGGAGTCTAGTCTAAAAGGAAAGAATTTGCTCCCAAAGAGAGCAAATTATTTTCTTGTAGAGCAAACTACTTTTCAGAGGCGAACAGAACAGTTTAGACTGAGTTGCTTCCCTGAAAGTGTATCAATTCCTAAAGGGAGCAAATTCTTTCCCTTTAGAGCAGACCCTGTTTCAGAAGGGGACAGAACAGTTTTGACAGAGTTGCCTCCCCTGAAAGTGTATCAATTTCCTAAGGGAGCATATGAATTGAAGTCAAGAGTTCTAACCACTTAGCTACGGGAACATGGCACACCCAGATGTTTTGGTGAGAAAAATGACAAAATATTATCCTAAATTATCACCTCAGTTTTCACTGTGACAAGGGTAGATAGCCTGTGATATCTTGTCTCAAGATTTGTTGTTACATGGATGTAACTGTACATTTTGTTACATTGTCTTGAAAATAAACTATTTATTATGTATTTGGAATTTACATGTACTTGTTTCTATTCCTGTCATTAGTAGTGTAACAGTAGCTCCAGATAAGAGACTGATGTTTTTAGCTCAGGTCTATGCTCAGGATGAGCTATAGTGATCACTTTTTGTCTGTTGTCCATCCATTGTCCGTCCATGCATGCATCCATCCGTCCGTTAACACTTTCAAACGACAACTCCTCCAAAGCCATTGATGCGATTTGTCCCTAATTTAGTAAGAATGTTGCTTTGGTAGGGGGATTTAAAAATTGCTAAAACTATGATGATCTGTCACTTGGTTTGGTTGCCATGGCAACAGAAATGACACACAATAATAGACTTATAAAGGGAAAATGGTTAAATTGCATTTTCTTCATAACCACTGAAGTGATGTGCACCATGTTTGGCAGTTATGATCATCTGATGATTGTCTACCCAGTTTTTGTGTTTTATGACCAGCGGCCATTTTGTTTTGTTACCATGACAACTCCTTCAAAACAACTGAAGCAGTATGACTCAAATTTGGTACAAATGTTGCTTGGGTAAGGGCAATCCAAAATGGCTAAAATTATGGTGATCTGCTTCTTGGTTTAGTTGCCATGGCAACAGAAAGCTCTCATACTTATTATGGGAAAACAGTTAAATTGCACTTTCTCCATAACCACTGAAGTGGTGTGAACCATATTTGGCAGTTATGAACATCTGATGATTGTCGACCCAGTTTATGTATTTGATGACCAGAGGCCATTTTGTTTAGTTGCCATGGCAACATTAAATTTCAAAAAAGAAATTCCTTCAAACCACTGAAGCAGTAGGACTCTAATTTGGTTCAAATGTTGTTTGGGTAAGAGCTTTTCAAAATAGCTATTGGTTTGGTTTCTATGGCAACAGAAAGCTCCCATAGACTTACAATGGGGGAAAAGGATCAAGTTGTATTTTCTCCATAACCAGTGAAGTGATGTAAACCATATTTGGCTTTTATGATCATTAGATGATTGTCTATCCAGTTTATGTGTTTTATGACCAGCAGCCATTTTGTTTGGTTGCATGGCAATATAAATTTTAAAAAAGGAATTTTTTAAATGACAACTTCTTCAAAACCACTGAAGCAGTATGACTAATTTGGTACAAATGTTGCTTGTGTAAGGGCAATTCAAAATAGCTAAACTTGTGGTGATCTGCCTCTTGGTTTGGTTGCCATGGCAACAGAAGGTCCCATAAGCTTATAATGGGAAAATGATAAAATTGCATTTTCTCTATAACCAGTGAAGTGATGTGAACCATATTTGGCAGTTATGATCATTAGATGATTGTCTACCCAGTTTGTGTGTTTAATGACCAGTGGTCATTTTGTTCGGTTGCCATGGCAACATTAAATTTAAAAAAAAAAAGGATTTTTTTTATATGACAACTCCAAAACCACTGAAGCAGTAGGACTCTAATTTGGTACAAATGTTGCTTGGCATAGCACATTTCAAAATTGCCAAAAGTTTGGCGGTCTGCCTCTTGGTTTGGTTGCCATGGCAATAGAAAGCTCCCTCAGACTTATAATGGGAAAATGGTTAAATTGCACTTTCTCCATAACCAGTGAAGAGATTTGATTTGAGCCATATTTGCAGTTATGATATCTGATGGTTGTCTATCCAGTTTATATGTTTAATGACTGGTGGCCATTTTGTTTGGTTGCCGTGGGCCACAGCAACATTCAGTTTTGAAAAAAGACTTTTTCAAATGACAACTTGGAAACCACTGAAGCAGTACGACTCTTATTTGGTACAAAAGTATGGCAATTCAAAATAGCTATAATTATGGTGGTCTGCCTCTTGGTTTGGTTGCCATGGCAACAGAAAGCTCCCATTGACTTATAATGGGAAATTAGTTAAATTGCATTGTTATGCCCCGCCACAAAAAATGGCAAGTGTATTATGTTATACAGTCCAAATATTTGAGTGTCAGTCCATCTGTCTGGGTGAACATTCAAGGTTTAGGGGCTATAATTATGAGGTATTTTGAGGTTTATTCCGTTTAAAATGCATTAGCTAGCATTTAAACCAAAAAATAATAATTTGAAGAAGAATGTGTAAAAAACACATACACATTCTTCTTCTTCAAAACCAAGAACTGCTTAAATGATGATCCTTTCATTAGTTGCAATGACAAATGAAACAAGAGTTGTCAGAAGACAACGCTGCTCGCCAGAGAGGGCTGATCGGATAAGAAAACAATCTTTAAATATTAAAGTTTAAATGCAGAACTTAAACATAGCAGAAATGACAGAGTAGGACCTGACTTGGATGTTGGAAGAATGTCAAACTGAGAGATGGGGTATTGAAACATCTTCCCTTAGGCTGGTGTGGATGAAATATGAAAGCTATATCTTACATACTTCAGCAGCCATGTACACTTTTCAAAACTTAAGCACGGCTATAAAAACAAAGTATGACCTGATCTTGACTTAGGCAGAAGGTCAAACTGAGGAAGGGGTGTGTACTATTGAAAGGCCTTACCTTACCCTAAGGTAGGTGTGGGCCAAATATTAAAGCAGCATCTTGAATACTTTAGCAGTTACGAATACTTTTCAAAACTTAAACGCAAAACTTAAACATGGGTTTAAATGACTAAGTATAACCTGATCTTGATGCATCTTGAATACTTTAGCAGTTACGAACACTTTTCAGAACTTGAACGCAAAACTTAAACATGGGTTTAAATGACTAAGTATAACCTGACCTTGACCTAGGCAGAAGGTCAAACTGAGGAAAAGGTCTGAGCTATTGAAAGGTCTTACCCTACTATTGGTGTGGGCCAAATATTAAAGCAGTATCTTGAATACTTCATCAGTTACAAACACTTTTCAAAACTTAAACGCAGAACTCGAACATGGGTTCAAATGACAAAGTGTGACCCGACCTTGACCTAGGCAGAAGGTCAACCTAGGCAGAAGATCAAACTGAGGAAGAGGTGTGTGCTGTTGAAAGGTCTAACCCTAAGGCTGGTCTCGGCAAAATATTAGAGCTGTATCTTGAACACTTCAGCAGTTATGTACACTTCTCAAAACTTAAACGCAAAACTTAAACATGGGTGTAAAAGACAAAGTAAAAACTGACCTTGACCTATATAAAGAGTCTATTTTGGGGATGGGGGTGTTTGCCACTGAAAGGTCTTACCCTAAAGTAGGTGTAGGCAAAATATGAAGGCAGTACCTTAAACAGTTAAAAAACTATGCACACATTTAAAAACTTAAACATTGTGCCGACGCAGACGCTGACACCGACGCCGATGTGGATGCCAACAGACGCCGACGCCAACACCTGGGTGACAACATAAGCTCTCCAGGGACATAGTCCCGGCGAGCTAAAAATGTTGCATAACAAATGCATATCTGCAGTGGCTATTTCACTCAGGTGAGCAAGCCATGGCCTATGGGCCTCTTGTTCTAATCTCTCCATTATGAGATTTTTCTGGCCATAGCAACCACAGTTTTCAACCAATCTGTCCCAGAACCTCAAGTAGTCAGACCCCCACCTCCACAATACTGCATACAAGATTTGATCAAGATTGGTGTTCTGGCCTTGGAGATATTTTGTTTTGAAAGTGTGGATGATGGACAATGGACAATGGCTATACTACAAGCTTGATCAAGATTGGCATACGGCCTTTGAGATATTCTTGTTTGAAAGTATGGATGACAGATGGACCATGGCTATATCTAACCCATTGTAGTTGGGAGACCCGTAAAAGGGTAATTGCCAAACAGTGCAGACCCAGAACGTGGCGTCTGATCAGGGTCTCCATTGTTTGCAAATAGTTTAGCCATTTTTTTCTAGGAATATGTAAATCTCATAGCCTGACATACCTAAAATTGAAATTGGACTCTTCCAATATATAGTGTGGGAGAGTCTATTTAGTCTACAATGGGTTAAAGCTCACTTTATGAGCCTTTGGCTCAGGTTAGATGAAAAAATGTTTTAGAATCATAGCTCCAGATAAGGCACTTTTTTCAACCAAAAACTACTGATAATTTTCTTATTTCTCCATGAAAAGATATGTTGTGGGTACTCATTAGAAATGCCTCTTTGAGGCACTTCTAATACCACAACATATGTTTTCATGGAGAAATAAGAAAAATGTTACAATGTATGAGGATACCCCCTCTTATCTGGAGTTCTGTTAGAATGTGGTCTACTACCACTGTGACTACTGCCATAGAGGTTCAACCTTTCCTTCATCAACATGCAGGAAAACACACAAGGTTAAAAGAAATAAATAACAAATGAAAGATAAGTTAAGACTTTCATGTTTTATCTGACATATCAAAATGAAAGCGAAATGCATTATCACTTTTCTCCATTTTGAAACTACTTCCACTGCCACTTTCAGCACCACTCTTGGAGATATCCAATTTTTCCTCTTCCAACACTGTTTGATCACATTTTGTTGATTCATCTGTCACAGTTTCTGTAATACTGAAGTTGAATTTAAAACTTTCGTTCAAATCATCACCAGATTTGCCCACTTCCAATCCTGCAATGTCATGATCCGTTGAAGCAGATGAATTCTGTGTGGACTGGTTTTGTGATTTTTGACTTGCACTTTTCTTGAAAAATTGTGATTTCGTGTAATCACTTTCATCGACAGCTGTTAATTTCATTTTCTTGGCAGCTGCAATAGAACAAAATCAATGTTCCCTTAAAGTGCCAATCAAACCAGCAACAGACGAGATTCTATTTATTATTTTTTTTTTTCAGAGAAAATAAAGCTTGATATATCATGTGAATCATCTGCCTAGCAGATGATTCACATGAAATATCAGCCTTTTTTTCTTGGAAAAAAAATGTCTTCTGTTGCAATTCTGAAATGCACTTTATGGCAACTGAATACACTTGGTAGATTTTCCGCCATTTTGTACAAGGGAGCCAAATTTTGCAAATTAGCTTTCCAGCACATCAAGACCCTTCTGAAAGGAATTAACCTGGAAAAAAAATATGACTGCTACCATGAGTAGCAGATTCTTTCCTTTTATAGTGGACACCTTTTTGGAAGGAAGGCAATCAATTCTGACAAATCTCTGAAAATGTCAATTCCCCTTAACACAATTTTGCCCACTAGACACATTAGTTGCTTGGACAATAATTTAGGACCAACTCATGGTGCTTGAGAATTTCATTTTAAAAAGACACAAAAATAAAGCTGAAAATTTCAATCTATTTGTCTGAATGCCCACTAAAACAAGTATTTCACATCAAATGTGCTGTGCTACTTTTACTCTCCACAGCGAACCTTTGTAACAATGACAGCATTTGTTCCCAAAGATGTTGCCATTAAAATGAACTTCTTATAAAGAATCCTTCATGAGCAGAATGATATGAAAGAAAGGCTTTGTTTTACCGGTATTCTTATTTCCTCATATAACATGTTTTGAATATTTAAAGGCTCCATATTCCTCAAATAGACATTTTTATCCAAGAACGGTTTAATAAATTGATATATAGTATTAATACAATCATAAAATGTGGCATGTGCAGCCTGTAAAATTTCAGTTAGACTCTCGTTTTTGAAACAGATAAAAAATAAAATGATTTTTTATCATATCTCGGTTCGTTATAACACGGTTTTGGATATAACACGGTTCAAAGATGGATCCCAAAAATGCATAGATTATATTGAAAAATGACCATCAATGGTCATTTTTCAATATAATCTATACATTTTTGTTTGGATATTACACAGTTGTTTAACTAACACTGTTTATGCTATGGACCCTGACAATCGTGTTATAAAGAGGTTGTGGTGTAATTTTGGCAACATTAATTGAGAGATACGATGAAAAATCATTTCATTTCAAGAACGAGAGACTAACTGACATTTTGCAGGCTGTTAGATGCCACATTTATTATTGTATTAATACCATATTTCAATTCACTAAACCTTTCTTGGATAATAAAATGTCTATTTTTGAGGAATATGGAGCTTTTAATAGAATTGACTCAGTGATAACAAATACCCAAAACATATATTTCTTGAAATATTCAACACAATGTATTTGCATAATTTCTGATTAACTGCCTCCTCCTGATTGATTGAGTTGAGATTTTACGGCCAAGTCAACCCATAAGGGTCATGTTGAGCCAGTCAGTTTACCTAACCACCGTTTTCCTGGACAAAGCTTAGTCCTCTAAGCAGTTAACAAGAATTGTGCACATTTTTTCGCCAGAAACTGAAACCTGCCCTTCTTGAATCAGCAGAAGGGATAGAATGACTGTTGAAAATATTTCATGATCAAACTCTGCGAAAGAATGTTGCCAAACCCTGCAGGGATCTAGCCCGCAACCACTTTATCACCAGTCAGACTGGCATTGCCACCTTTTGAGCAAAGGTTTTGTGCCAGTCAAATTATCATTATAATGAATTCTGTTGTTGTATCGAGTGTCGGTATAAAGAGGACTGATTGTTTGTGCTAAGTTTGATTTCCTCATGGCACGAATCCTTCTAATATAAACAGTGGAACTCTGCCACAAAATTGTTACAGAATAACATAGAACAGAGGACCCACCTGCTGCACTTTTGGTCTGTTCTTTTCTCATCTTAGCTCTATAGTCACCAAACGTATTTCGCATGGCCTGTCGTTTCTTCACCAAGGGGGCTTTACTACTGCACAGAATCTTTAGCACCTTTACAGCCTCTGCAGCTGAAATTACCAAAAAGGCATTCAGTGTTCCATCCCATATACATTTTCACCTACATCATATCACGTGATTCTAATGCTTAAGTTCACATAAAAATTGATGGCATCCTGCCTGGTTCAGGTAAGACTGTTCGATATTTCAGTTAATACTGGTTAAATTTGAAGCAGATACACCGCAAAAATTATAGCAATATGCTCATATAGTTAGATTTCCTGACAAAACTGGTTTAAACATTATTGACCAGCAACCACATTTTTCTCTGGGAGTGGGTTCACATTACATTGTGAGTTAACACTAATTTGTATTTCTTACATTTCTGCGTCTTATTTGTTCCCATGTGATTCAAATGCTTTTAGAATGATGCCGCTTATGCACCTATCAATGTTTCCCCCCAGGAGGGGGCATGGGATGTGTGTGTGTGGGTGGGTTGGTCGGTGTGTGTGTTGGGGGGGGGGGGGGGGGGGGGAGGGGAGGATTACCCTGGGAAATTGAACAGTTCTGAAAATTGGCTAATTCCCTACCCATGAGTCACAAACCTGTGCCCCTAGGCGACATTAAATTTGCACTTAGTTTCTAGAATTTCACTTAGGTTCAAACACCATCACTGAGCCAATTCAAAATTCCCTGACTTTTCACTGACCTGAGAGCAGTTTTCACTGACCGAATTTGCCAAAACTTGACCGCCTCCAACTTCCCCTATACCCGCCCCATTAACTCATTTTTTTTTTTTTTATTTTATTTTCTTTTCTTTTGTTGTAACAACTGTAACACTGCTGTAGCTGCTCTGCTACATTGAATTTATCCTGAAAGCGGTTGCATACTGAGCAACAGGCCGCCATAAAACATCTGCACTAAAACCAGAGTATTAAAGAAAATGTTACTAGAATAGCTCATAGTTACAACCATGGGAAAACGGTATGCATCAAAACTGCCTTTGAGTTTTAGAATCTACAGGAGCATCTGTGGAAAAAATATTTATCAAATAATACAAATATGCTGTTCAACAAGCTTACATTACATTCATCATACATACTGCATATTCACTGGCTTATTTTCAAATATTTCAGCTTTTTTTTTTTACTTTGGAAAATGACCAGAAAACTGTCATAGCCATCGAACGAAACACTTAGCCTAAAATTACAAATTTCCCTGACTTTCCTAAAATTTGAAATTTCCCAGACCTTTTTTTCAGAATTCCCTGACTTTTCAGTAACCTTGAAAAATTTTCAAATTTCCCTGATTTTCCCTGATGGTGGCAACACTGGTCTAATACCCTGCCCATGTGTCAAAATTTTCTGTCGAATTTCCAGGGGTTAGGTATGATTTGGATGTCTCCCCACCACCACTCCTCCGTGGAAAAACAATGATAGGTGCATTCCGATTAACAAGATTTGTTTTGTAATGGTTATTTGGACAAAAATCGGATATTTTGAAAATGAATGGGTTCACACCAGGTAATCTGGCAAGGTGGGGTCCACACAAACATTAGAAGAAAGATAGGGTCCACACTAACATTATTGTTATTGTGACACAGCTGTGGCTCCTGTTTTAAAGCTTAGCATGCTGGGTAAAAATTTCAGCAGACAACAATATGAAATATTTCTTTTATTTTTCTCAGAAAATGGGCTTTGACATTTGGAGACAATTTGCATGAAATGTCAAAGTTTATTTTCTGGGAAAAAATAACAAAAACCAGAAATGTGTCCAATGGACACAGGTGCCCCTGCCTGAAAAACTTAAACGCAAATTGCTAACGCTGGACGATACGGAGACAGGGAGATGGACAGGTGTAACAATATGTGCCCTTTCCACCATTTTCTTCGAATGGCCGGGGGCATAAAAATCATCTGTGATCTGCTGAAAATGCCTAGGGAGTGGTACAGGTCAAGATAAAAGACATTCCCTTTGAATGAAACTTTGAACTGTCAACATGGCAGACTTATCCAAAGTACTTGTTTGTTTGAGTTAACCAGTACTTGTGCACATACATCCGCCAGTAATGACAACAGCCCTTCTTTAATCAATGGAAGGGGGAGAATGCCCTCAGACACAATTTCATTATCAATATCCACAAAAGTTATATGGCCTTGCTAGGGTATGAACCTGCATCCCATGGATCTGCAGTCAGACATGCTACCGACTGCGCTAAAGAGCCCAGCTATACAAAGAACTGCTCACCTTGTCTGGAATCTGGGTTCTGTGTCTGTAAACCAAGTTCTAACTGATCTATACACCACTGTAGTTCCTCCTCAAATTTCTCCTGCATGGCCTGAAAACAATTAAAGCTTAGTACTCTGGGTAAAATTTTCAGAAGATGACTCTTTTAATATATTTCTTATTTGTTTTCCCAGGATTTGAAATTTCAAGCAAATTGTCTCCAATGGAAACAAATTGCATGAAGTGTTGAATCCTGTTTTCTGGGAAAAATCTTGTCATTTTGTCAGCTGCTTAATTTGCCTAGAGAGTGGTCAAGGTTAAGGCACTTTAACAAACAAGAAACTGCCAATAAGCAGTGCTTATTAGTTACCCTCGCAAGGACCAAACCTAACAGATATATGGAGTGGACGGACAACACAAAAATATCCCCCTCATACACCCCCACCCCAGTTTGTGGAGGTATAAAAAAAGAATCTATGGATTTCCTTAATGTAAGCAGTGAAGATCCAGATAAGCTTGTACAGCCATGCTGTCTTGCTAATAACTTAAGGGGAATGGTCACATCTGAAGAATTTGCCACCATTTTTCAAAGGGACACAACTTTTGCATATAGGAATTTTGTTCCCTAGTTTGTTTGTTTTATTTGGGTCTTGTGTCACTTTCAACAATCTTTCAGTCATATTGCAATGGTGTCTGAATGTGGCAGGGAGCTCAATGCTCACTTTTGAGTGCTGCCTCACTGAAATATCATGCCTCAAGACACATGGCATGATATTCCACCCAGTCACATTATATTAACACTGGACCGAACAGTTCTGATTCCTAGCTCAGTTTCCTTTATGCTGCGTGCCAAGCAGCTGTGTACCATTTTTTAAGTTTTTGGTATGACTCTGTTGGGAATCAAACCTACAACCTCCTGGTCATAAAAAGGATGCTCAACCAATTGAGCCACTGTGCTGGTTTGTTCCCTAGTACCTGAATCCTTTCTAATATGGATAAACCCTTTCAAACATGGGGGCTACTCTTAAAGGGAGCAAATTCTTTCTTTTAAACCAGCCCCCAATGAAAGGGAAGGTAAATATTTTCATGCTGGAGTTATTCCCTTAAAGGTGTATCAGTTTCCCTTATCTATTTACCATACAATCTAGAAAAAAGATCCCTACCATCAATGCTTCAGATAAGACTTGTCTTCAACTGGAAGGTATCAATACTGTTCTTATCTCTCCAAGAAAACATAATGTCATGGCCTTGTGGTACCCACCAGAGGAATTGTTAACCTTTGTCATGCTGATTAATAAATTAAGATGCCACTCCCACTTCTAATTTTCAGCCAATCAAATTGCTTGATCCAGGTTGTTGATACATTCATATACTGAATGGCAAACAGTGCAGATCCAGATCAGTTGGCTTCTTCAGAAGCCAACTGATCTGGATCTACACTGTTTGCAAAGAAATATATCCGGGTTCAGCAGGACTAGAGTTAAGGATGAGTATCTGGTGATAATTATGGGATAATTTTCTCCAGTTCTCCATAAAAACATATTTTGTGGGTACTCATTAGAAGTGCCTCAGCAAGGCGCTTCTAATGACTACCCACAACGTCAGTTTTTATGCAGAAATAAGAAAAATTATCCCAGAATTATTACATGCAAATAATCCTCCTTAACAATTCCTCTGACCCATTATTAGTTCTATTGAGTACCTACAAAATATGTTTTTTTAAAGAAGTAAGAAAAATATCTGTATACCTCTCTTATCTGGAGCTATACCACATTTACCATACATATACTCAGAAACATTTGAAAGTCCATTTCTGTTGATGTGTTTAAAAATAGCTGGATGAGTGGAGAATCTGATCTGGGTCTACACTGTTTGCTCAGCCCTGTCTGTCGAAACACTTAAGAGTAAATACACTACTGTACTTTTAAACAGGCTATAGATTTTTTTTTTTTTTTTTTTTTTTCAAATACCCAGTAACTAACTTCAGCCAAATTGTTGGACACTAAACAAGTTTTATTTTTTTTGTCTATAACCTTTGCCACACTGAATAAATTAAGATGCCAAGCCCAGCACTTCTAAATATCAGATAATCAGATTACTTGATCCAGATTGTTGATATAAATTCACATATTGCATGACAAACAGTGCAGATCCAGACCCCTTGGCTTCTTCATATGCAACTGATCTGGATCTACACTGTTTGCAAAGGCCGGGGCATATTGGGGATCAGCAGAAAGGGGGGTTAATTAACCAAAGCTATCAGACTGATTCCAGGCAGATAAAAAACTAACAGTGAACAGTAGATAAAAAACTAACAGTGAACAGTACATAAAAAAAAACTAACCGTGAACAGTTTAATTTTGACAGTCAATAAAAATTTTACCTCTAGTCCTGCTGAGGCGTCTCCTTGAGATAAAGATGGCACAGTTTGCTCAACCTGCAATATAAGTTTAAAAATGAATAAATTAATCCACTTTAGACTGAATTAAGCTTCTCCCACAATATACAATTGTAAGAGTCCAAATTCAATTTTGTATGTCAGGCTATGTGATTTAGATATTTCTATAGAAAAATAGCTAGACTTTTTGCAAACAATGGAGAGCCTGATCAGATGTCACATTATGAGCTTGGTTTGCACTGTTCGTCACTTACACTTTAGGGGGTCTCCAGACAGAAATGGGTTAAACAGAAATGACTAAAATGTTTAAAAAATAAATATAAAAAACAGAAAAGATTTTTTTAATGTATGCGCATTTCATTTCTGATATTCATAAAAAAATGTGCAGCAGAAAGAAGATTTTTTTCTCTGTGTTTGGAACTATATGATTTAACCCATTGTAGACTGAATAGACTCTCCCATACTATATATTGGAAGAGTCCCATTTCAATTTTAGGTACATCTGGCCACATTCTGTGGCATCTGATCTGAGTCTGCACTGTTTGCCAATTACCCTTTTAGGGGTTTTCAGACTACAATGGATTAAATAAATCTGTTTGAAATTTTAGGTAAATTCACATTCATAGGCATAATTGTTAAGGCTACCATCATACTTCTCCGGACATATATTTTCTCATTTCTTCATCAAAACATATAAATGTTGTGGGTACTCATTAGGAGTGTCTTGTGAGGCAGTTGTAAGGAGTGCTGCATAGAGATATATGAAAACAATAGCAGTACTTTTAGGTTAAAAAAGGAAAGGAACTAAATAACATTACAAAAACATGCCTATTCCAATATACAGAAAATTTCACCTCAAAAAACTGAAAATTTTCCGATAAAAAACGCTAATATTTTTTACATTTCTGCTCAAAACATAGATTATGGGTACTTGTTAGAACTGCCTCAGCGAGGCAGTTCTAACGAGTACCCACAATCTACATGTATGTTTTGAGCAGAAATAAGAAAAATAATATGTACCCCTGTAAACCCCAGGTTTACTATATAAAAGTGGGGTTTAAGGGGGTCAACATTATATACTGGTAGCCATGTTTTCGTGATGAGCTCTTAATTATGCTTTCATTCTAATCCTATCCTTGTATTTTTGTATGTGTTGTATATGTAAACATTTTAGAAATAAATGTTTAAACCAAAAAAGTACCTAATCTGGAACCATGTAAATATTATAGGATCCCTTATTCTCAAATAACTTTAAGAGAATAAAATATCTCTACAAACTGGCAGGCCATTTTACACAGCTGTAGTTAGCAAGAAATGGCATTACTGGTTGCCAGTATATGCAATAGTGACATATTTTTGACATCCAGGTATATGCACATATTTTTCGCTTAGAGATTTTTCGAGGCTGTTTGTTCTTTTAGTATTCCATAAATTTACTGCGATATTTGTCTAACTACCAGAGATAAATGGGTACAAATACCCAAAGGGCAGTATATGAATGTGTGAAGATTTCAGATGATCTAGTATATGAATGGGTCCATTTTTTTCAAAGGCCATGTGTATGAATAGGGTAGGTTTCGAAATACTGGCTCGTACACCGTACCAAAATTCGCACACCCGTACCACAATTATCACTGAAAATAGGAAATGACGGGTACGTACAAACACCGGATCGGACCGGATCGGGCTCAATTACCGGATCGGACCGGATCGGACCCGGTTTTCTGTGCTATGTTCATTTTTTCTTCGATATTTTATTCTTTATGCACAGTTGGAAGAGGTTTACAGCATACAAAACTATTTTTACCTCACACCTTCATTCCAATATAAAAAAAACGGACCAAACATAACTCCACCCATATATATATAGCCAAACTGCTAATGTAGGACCGACAGCGATATGTTGTTACGTCGTATCGCCGTCGGCCAACACCGGACCGTTTTTTTTTATTTTTGTTCACAAACATAGATTGTTGGTACTCGTTAGGCTTGCCTTGCTGAGGCGGTTCTCACAAGTTCCCCGATTCTAGAAATATGAAAAATATCAGAATTTTTATCTTTTTTTTTTTTTTTTTTTTTTTTTTTTTTTTTTACATTTCGTTGGTAAATTTTAATGTAAAAGCAATAATCACATTACCAGTAATCAAACACAAAGTTCAAAAAGCTTATCAATCAATCTGTCAAGTGTCATCCAAAATCCATATCACTTCTAATTGAATGGTATGAGCTATTTTTTCTTCTTCTAATTAATGCTGGGGATTAAAATTAGTGATTGACTTATATATGGAAATGATGAAGAAAAAAATCAAAAAAAAAAAAAAATCAAAATAATAGTCAAAATAGGGTCCGATCCGGTAACTGAGCCCGATCCGGTCCGATCCGGTGTTTGTACCTACCGGGAAATGACATTTCTTGACTTGGTACGAAACATTCAAGGCGCGAAAGCTAGGAAATTACAACTGTCTGGATTTAATTTAGGATTTTTATTTAATTGCCTACACACTGCTAATGATTACAGAAAAATTAAAGTCTATCTGGAGATAAATAACCTTGTTTGCCTTTTTAGGCATGGTATAATAGTATCTTTCGAATTTTGTTGGATATGTTTGCAACAGATGCGTAATACTTCTTCAAGGGAAGTAATCATTGAAAGAGGGTCGGTCAAAATTTTTCTTGTTCTGTATCGATACTGCGTGTACCTTTTTCCTATCTGTCTGTTGGCCTGCCTGCCTATCTATGATACTGCGTGTACCATTTTCCTATCTATCTATCTATGTCTGTCTGTCTGTCTGTCTATCTATCGTGCGCTGCTACATGTAAGTTTGGAGTTTAGCAACGACAAGGAAAATATATTTACGACAGAAATCAGAGGTACTAGTGCTAAATGCGAAAACCTCGGAGGAAGTTAAATGATGGAATTAAACTCCTCCGTGTTCTCTGCAGCAACCACACTATGAGGCAAAGTACCATTTCAAAGGGGAAAGTATACATCGGGTGGGTGAGTGGCTATCCAGCTAGCATTCTTTATAAATCTATAGCGGGCCGTTACCGGCCCTCAGGGTAGCTGACGGGCCGGTAACGGCCCGCTATAGATTTATATAGAATGCTTACTGGGTAAATTTTGAATTTAGCATAAAAACCTTGGATAGGTCATTAAAGCTATGTACAAATAGTATATCAGAGATATGCTAATACACATCTCTGATTTAATGGTTCAAAGGTCATAAAATCCCCTGTCATCGCAACTGCGACTACACCAAAAAGGTGGATTATTCCATTGTTGAATAGCCCTTGGTTGGAACGAATAATCAGGACGTTATGGGATGCCGACATGTGTTTCAATCCGGGGATTGAAGTCAAATACTTAGAATTACAAACGGAAATCGCGCCAACATGTCTCTGATGGAATAAGGATAGAGAGACCTGCTCCCGACGGACTTTTAGCGTTGGTCCTTGCAATTCATCTAAAATTTCAATATGATTAGTAATTCGCCAGGTGTCATTGTGGTGAATGAGGATGTCATGAATGATGAATGAATGTCATTTGACACGGACCGTAACCATTTCAGATCAGTCAAATATGTAAGTGCTGCATACTCCCGGGGATGCACCGACCAAGAGTTTTTGCTGCCTTCCAAGAAACCTTTGATTATATATAAAGGTTGTCTACAGGTTTGGAATCCGCGTAGCTCCAGATAAAAGAGATTATCCACATAATAGTTTTCTTATTTCCCCACAAAAGTCTATGTTGTCGGTAACCACTATAACCCAGCTAGCATTCTTTATAAATCTATAGCGGGCCGTTATCGGCCCGTCAGCTACCCTGACGGGCCGATAACGACCCGCTATAGATTTATAAAGAATGCTTACTGGGAAATGCCTCGACAAGGAGCTTCTATTTATATGATTACCTACGGCATATATGTTTTCGTGGGGAAATAAGAAAAATATCAGTACTTTTCTTTTTAAAAAGCGCTTTATCTGGAGCTAGGATTCTCATTAAAAATCGGTCTCCTCAGAGGAATCACGAAAACATGCCTCTATAATGTTGACCCCCCCTTAAACCCCACTTTTATATGGTAAAACTGAGGTTTACAGGGGTAAAAATTATCTTTCTTATTTCTGCTCAAAAACATAGTTTGTGGGTACTCGTTAGAACAGCCTCATCGAGGTGGTTCTAATGAGTACCCACAATCTATATTTTGAGCAGAAATATGAAAAATATCAGAATTTTTATCTGAAATTTTTCATTCTTTGGTGGTAAAATTTTCAATATATTTGAATAGGCTTGTTTTCGCAATGACTGCGGCTCGGTAGACGTGCAGGTGTTGGCGAAACACTAACATTGGATGAATTGCAGCTGACAATGCTGAAGCCCGTATAAGGAGAAGGCGTCGCTTCTTCCACAATATTCATATTGGTGCGATTTCTGCTCAAAACATAGATTGTGGGTACTTTGTTAGAATCACCTCGCCGATCTAACGAGATCTCAAATCTATGTTTTGAGCAGAAATATGTAAAATATCCAATTTTTATCTGATTTTTTTTTTTTTTTTTTTTTTTTTTTTTTGGTGGTGGTGGTAAAATTTTCAATATATTTGAATAGGCTTGTTTGCGTAATAGTATGCAGCTGTACCTCATACGGACTTCGGAATTAGACACTGACATTTTGTTATTGCCATATTTCGTGGGAGAGGGGATAAAAAAAACAACACACATTTTGGTGGTGAGAGAGATTGGTATTTTGGGGATTAAAATTTTTCGTTAATTTGTGGGGTATTTTGGGGCCTTATAGAATTTTTGGGTCTGCGGGATGGGGACAGAAGTGTGGCTGATGAGGAGCCTATGTTGCTTACTTTGAAATATCAGAGTAGCCACACCGTGACTTTTCCTGTTTACAAGTTCTTAATATTAAGATCCATGTCGGCAGTCTGACCCTTTGCGTGCTGATTAAAATATTAGCAGATTTTTTATTTCTTTTTCTATTTGTAATTGTGGGCGATTCCTTTAAAATGTCAAAACTACTCTCTGTGGAAAGTGACTTTTTTTATTATTTGCATAACCACAGACTAATTACGGGTGAAAGCATAAAATGAAAGCAGAAAATCACAGGGAACTTTTTTTTTGAGAAGATTCTTGAAATGCCAGCCATCTTGGTTACCAGACTGACCACAATCCCCTTTAATGGAAGGCTCCACTTGCAACTTGGTGAAAACTGATCCAGCGATTTCAAAGAAGTCCTTGTTCATCTGTGTCCTAGTGATACGTCAACCCAAAGAGAGAAATACAGGGTGCAGGAAAAATGGGAACCATTGTGTAGAAACAAAGCAATACTAACGCACCCTCACCTGCTGCACATTCAGAAAGCTCTTATTACCACCCTACCACCCACTCAGAGAAGACGTAATTTAAAGAGTTGAGCAACTGATGGATGATGGACAGTAAGTGATCATAATAGCACATACTGAGCCTTTGGTTCAGGTGAGCGAAAAAGGGTTAAAATACTTGTCAAAATATCCTTGATGTGTGGTATAAAGGAGGGGGCAATTTCAAGGACCTGTTTCAAAGAAAGGGGTTGTTTTCAAAAGCAATGTAAATACATTGATTTGTAGTGTGAGGAAGGGGGATGGGGAAAATTGCAAGGCTCTGTTTCAAGGAAACGGGTTATTTTCAAAAGCTGGAACAAGCAGCACAGGTACTAATAACACCTATGGGTACCAGGAGCAAAAACTGGAAGAGAAATTAAAACAAGTAATGTTTGATCACTTTTGATAAAATTTATTATTCAGTTATCAGAACTAGACAAGCAAATAAATGTTTAGAGTGCTGGGTAAAAAATTCAACAGACACAATTTTGAAATATTTTCTTTCTTTTTTATTTTTACCTGAAAACAGATTTTGTTTTTTCATGCAAATTGTCCTAAGGGGACAATCTGCATGAAATGTCAAAGCCTATTTTCTGGAGAAAATAAAAAAAAGGTCATCAATTTGTTGTCTGCTGAATTTGCCCAGAGGATGGGAAGATTAAGCTTATTTACCCTAAAATTTAGACAGATATGCTTGAGGAAATAATGAAGGCCCATAAGAAACTGCCCCAAGAGTAGTTCTGAACAGTAGTTGCACTGTTTGCCATTTCATCAGCAGTTTTAGACATATCACTAAATATATTTAACCCTTCTCTTGCTGAACACGGCATGCCCTGTCTTAGCAAACAGTGTAGATCCAGATCAGTTGGCTTCTGAAGAAGCCAACTGATCTGGATCTGCACTGTTTGTCATTAAATATGTGAATTTTTATCAAAAACCTGGATCAAGTAATCTGATTGGCAGGAAATTAGAAATGGGTGTGGCATCTTAATTCATTCAGCATGACAAGGGTTAAATATACAGGTTCATTTTTTATCAGTGTGGTAATGAGTCTTAGGATCAGCATTTTGTATATCTGGGGTACCGTATTTGACCTAATTACCATATTGCTGGCGTAGGTTGTTTTTGGTTTTTTTGGTTTTTTTTTTTTTTTTTCAAAAATACTTGAAAACTTATAGTAAAATATTCACCTATTAAATAAGGGCAGACTTTAAAGACAGATCAGCAAAGAATTTCATGAAATGATTAGTCAATGATGTTTTTGCAATATTTTTTCTGCTTTTCTTTATAAAAGCATATATTGCAGGTATGTTGAATTGCCTCAACTTGTCAAGATAAAATTCAAATGAGTACCCACACTATATGCTTAGATAAAGATGTGGATAAAAGTACATGTAATTTGAATAGAGAACTCATAAGGAGAAAATCTTAAAACATCTGAATAATGAATCTGATAAAATATGTAGCAAAAGTTACTACCACAAGATTTGGGATGGATATTTCTCTGATGGCAATTCTAAGCATTAAAGGGTTCTAACTCTGTCAAATAATGGTCAAGTCAAAAGTCTCACATCATGCAAAGAAAATCTTGACAAATTTCAAATCAGTTTAATGAAAGACACAAGAGATATCACCAACATAACTTTGCAGTTGGAAATTCTTAGGGTCATAACTCTGTCAAAACAGCTGAATCATAAACCCAAGACAAGCTTCAAAAATAAAAATACTTCAAAACTTCAATTCAAAATCACTGGGAAAACTTGTGATAAAATATGTATTCACATATAATAAGGGTACACTTAAACAAAGATCAGCGAAGGACTTATCAAATGAGGCTTATGTGATGTTTTTGTGTTGTCTTTTTCTGAATTTCTTTATAAAAACATATGTTGTGGGTACTCATTCGAATTGCATCGACAAGTTGATGTAATTCAAATGGGTACCCACAGCATATGTCTTAATAAAGTAGCCAAAAATTATACTGGCTGTAATCTGGACTACGGAATTGCTTGAGTGTGCGCTTATAGTGATATGTGTGGAAATTAAATATGGAATGTTAGATTTTTCACTGGGTCGATACTGTTTCCTCAGGCTTATCTATCCAAATACAGTAAAACCTCAATGACTCAAACACCAATGAGTCATTTACTGTGGCTGATTCAAACCCATTTTTGAGTCACTAGGAAACTCCTCAAGAAAACAAATATTCAGGGTATTTCAGGGAAATTGTCTTATTTTATCATGAAGCTGTATGTTGAGTATTATCCTGAGAATCACCTCATTGAGGCAATTCTATAACATATAGATCAAAGACAACCCTAAATTATCCTCATTTGCCTTCTGACCTGGCACTTTTTATTACCTCTCAGTGGCTTGAGCTACCCATGTCTAGATCAAATTTCCATGGTCCCAAAGATGCTTCTGCCATTGAAGTTTGACTGTACAAGAATGTAGGGAAAATATAGTACACATAAAGCTATCATCAATTAAACAGAAACTGGCTTTTAATATCACAATTTATCATGTACATGTCATGTAAAAATGAACCAAAATACATCACAAAAACACCACCAAATATCAAGTCGCAGTCCTGTACCATCCCATACAAAACTGAAAACCAAGATGGATTATCTAATATGAGCAAACAACTGATCTAACCCTTGTCCTGCTGAACCCGGATATGCCCTGCACTTGCAAACAGTGTAGATCCAGATCAGTTGGCTTCTGTAGAAGCCAACTGATCTGGATGTGCACTGTTTGTCATTAAGTGTGTGAATTTGTATCAACAGCTTTTTTTTGGATCAAGTAATCTGATTGGCTGAAAATTAGAAGTGGGCATGGCATCTTAATTCATTCAGCATGGCAAGGTTAACCCATTTTCATCAAGTGGACATTTCTACAACAACTCTTTGTACTGGTCTATTTCCAATAGCAGGGTGTCTGGTTAGTTTTAATTATTATTATTTTTTATAGAAATTCCTGTATTTAATGCAAACAGTGTAGACCCTGATCAGATGTGGCATCTGATGTGGGTCTGCACTGTTTGCCAGTTATCCTTTTAGGGAATTCCAGACTAAAATTCTAAATTTCCTGAATACTCATTCTCTCCCCTCGCTATTGTACATTGGAATGTCCTTCCGGAGTCAGTTGTGTGCTTACAGAGTTTGGATGTTTGTAAGGCTGCTGTCTGTAAGCTGCAACACTAAAGACCATAGTGCCCTAAAGGCTTGTTTTTAACCTGGGCCCAGTTGTTCAAAGCTAACGATGTCGTTAGTTAACGATTCTTTAAAATTTACATTGAGTGATATGCAAATATGCTGAAAGTTTTTGCTGAAAAAATGTGAGTAGCTTTTGCAGTGCTACACACATTTTTTCAGCAAAAAATATCAGAATATTGCATGTTGAATCCGCTTAAACAATTAACGAAATGACCCTTAACGAGCTTGTTAAGCTAATGACGCTTTGAACAACAGGGCCCTGATTTTAACTCATCTTATCTATCTTAACCTATCATGTATTTTCATCCTTCATTGTACTACTTTTAAACCCTCT
Organism: Anodontia alba; assembly: GCA_964016985.1. Lineage (NCBI taxonomy): Eukaryota > Metazoa > Mollusca > Bivalvia > Lucinida > Lucinidae > Anodontia > Anodontia alba. Next base: position 12,958,178 of record OZ024836.1, on the reverse strand, counting down.
TCTTTACGCTTTTTAGCATTTTGACTGTCTTATATTAACAGATGTTGTGCACATCTGCCTAGAATGTTCACGAAGGCATATGACAGTATACAGAGACAGATAGATAGATAGATAAAACGGGTTAACATTTTCCTTTTGTTTCTCCATGACTAAGTATTTGAGTATTTCAACATTCGTTCTATGATGGTACTGCTGCTATATATATGTGTCTAGTTTTTTCTATATTTATGCTAAGTATACTGCCAGACAATGTAGACCCAGAGGGGAGGCTGTAGAATGAGGCATATGATCACAGTTTACACTGTTTGCCACTTGTCCAGCAGTTTGTAGATACATCAACAGGTAGTAAAATGAACTTGTTCATAATTTAGCAGTGCTTGCATTAGGGGAAGTCCCAGAGTCAGAGACTCATAAAAAATGCTGTGGGACTTTAAAATATTGATGCTTAGAAGTCAGGACCTCCAACTTTAAAATATACACAGCCATTTATAAAACAGATTTAGCCTGAACTCCTACCTTATTTAATATTTAAATGCCAGTTTTAGACCATAAAGAATTGTTATTGTGTTGGGGTTTAACGACACGTCAACCCTTGGGGGTCATTTTGTGTCGTCTCCCAGAGAAAGGGAGAAAAGAGGTAGAAGAGAGTAGAGGAGATGAAAGAGAGGGACAGGGAAGAAAGAGGAACAGGAATGAAAGTGAAGAAACAGAAGAAATAAAAACATTCCCCCTCTACCCTTACCCACTACAAGGATAGCAGGCCTTGCCCAACTGTAAGCCAATATCAGTTGGACGCCCCAGTGATGTAAGATACACAGCACCTTTGCACCACCCGACCACCCCAGAGACCATAAAGAAGAAATTCACATAAGAAATTCACATAGTGATAAACAGTATGGCAAAATACGGTCAGATGTACTTCCAAATTAAAATGCAAGGATTTCCTGGGACTTCATAGCCCTAGATTAAGTACAGTCGAATCTTTTTATCTCAAACTCGCTTATTTCAAATTACCGCTTATCTGGAAGTGAAAATCTGGTCCCTGTTTTAACATGAAACTATGACAACAGGTAACAAAATAATGTGGAAAAGAGGAGAAATTGCTCCTCAGGAGCAATTTCTCCTCTTTTCCACATTATTTTATATATGTATTTCTAACTTCAGGAGTCAAATTACATATTTATTTGTTAAATGTGGTTGTTCAATTTATTGTTTTCCTCACTACCTTGAACTCTGATATGTCGAAGTACGGATATCTCGGAAGTGTTTCAGTGAGTCCCTTGGAATTCGAGATAACAGGAGTCAACTGTACTTTGATGGGGTACTTCTAATGAGTACCCGCAACATATGTTTTGGTGGAGAAATAAGAAAACTACTACATGTATGTGGATTCCCCTCAAATCAGGGCCCAGTTGTTCAAAACTAACGATGTCGTTATTTAACGATTCGTTAAAATTTACATCGAGTGATACGCAAATATGCTGAAATTTTTTGCTGAAAAAATATCAGAATATTGTATATTGAATTCGCTAAAACAGTTAATGAAATGACCCTTAACAAGCTCGTTAAGCTAATGACGCTTTGAACAACTGGACCATGGAGTTATGGATTGCCTGTTTTTTGATTATTGTAAGCACCGTTTTAGGATAAGAATAGCAAGAAGTTAAGGTGTCTGAATCATAGTGGTCCAGCACCATTTTTTTTTTTTTTTTTTTTTTTTTGTGATTTGTGTGTGTTCATGCTGAGGTTTTACTGCCCAGTCAACCCAAGGGGGTCATGTCAAAGGGTAGTCAGTTCACCTAACCACACTTTAACTGGGCAGTCCTCTAAGCATTTAACCAGTATTGTGCACATTCTAAGAGAGAGAATCATGTATAAATATTTCGTGATCAAACGCCACAAAAGACTGCTGTCGAACCCACAACCTCTTGATCACTACGGTCATTTGGAAGGGCTATAACTGTAAAATAAATGTAAAAAAAAAAAAATAGTTTAGGTTACTTATAATTTGGAAGTGCCATAAATGTAAAAAATAGTTTAAGTTACTAAATATAGACTATATTTAGCAACCTAAACTATTTTTTACATTAATGGCCCTTCCAAATCATTAAACAAACATAAAAAAAAAAAAAATGAGCCGGACCTTTATGGTCTGAATATTTAGCCGTTACCACTCTCTGGGCCAACAGATGACAAACTGACGATAGTTTTCTTATTTTTCCCAGAAAACAGGTTTTGACATATCATGCAAATTGTCTCCAGCAGAGACAATTTGCATAAAATGTCAAAACCTATTATCTACAAAAAATAAGAAAAAAATTTCAATATATCATCTGCTGAAAATTTTACCCAGAGTGCTAAGCGTTAGTGTAAATATGGTAGTTCTAATGACAGTACTGCTGGTGCATGTTAAACTTTTACTTCACTTCCAACAATTTTACGGGCAAAATATAGCCATAGCTCTTGATGATGTTTTTTTTTTTTTTCAATCTTAAAGTACCAGTATTGATATTTTCTTATTTCTCCACAAAAACATATGTTGTGGATACTCATTAGAAGAGCCTCAGCAAGGTGCTTCTAATACGTACCCACAACAATGTTTTCACAGAGAAATAACCCTTAAAGCGCCAAGAAAAACTGCATCTGAAAATGTCGTCTGTTTATGTTGCCTGCCGAATATTCTTGCAAACTTCTCAAAGCTATTTTTGCATACCAGCAAACAGTGTGGACCCAGATCAGAATGCTCCTAAAGGAGCAGTCTGATCTGGGTCCACACTGTTTGCAGAAATGACTTTTAAAATCACAAGCAGAAAACAAAGCGGACGACAATTGTTATGATTGGCGCTTTAAGGGATAAGAAAAATATTTACCTGATACCCACTCTTACCTAGACCTATACTTAGCACTGTCTGGTTATGACATGCAGCTTTATGCTCGCTTTCATAATACTGTCTCTTTGAAATATCACAACCTAGACACATAGCATTTTGCATGTACTCCATCCAGTTACATTATACTGACACAAGTCTGTCCTAGTTCTACTTTGTAAATATTATGCATCATAGCAAAAAGCAGTTATAATTTTTCATAGCTCCAGATAAGTCCTTTTTCAACCGAAAATTACCGTTATTTTCTCATTTCTCCACAAAACTATACATTGTGGGTACTCATTAGAAGTGCCTCAGTGACAACATATGTTTACATGGAGAATTAAAACAAATATTACATGGATACCTGATACCTCTCATGTGGGTTTTAGAATCGTTAAACTACTGTAATAACTCTAATTATTATATAGCTATAAATACTGAATGATTAAAAATATGCGATAAAATCCAAGTAGAAAGTGTGCCGATATCACACGATATCGGCACGCTTACTTGCTCTTGGACGCTTATTCAGATGCCTTCGAATGTTACCATTTTATGACATATGACATCGCACTGGTACAAAAATGATACCGCTTTTGTAATATGAATTTCGCATTGTTGTTAGAATTGATTTCAGACAAAGAATTTTCACAGAATTTTAAAGCATTTAAGCGAGCAAAACATTAATTGCTATATAATAAAACAAAAGGGTTATTGTACTGATATTGGTGAATATTGTCCCTCGCTGGGATATCTATGGACACTCACAAGCTTGTGTTCTTTGATATCCCAGATCGGGACAATATTCACCAATATCAGTGCAATAACCCTTTAGTATTGGGGCAGACAGGCCTAAGCAAACAGTGTAGACCCAGAATGCAGCATCTGATCAGGGTCTACACTGTTTGTCACTCATTTAACAATATTTTAGACATATTATCATAAGATAGTCCATCAGAAGATAGGCTTTGCCAAGCAAAAAGGTACCTTCGCACATGCACAAAATGCACAGATTCACCTCACCTGTGCATGTGCAAAGTACACATCAACGTTTTTATAACACGGTTCATTGGAGCACGGTTTTGGATATTACACAATCCAAAGATGGATCCCAAAAATGTATAGTTGATATAGAAAAATGACCATAAATGGTCATTTTTCTACATAATCTTTACATTTTTGCTTGGATATAACACTGTTGTTTAACTAACAGGGTTTATGCTTTGGATTCCAACAAGTGTTATAAAGAGGTTGTGGTATACCATCTGGGACTTTGCTCTCCATTAATACTTACTGTAATATAAATGATTCTATCAGCACACAGTGAAGGCCCTGATCAGACTGCATTTGCAGCCTGATCTTGGCCTTCGCTGTCCACATTGGCCAGAAGACAAGTTTTCGCATGATGTGGCCCACATGATGTTGGATGTAAGATGGTTTATATGCAGCCAGGGCCCAGTTGTTCAAAGCATCATTAGCATAACGAGCTTGTTAGTGGTCAAATTGTTAACTGTTCTAGTAAAAGTCCAATATCTAATTCACATTTATTTTTGCTGAAAAAAACTACTCACATTTTTCAGCAAAAATATTAGCATATATGCCATATTTAGTGATCAAAGTTTTAACGATACCTTAACTAATGACATCATTATTTTCGAACAACTGAGCCCATGTTTTTAACAAATAACATGGCCTGAAAAATTTTTAACTGAGGAGTCATACATGCAAAATTATTTGAAAATCCAGCTGCTGGTTTAAGACAAGAAGATTTATGAAGTATTTTATATAGAGATATATAGAGAGCTCCATGATTTGAGTTTTTCTTTTAGGGGAGCACCCCAGAAATGTTTCTGGTGAACTATTTCAAATTTCAGCTATTGAAGAATTTTAACAAGAATATTTTTAACATTTTTTTTCTTCCATTTCATATGCATCACCAGACCAAGGTGGTATACATTTATGATAAGTTTCATGAAATTCCCTCCATTTTTTTTTTTTTTTTTTTTTTCCATTTTATGTGCATCACCAGACAAAAATGGTAACATTTACAATAAGTTTCATGAAATTCCCTCCATTCTTTTCCATTTCATAAACATCACCAGACCAAGGTGGCACCTATAATAAGTTCCAAGAAATTCCCTCATTTTTTTTTTCCTTTTCATGTGCATCACCAGATCAAAGGGGTACACAGTTACAATAAGTTTCATAAAATTCCCTTCATTTTTTCCCATTTCATGTGCATCAACAGACCAAGGTGGTACCGTACACACTTATATTATGTTACATGAAATTCCCTCCATTCTTTTCCATTTCAAATCATCAGTCCAAGATGAAGATGATACACATTTATAATAAGTTTCATGAAATTCCCTCTATATTTTTCCAATATGTGTGCATCACCAGACCAATGTGGTACACATTTACAATAAGTTCCATGAAATTCCCTCAATTTATCTTTCATTTCATGTGCATCACCAGACCAAGGTGGTACACACTTATAATAAGTTCCATAAAATTCCCTCCATTTTTTTTTCCATTTCAAGTGCATCATCAGACAACAGTGGTAAACATTTATAATAAGTTTCCTGAAATTCCCTCATTTTTTCCCCATTTCATGTGCATCACCAGACCAAGATGGTATACGCTTATAATAAGTTCTATGAAATTCCCTCAATCTGTTTCCATTTCAAGAGCATCACCAGACCAAGGTGGTACACATTGATAATAAGTTCCATGAAATATCCTCCATTTCCAGACCATTAAAGTGGTACACATTTATAATATGTTTCATGAAACATGAAATATGTTTCCATCCATTTTTTTATGCTCCCATCTTTGAAGAAATTGCATGAAGAAGCTGTGAGGGCATATTGCTTTGGGCTTGCTTGACCCTACCTGTATGTCACACTTTTCTTGTAAGCAAAATATCAAACTCTAAGGAACCACTTAAGTTTGACTCATGAAATTTTGCAGGCAGCTTGGAACCAATGACCTGATTTAATTTTGGTGAACTCTGGATAACTTTTGTCAGAGATGATGTTTTTCAACTTAAGCATTTCGTATAGACAAATGTATAGTTAGGAGCATAGTGTTTTACAAATACATTTCTAGTTCCATTTCATGTGCATCACCAGACCAAAGTGATACACATTTATAATATGTTTCAAGAAATTCCCTCCATTTTTTCCATTTCATGTGCATCACCAGACCAAGGTGGTAAACATATGTAATAAGTTTCATGAAATTCCCTCCATTTTTTTTTTTTTTTTTTTTCGTTTCATGTGCATCACCAAACCAAAGCGGTACACATTTGTAATAAGTTTCATGAAATTCCCTCCATTTTTTTTTTTTCCATTTCATGTGCATCACCAGGCCAAGGTGGTACATACATGTATTTGTAGTAAGTTTCATGAAATTCCCTCCATTTTTTTTTTTTTTTTTTCGTTTCATGTGCATCACCAAACCAAAGCGGTACACATTTGTAATAAGTTTCATGAAATTCCCTCCATTTTGTTTTTTCCATTTCATGTGCATCACCAGGCCAAGGTGGTACATACATGTATTTGTAGTAAGTGTCATGAAATTCCCTCCATTTTTTCCATTTCATGTGCCTCACCAGACCAAAGCAGTACACATTTGTAATAAGTTTCATGAAATTCCCTTCATTTCTTTCCAATTCATGTGCATCACCACATCAAGGTGGCACACATTTATAAAAAGTTTCATGAAATTCCCTTCACTGATTACTGAGATAGGGCTCCGAATGGATGGACATATACTGACAGAGAGATACAGAAGGATGTACAATGCCAGAACTATATCACTCTGCCTTTGGTAAGTGATAATGAAATGTCAAGCCTGTTTTCTCAGATAAACATGAAAAATACCATAGCTCCACATAAGGCAATTTTTTTTCCAATTAAAAAAAAATTTTTTGGATATTTTGTCTCCATGAAAACATTTTTTATAGGCACTCATTAGAAGTGTTTCAACAGGACACTCTTAACCCTTGTCCTGCTGAACCCGGATATACCCTGCCTTTGCAAATAGTGTAGATCCAGATCAGTTGGCTCTGGATCTGCACTGTTTGTCATTCAGTATGTGAATTTATATAAAAAATCTGGATTAAGTAATCTGATAGGCTGAAAATTAGAAGTGAGCGCGGCATCTTAATTTATTCAGCATGACAAGGGTTAATGAATACCCACAACATAGGTTTTCATGGAAAAGTAAGAAATATTTATTTGCATATCCCTCTCATCTAGAGCTATTAGCATTTAACCCATTGTGGACTGAAAAGACACCACCATACTATTTAATGGAAGCGTCCAATTTTAATTTTAAACATGTCTGGCTATGAGATTTAGATATATTCCTAGAGAAAAATTGCTATTGTAAACTATTTGCAAACAGAGGAGACCCTGATCAGATGCCACATTCTGTGGCATCTGATCTGGGTCTGCACTGTTTGCCAATTACCCTTTTAGAGGTCTCCAGACTACAATGGGTTAACACTTTGACAACATGACTAGACGACAAATTGATAATACATGTATTTGTAGTTATACATTGTACATTTATTTCAGACTTCCTATTTTCTCTGAAAAATGAGATAAATACTCTAAAGTGTTATCTGTTAATAATTTTTTTAATTAGAAGCTTTAAACTGTTTTTTCTTGTTAACTAATGTCAGCATATAAAAAGAAACAACTTCATAGAAGTTTACGTCACACCTGCATACTTAAGTATGAAAACAAGCACCAGAAGATGGAAAGTTGTCATCCTTACTTAGCTCAGTGAGATAAAACAATCATTGAAATGAAACTAACTGTAAAGTTTTACAGATTTTAGACTTCATTTATGGTGGACACTTGGGTGGATATAAGTACACGGACAAACTAATGTATGTACGGAAACTTGCACACCTAAGTTGCCCTGTTAACGCAGGTGTGACAAAAATGCAGAAATCTCTGCAAAGGAAATCTGGTTCACAATATCTCCAAAAATATATTATCACACATACATGCACTCTTCTGTTAAATCTAGAACATGAGCTCCCCCATGACAAAATGTGTGTTCAGGGGATAATCAAACAGTAACCAGAGGGCCAGTGGTCCTGTAGCTCACCTGAGACTATTTGTTCTGAGCAAGCTTATGGTAACATTTTTAAAGAATGAAACATATGGGTATGGTAGCCAGCACAGTTTGAAAAAAAAAATCTTTAGTCTCTATATCCTATAGTAATTTAGCATTAATTAATTTGGCAAAGCAGAAAGTTCACATAAAATATGGCTTTGATCAAGTAGCATACCAAATATCAAAGACATGTGCCTTCTAGTTTCACACAAGATGATTTTTTATAAGCTGTTTTTTTTTTCTCATATGAGTCTGCCAGTACCGTATGTGAAACAAGTGACACCTGGGATGGGACCATTTTTGACCCCAGTGCTATAATGTGAACAATCTTGGTAAAGGTCCACAATATAAAACAAAGTACCAAATGCCAAAGGTCTTGGCCTTCTAGTTTCACACAAGAAGATTTTTTAAGTTTTTTCCCCCCATATGAGTTTATGTAAGACAAGCCACTTCTGGGATGGAGCCACTTTGACCCCTGGGCCCAGTTGTTCAAAGCTAACGATGTCGTTAGTTAACAATTCGTTAAAATTTACAACGAGTGATACACAAATATTCTGAAATTTTTGGCTGAAAAAATGTGGGTAGCTTTTGTAGTGCAAAAGCTACTCACATTTTTTCGGCAAAAAATATCAGAATATTGTGTATTGAATCCGTTAAAACAGTTAACGAAATGACCCTTAACCAGCTCGTTAAGCTAACGATGCTTTGAACAACTGGGCCCAGAGCGCTAATTTGAATAATCTTGGTAAAGAAGCTGCATACCAAATATCAAAGGTCTGGGATTTCTAGTTTCCAGACAAGATTTTTAAAGTTTTTCCTTAAACAGGACTGTTTAAAACAGGTGACCTCTGAAATGAAGTTTTTTAAAAGTAAAACATATTTTAACGAGTAATACTTAACCTATAGATAATGTGCTATTCTATTCTGTTATTCACCCCCTCCACAGAAAAAACGACCTTTCAGTCGTTATAAAGTCTTAATTCAGAAGGTCCCTTTAACAGTTACCTGTATGACGTAGTTCCTCCCGCTCAAATGATCACGTGTCAGTTTCTTTTATGTGTAAAACAATACACAATTAGGAGAAAGGAGCGAGGGAAGGGAGGTGGGACGATAAATACTTATCTATAGGTTAAGTATTACTCGTTAAAATATGTTTTACTTTTAAAAAACTTCATTTTAACTTCGTAATACATTAACCTATAGATAATGTGCTAGAATTTGTAGAATAGGAGGGAGGATTTCTCCTAATAAGCTAGTCCCAACTTCTGAATTAAGGCTTAAAAAAGGATTTATTTTTTATATATATAATGAGGACATAATTAGTGCTTAAGGCAATAATAAGATCCTTTAACCAAGGATAAAGTAATCCAGGGTTAACATATATATATAATAAAGATATAATTAGTACCTCTCTAGTATAGCATCAGGTCTAGGGGGGCTGTTGACGTTGTCTACACATCCATAGCTGATTGCTGTTGGCCCCCCACCACTTTTTGGGCCACTACAATGGGGCCCAAACTTTGGAGATTCCGTGCTTGTTGAGACATGTCTCTGAGATAGAATTTGGCAAAAGTTGATGAACTATTCCAAACCGCTGCTTGAAGTATATCATTGAGAGGAACTTTGTCGAAGAAAGCCCAAGAAGAGGAAAGAGCTCTAACTTCATGAGCTTTGATTTTAAGGAAAGAGATATCTCGTTTAGTGAGTTTCCTATAGGCAAGTTTAACAGTGTAAGATATCCATCTCGAGATAGTATCTTTAGAGATATCCTTATTGCCTTTAACAGGAAGAAAAAGTCTAGTTCTATTTTGGCGATAAGAGCTAGTCATTTTGAGATAGAATTTCAGAGCCCTAACGGGGCAAAGAAGTCTGTCAGTATGTTCCCATTTACATATTCGAGCAAGACTAGGAACAACAATAGGATCTGGTTTAACAGAAGGAAGCTGGTTTTTTGCTAAAAAACCAGATTTAAGAATCAAGGAAACTGAACCATCAGATTGATTAAATCTTAAATGTTGTGAATCCATAGCTAGAGCATGTATTTCACTACACCTTTTAGCAGTGGCAAGAGCTAAGAGAAAGGCTGTCTTAATAGTAACGTGAAATTTAGAAGCCTTATCAAGAGGTTCAAAAGGTGGTTTTTGTAGACATACTAAAACCCATGATAAGTCCCATTTAGGTGTAAGAGATCTTTGTACTGGTCGTTGAAGTTCAAAGGATCTGATAAGTTCAGATAAAACTGGATTAGATCCGATTCTATTACCAGTTTTGAATTTTAAAGTGTTAGAGATCATAGATCTATAACCTTTAATAGTACTAATCTGACATTTCTTTTCCGAAAAAAGAAAGATTAAGAAATCGGCTATAACTGTAATAGGGGCCGAGATCGGATTAACCTTTTTTGTATGACACCAATTAGAGAAGATGGTCCATTTTGCATCGTAGACTTTTTGTGTAGATGCTCTTCTTGATCTGGAGACAAAATCTGCAACGTTTTGTGAAAATTTCTTATCTCTGATTGATTGTTTGATAACTCCCAAGCGTGAAGGTCGAGAATTGGGAGGTTTTGATGTACAAATCTTCCTTTGGATTGAGTCAGTAGTCTTGGAATTAGTGGCAGACGAATCGGAGCTGACACTAAAAGAAGAAGAAGTTCTGAGAACCACTGTTGCTGTGGCCAGAACGGAGCTATGAGAACTATTCTGCACTGATGTTGTCGGATTTTCTCTAGAACAGCAGGTATCAGAATAAAAGGAGGAAAAGCATATGCATGAAGATGATTCCAGTCCATGGACAGGGCATCTATCGCTAGTGCTTTGTAGTCTTGTACTGGAGAGACATATAATGGGAGTCTGTGGTTGAATCTTGTCGCAAACAGATCCACATTTGGGAAGTTGAGCATCTGGAATACTGAATTCGCAACTGTTTGATCCAGAGCCCATTCTGTCTTGATAGGTTTGTCTAGTCTTGAGAGGCGGTCTGCAAGAATGTTGAATTTGCCTGGGATGTGACGTACTCTGATAACTATGTCTTGTTCCAGGCACCAATTGAGTATTTTCCAAACTTCTACGCAAAGACTGGGGGAATGAGTGCCACCCTGTTTGTTGATATATGAGACCACCGTTGTGTTGTCTGTGGATATCATGATGCAAGAATGGTGAATAAATGTTTTGGCTTGTTTCAGTGCTAATCGTATGGCCATCATTTCTAACATATTGATATGGAGCTGGGATTGGTTTTCTGTCCAGCGACCATGAAAGGACAGTGTTGTCGGCTCTAAATGAGCTCCCCATCCGTAATGACTGGCATCCGTATAAAGGAAGAATTTGGGGTCTGGAGGATGGATTGAAGTCCCTGTCTCGAATCGAATGGGGTTTATCCACCATTGTAAGTGAGATCGAATCATGCCGTTTATCGAGATCGGGTGATCGAGAGGAAGAATATGAGGTTTCCAGACTGACAGCAGGCACATCTGAAGAGGACGTAAGTGCAGTCTGCCCAGGAGAACAAGATCTGCTGCAGCACTGAGTTTGCCCAAAAGAGAAAGGAAAGTTCGTGCCGATACATGTTTTGCTGACATTATTTTCTTGATTGTTAGAATTAGGTTCTGTACACGATCCGCTGGAACCCTGACTAAATTTTGTTGCGTCAGAAATTCCATACCTATGAAGGTGAATTTCTGAGCAGGAAAGAGGTCTGACTTCTTGAGATTTGGCAGAAAACCTAGGCTTTGAATAGTTTGAATGCAAATCTTTGTCTGAGTAATCAGACGGTTGTGAATCAGATTTTTTATCAGCCAATCGTCTAGGTATGGAAAAACTGATATGGCACATTGGCGTAGAAAAGCTGCAATAACGTCCATCAGTTTCGAGAAAATTAACGGACTTAGGGACATTCCGAACGGTAGGGCCGAAAAGTGATATACTTGATCTTCGTGTACGAAACGAAGATACTTCCTGGATTGACGATGTATCGGCACATGTAGATATGCATCTGTTAAATCTATGGAGACAGCCCAATCGTTGAGTCTCATCGCTTGTCTTACCGATTTGACTGTCTCCATTTTGAATGCTTGTTTCTCTATGTAACGGTTTAATAAAGACAGGTCTAATATTAAACGAAACTTTCCGTTCTTTTTTGGCACAAGGAATATCCGGGAATAAAAGCCGGGAGTTTCCGGATTCTGTACCCTTTCCACTGCCCGTTTGTTGAGAAGATTTTCGATCTCTTCTCTGAGAAACGGGGAGGAGGATTGACTCATTCTGATCGGAACAGATGACAAAGGAGGAATTTTGATGAATGGTATCCTGAATCCGTTTCGTACGATAGGGAGGACCCATTTGTTGTCTGTTATTTCCTCCCATTTTTCCGCAAAATGGGCCAATCGTCCTCCCACTGGAATGTCCGCGAGCGGAAGAGCAGGCAGTGGAAAGGGCGGGCCTTCATAATCTTGCGGAGGAAGAGGCAGGTTTAGAGGAGGGGAACTGACGGATGTTACCAGTCCTCTTGATATTATCTTTCTTAATGTGAGAAGATGAGCTTTGAGGAATATTTTTGGACCTATACGACTGCGTAGGTTTAGGTCTGGATGTTGTTTGTTTAGCAGGATATTTAGGTATCTTGAAAGCTCTGCTCTGCGAAGGAGGCTTATAAGAATGAGATTGTGACTGAATGGATGTAGAAGCTAGAAACCTTTGCTGTTGGGCTTCGAAGTTTGATTTAGCTATTTCTTTTATCCTGCCGTCAAATAAGGATTTTGAGTTAATAGGAGCGTTCCTTAACTCGTATGTGGAATTGTCGAGTAGTAGTTTAGACGAAGCTAGGGCTGCGTCCCTCCTAGCTTGGAATAATTCAGTAGTTAAAAGTGTAGACATGGCAGTAGCATGTTTAATCGATTTGGCTACGGCCTCCAGAAGTCTGGAAAGGGCCGCAACCGACATCGATTCCTGTTGTAATGAAAGGAAGGCAGCTGAAGAAAATAGATCAGCATGAGAATTAATAGCGACTAGTTTTCTAGCCTTCCTTTCCCATGCTTCTAGATTCTTGAGCGGAATAGAAGCTCTTCCTTTATTAGAAATGTCTAGGAGCGACGCATCCGCTTCTAATTGAGGGATATTATCAGTTGGCAAATATTGGTTTTGGCTCTTGTAGAATTTAGTCGGAGCAAGAGCCGAAACCAAGCTTTGCGGACAAATCCAATCTCTTGAACATTTGTCCGATTCTAGTCTATTTTGAATATATTTTGTTGTATTTTGTACTAATTTGGATTGTGGGAGGACAAGTAATGGAGTGGAACGAGACTCCATTAATTGTTCGATCCCAGAGAGAGGTTTTAATGGAGCTTGATCCTGCTGAGTTTTGGGGCATAACTCAGGAGGAAGAAGCCGGAAGACCTCGTTAATCGCACGATCAAATGACCAGACTTCGGATTCAGTTTCCGAATCTGACTCCTTATTCTGTTGAGTGAGATTCGGCTGAATCTGATCGTAATTAATAGGTTGATTTGTGATTTGACTAAAATTAGTCTCCTCAGGTTGTATTGGAGTTGGCGTTTGAACAACCTGGGGAGATTTATGAGCCCTTGTATATCTACCAATGTCAAGTTGAGATTGGGAGGAATTTGATGAAGAAGAAGGCGTCATCGATCGTCTTCTTCTCTTTTTATGAGAGTGCTTAGATCTCTTTGAATTTTTCTTTCGCCGAGAAGAACTCAAAGAGTCTGATCTGGAAGTAGAGATAGAAGAAGAGGACGATCGATGTCTTCTTCTCTTTTTAGATTTATGCTCTCTTTTAGACTGATCCTTCCTTGAAGGTCTGGAGATAGATAAATCATTTGAATTTGGAAGCTCAATCATTACACTCGGATCTGAGACCTGCGAAAAATCAGGTTCGAGTGGAATAATCTGTCTAGAGGAAGAAGCTGGATTAGGAAGTTCTAGTCTATTAGAACGTTCGTAACCAGGAATAAAGACATTGGATAGTCTGTGGACACTACCCTGTGAAATATGGCTACTTATGGACGGAGCGTAGCTTTGTACAGGCACATTTATAGGAATATAACCAGGCGGAATTTGTGTTTGTAGGTCATACGGGAATGACTGTAAACCCATGCCTGGTTGACTGGAGCCTAGTTGACTGGTGCCTGGTTGACTGGTGACTGGTTGACTGGTGACTGGTTGACTGGTGACTGGTTGACTGGCGACTGGATGAACGGAGATAAGTTGCCCAGTGACTGGATGACTGGTGACTGGTTGACTGGTGACTGGTGACTGGTGGGCTTAGTGCCCGGTCAGACTCTAAGTCCGCCAGGCTGCCACCTTGAGAGGTCCTGCCCCGAGCAGTAAAGCTATGAGGGGCGGTGCTCCCATCAACTGTCCCATTGTCAGACATGTCTGACTGGGACTTCTTGGATTTCTTTGATTTCTTCTGTTTTCTCTTCTGCGTCATAACTGATTTTCTAGTAGCATGAAGGCGTCTTCTTTCTGCTAGGTTCCAAACTTTTTCTGTCCAGGAACTACAAATATAACACGGAGAGATACGTGTGCAAGAATTACAAGTTAGACAAGATAAATGTGTATCCCATTTAGCTTTTAAATGGCCACAGTTGCCGCGGGCGAAATGCATCGACTGACGCGGAAACAAAGGAAGAAATTTAACATTGAGAAAACAAGAAATCTAAGATCGATATTTCGAAAATAAGTACATAGATAGTAGAAGGAGTGAATATAGAACCAGAGAAAGTCAAGGATATAAAAAATTTTAACCGTGTAGAATAATTTTAATCCATTTTTTCTAACACAGAATAATAATCCTTGAACATTCAAAGTCCACAGAAAAGAAACTGACACGTGATCATTTGAGCGGGAGGAACTATGTCATACAGGTAACTGTTAAAGGGACCTTCTGAATTAAGACTTTATAACGACTGAAAGGTCGTTTTTTCTGTGGAGGGGGTGAATAACAGAATAGAATAGCACATTATCTATAGGTTAATGTATTACGAAGTTAAAATGGGACCATTTTTGGTCCCAGGACTATAATTTCAATCATCATGCATGGGTGAAAGTCCCAGATATCACCAATACTGAAAATCCACTTTGCCAATACTAAAAATTACCTTTTCCCTATACTTTATATTGGACAAAAAATCTTCTCAATACTGAATTCAGTATTAATACAGAAAACTTTCACCCATTAATTTGAACAATCTTGGCAGAGGTTGGCAGAGGTCCACTAGATGAAACTACATACCATACCTGTATATCAAAGACCTGGGCCTTCTAGTTTTAAACAAGATTTTTTTCAAATTTTACCTATAGAAGTCCATGTAAAAAAAAAAAAAAAAAAAAAAAAGATTACCCTACTCTACAAAAGGTTAAGATGAACCCAAGGTTATAACTTTTTTGGGCCCATATCCCCAATGCTGCATACCAAATCCCAGGGCCATTGGCCCTTTGGTTCCAAAGAAGGGTTTCTACAATATATGGGTGTGGCAGCCATCTTGGTCATGTGACCCAGATGCCCCAACAAACTTTCTTTCCCCCCGCCAATGGAGGCTCCATATGAAATTTGGCATTTATTGAGCCAGTGGTTTCTAAGTCAATGATAATGATAATTTGGTTTGTTTACACCCCTTTCAACATTATTTAAGTCACAACGGGATAGTGGAAGGGTGATGATGAAAAGCTCTTTGCAATGAAGTGCCGTACAGTCATGAGACGGATTCTGCCACCAGCGGGACTTCTAAGTCTGAAGGTAAGAGCTCAAACCATCCACTATATGGGCACTTCTGACCAGTCTGTGAAGCCGCACAATCTGATAAGATGCTATGCTATATATCAAAACATTTGCTACATTATACAGTATCCTACGATTTTGCAAGTAGACAGCAAAAGCCCTTATCAGACTGCACATGGATTCCTTTACTGTCCATGTGTCCCCAAAACAAATTTTTCCATGGCCCAGCTCAAATCTTTTCAAGTTCATGATTTTATATTAACCATTAAACTGCCAATCACAACAACTGTCGTCTGCTTTGTGATCTGCTTGTGACTTTAAAATTCATTTTTACAAACAGTGTGGACCCAGATCAGACTTGGCATTTTGAGGGTTAAATTTAACCCTTAAAGCGCCAAGAAAATCTGCATCTGAAAATGTCATCTGTTTATGTCGTCTGCTGAATATTCTTGCAAACTTTTAAAACCTATTTTTGCATACCGGCAAACAATGTGGACCCAGATCAGACTGCTCTTAGAGGAGCAGTCTGATCTGGGTCCACACTGTTTGCAAAAATGACTTTTAAAATCACAAGCAGATGACAAAGCAGACGACAATTGTTGTGATTGGCGCTTTAAGGGTTAACACCAGTAATAAATACATGTTTAACAAATACATGTAAATGTTGTACGCATTATCCAAAGAAAAACAAAAAAACACACCAATAATCTATAAAAATGTTTATCACATGACATCGCTATTATTCAGTGGATAACATCATATCATAAAAATGATATGACCACACGTTATATAATACCTGGTACTGACGAGTAGCGTCATTATGCCGTCCATGACAACGTCATGTTTTCTGTTGAAAAAGGGTTCAGCTTCTACTGCCAAAAAAATACAGTTTAAAAGTCATATGATAAACAGAAGCTTAAATACGTGGTCATTTCAAATGAAATTTATGAAAGTCACAGAAGGCGTGTTTCATTAATTTCATATGGTATGACCACTCTTGTAAGATCCTCTACGAAATGAGCCTCAGCATGAGAAAATGTGTCTTCTGGACATATGTAAACAGCGAAGATCAAGATCAGTCAGTGAAGCTGAACAATCTGATAAGATCCTTCACTTTAATACATTACACAATATCCTATAATTTCATAGCTATTTCATAGCTACAGATAAGAGGGGGTATCCACATATTATTTCTTATTTCTCCATGAAAACATATGCTGTGGGTACTCATTAGAAGCGCCTCACCGAGGCGCTTCTAATGAGTACCCACAACATATGTTTTTGTGAAGAAATAAGAAAGATATCAGCATTTTTCCAATGAAAAAGCGCCTTATCTGTTGCTATGAATTTTGTAAGTAGATGGCAAAGGCACTGATCAGACTGCACAGATGTGCAGTCTGATCAGTGCCTATGCTGTCCATATATGTCCAAAAGACATTTTCCCATGGTGTGACTCAATTTTTTTCTGGCTCATAATTTCATACTAAATTTAACACCGGTGGTCTATAAAAATGTTTTTAAACGTGAACTTTTCATAATTTAACAGTTGAAGCAGTCACATTTTTCTCTAGTCCAAATACTTCACTTTCCGTCCCATAGCCGGACTGGTAACTAAAGACTTTTCCTAAAATAACATTAAAGGCTGACATTTCATTTTTATGGCAGCCAGAATAGAGATATAATGGTTTTGGCGGGTAATTACATCCGGTCTCTTGAGCTCCTATAGGCTTGATACACTCTTCAGTCAATGCACACTTCACCCACTGTAGCATAACTTCATTATGAATTTTCTCAGTGTTAAAAAGAATCAAATGGTTTGGTTTCACAGCTGTGTGGAAATAGTAATGTTTCGGAATCTCATTGAAATAATTGAACATTTTAGGATGCGTAAGATATGATGTTGTGTCCTTCCCTTTCAACCATGCTGCTATACCATATTTCTTCGCAACTGACAAACCGATACTTAAGTTTCTGGTGATAAAATACTCCGATGGGTCCGACCAAATTATTGCACCATACTCAGTAAGACTTTCCTGAAATGATGAAAAAATAACTACACGAAGACCATTTTATAAGATGTTTCATTATAAGATGGTTTCAGAAATAAGACGGTTTCAGAAATAAGACAGTTTCAGAAATAAGACACTTTAAAGGTGGACCCCAAAAGTGTTGTATCCATAATCCTTATAAAAATGTATAGATTATATAGAAAAATGACCATTTTATATAATCTATACATTTGTGTTTGGATACAACACATTTGTTATGCTACATAGCTCTTGATAAGGTGCTTTTTTCAACAAAAAAGTAGCTATATTTTTCTTATTTCGACAAAACATATGTTGTGGGTACTCATTAAAAGCGCCTCGCTTCTAATGAGTACCCACAACTTATGTTTTCGTTGAGAAATAAGAAAAGTATTTGCCTGATACCCTCTCTTATCTAGACCTATGCATTAACATGTGGTGAATTTTTAAGACATAAGATCAAACATGTCTGTTAAACATTACAGAGCCAAATCTAAATATAATCTGATAAATGTTATCATATTTAAACAAGTATTCGTACAGTTTAGACCCCGATCAGATGCCACAGAATGTGGTGTCTGATTGGAGTCTATACTATTTGTTGGAATGAGAATAATAAATTCGCAATACTCAATGCTATACAATGGACAAATCTCATATACATCGTAACATTGCCATTTCAATAAATAAAAAAAATTCTAATAATCGAGACATTTATCTACTTTGCAATGTTTTGGTTTTGTGCTAATAAATTAGTGATAAAATCTTTATTTCTCAAAGCATCTTTAAACATATAATATACCTTTGGATGTATTTTATATGAGCTGAGGCACAGCACTGCCTAGTGAAGATCAGTTCAAAGTGTCGTCTGCTGTAGATATGATTAATGCTTTAAAAGTAAAGACTTATTTATTTATTACAATCATCAACTGTGATTCAAATTACAATCATCAATTGTGATTCAAAATACATGTACCATAATAACCCTAAGTATTAAGACAGATAGGCCTTTGCAAACAGTGAAGACCCTGATCAGATGCTGCAGAATGCAGTGTCTGATCAGGGTCTATACTGTTTACCATACATACAGCAATATTTTGGACACATCAGCAGGTAATAGAATGGACTATTTCAAATTTTAGCACAAGTATGGTACGTAGATAAAGTGTCCCAATACTAAGGGTAAATACGGTGTGTGTGTGTGTGTGTGTGTGTGTGTGTGTGTGTGCGTGTGCAGGGTTCAAATTTAACTTTTTTGACAGCTTGCTAAAATTAGCAAGTGGCATTATTTTTTACTTGCTAAACCTTTCAGCCAACTTGTTTTTTCACACTTATAAACACTGTTAAATGTGGCTTTAAACATTAGCACTGGGTAAAAATTTCAGCAGACATTTTAAAATATTTTTCCTATTTTTCCCAGAAAACAGGTTTTGACATTACATGCAAATTGTCTCCTATGGAGACAATTTGCATGTAATGTCAAAACCTGTTTTCTGGGAAAAATAAGAAAAATATCATCATTGCTATTGGAAAAGAAATTGCAAAACTTCAGCAACAGTGCCTCATGTTCAGCCAATTAAATAGAACCTTTCCCACTTGCTAGAATTAGCAAGTGATGGAAATTGCAGCTTGCTTTTTGAGGAAATTAACCAGCATTTAGCAAGTTAGCAAGTGCTAAAATTGATCTCTGGTGTGTGTGTGTGTGTAGGGAGTATGGTGTAGTCAGGGAAAAGTAGTTTATTTGAAGTTCTGATTATTACAACAAAGCCTTATATAAGAAGCTTTCCTTTTCATCCAATAAACATTAATTTATCTGTGTTTTCTTATTTCTACAGAAAAAATGCTATGGGTGCACCACCAAGTAAACAGAGTCTAGTGATACATGCAACCAGTATAGACTCAAATAAGCCAGAGCATCCACTCTCACAGTAGTACCTTCATCTCTGGCACTCTCTGGACAAATGCAGCAGATGATACACCCTTAATATTTGAGCTTCGGTGCAGCATTTTCTTCAAGATTGCATGTGCACCTAGTGAAGACTAAGATCAGCTTGCTCATCTGCGGTCTTTGTTGTTCGCCTGAAGACGCTTTGGCGCTCTGGCTACCCACAGAGTGCCCTGCTTAGACTGATCAGATTGTGTTCCTGAGCTGAGTCTTTGCTCGTTTATAAGACGGGTCAAATTTTTGACGTATCTGTTTGGGCCCGCCAGATGCTGTTTTGATGTGAGAAATCAGTCCTGAAATTTCACAAACCTGAGCAACACTCATGTGTCAATTTTCCACACTGTCATAATAACTTATCAACAATTAGGACTTGTACATGTACAATAAGGAATGTTTATGTACAGAAAAATAAATGTATAGGTAATATAGAAAACTGACCATTTATGGTCATTTTTCTATACAATCCATACATTTTTATTTGGATACAACACGGTTGTTTAGCAAACAAAGATTTTGCTTTGGATCCCAGCATAGAGGATCCCAGCAGTAAAGAGCTATAAATATATTTCAAAATAATCTTACCTGAATACATAAAGGGACGTAACTCCTTATTGCAAGGTACCTCACATGGAATGGATATTTATTAAAGTTGAATGTTTTCACTTGGCAATTACTTTTTGTATCATTACATGTCTTCCGTAGCTGAAAGCAAGAAACAGCACATATAAAACTAGTCATGTGTCCAAAGTACTCTGATGCCCCCGCCTTTTTGTCTTTGCCCATATGGCAACTACATCTGGGTGCATAAATTTCAACAACTCATCACGAAAATATTCCTATATAATTTTTACCCCCTTAAAGTTCAAATTCACCTTTATATAGTAAAACTGGAATTAACAGGGGTACACATTATTTTTTGTATTTCTGCTCAAAAACATAGATTGTGGGTACGCAACAGAACTTGCCGAGGTGGTACTAATGAGTACCCACAATCTATGTTTTGAGCAGAAATATGAAGAATATCAGAAATTTTGTCTGAAATTTTTCATTTTTGGTGGTAAAATTTTCAGTATATTTGAATAGGCATGTTTTCGTAATGATTTTTCAAATGCTCAATCTGATCTGTTATAAATTTTGACCCTAGCGTGACCCAGGGGCAACTCTAGCACAGAGTTAAAGATTTAGATCTGGGTAAGTAGTATACTAAATTTCAACTTCCTAGCATAAAAGGTACCCATGTTATGAACTCCAAGAGAAACATGGATGTAAAAGTCAATGTAAACTTGAATGTAACTTTCAAAAACATTTGTTAGACTCTGGGTACGAATGTGACATACACATGTACATTTGTACATGTATGCATTTGCAGACATAACATAACGGCAAAATGCTATATGCCTCACTGCTGCCTTTGGCAGGCGAGGGCATAAAAATGTAGAAACAGAGATCCCAACAATAGGAATATCCAGAAAATATTTTTTCTTATTTCTCCAAGAAATATGTTGTGGCACAGGCACTTGAAGTGTTATCTCAACAATCCTGTGAAGAAATCTGAAACCCGAGAGATTCAAAGAGTATCACAGATATTGCTTCTGAATACATCCTACATGTATATTAAGTTAATTTAAAGGTACATGTAGCTGACTGAGCTAATTTTGATATGACAAAAATCACAGAAGCCCCACTTTTGTTTCTAACTGAGTTTTCCATCTATCTATCTATTCAGATTTTTAACACTACCAGGCAACTGAGTCACACAGAGGCAGCAGTTTTCCAGATTGTTGTTTCGGTATTTATAATGTTCGTAAAATTAAATAGAATAAGTGTTCTGATATACTAAGTTTCATGAAAATATTTTAAGCTCTCAGTGAGGTTTTCAAGAATCTGCACATTCATTGTGAAAGAAAGATACTTTCTTATCATAAAAATACATAAAAATGCACATATTCTTGAAAACTTTTAAAGTAACTAGAGTAAAATCATTATTTAATTTATAAAACTATTACCTCCCTTGACCTAACCTGGCTACCTAGCCTAGTTAGAAAGTACATATTTAGATGATATTTTCTCCTATAATTCTTTGATGCAGTCCTTAGAAGCATTTTATTATATACAAAGCAATGAAATATAGAGAATTATTAATGAAATAAAATGCATATTTTCACTAGTGAAATATAAGTTTATATTTTCACTAGTGAAAATATAAAACTTATATTTTCACTCCTCTGAGCAGTGAAAAATATAAGATCTGGATCTACTGTTTTCTTATTTACATTAATGTTTTCATTACACGAGATGAAAATTTTTATGGTATTCACTGAAAAAGAGAAATTTTCTTTTTTTTTTTATTTTTACACGCCAATGCGCGTTTCTGACGTCATATCTAACGTCACCAAACAAAACGAAACATGAACGTCATGGCGCCAAGGGACAAAACTGCGTGTCGGACTTTCCCTTGCAAATGCAAGATTTGCATCTCTTCTATCGAAAGTGATGTATATAATAAAAAGAAAATTCAAATGTTTGTCGTGAATATGACTTTTATTTCATCTCGTGAAGTGAAAAAATGTATATTTCATTCGTGCCTTCGGCACTCATGAAATATACATTTTTTCACTTCACTCGATGAAATAAAAGTCATATTCACTCCAAACATTTGAATATCCTCTATTTATAACAAACTAGGGGTAGTTTAATTTCATTTGGAAATTGTATTTTTAGACAACAAAAAATAAGGTTGTCTCGATATTAGGTCCGTCAGCCACCTTTAAGGATTGATGGGCAGAACTTCAAATGCCTGTGATGGTGGGTCCTCATTTGAAGTGCCTCAACGAGGCCTTCTAATGTTTACTAATAACATGTTTTTTGTGGAGCAATAATAAAATATCCATACTTTTTTCGACTGAAATAAAAAATGTCGTATCTGGAGCAAGGTAAATCTATGATGATACAAATTCCATATTCAATCATACAAGTACATACCTAAGAATTCAAAGAACCAAGGCATAGAATTTCCATAACTCCAGATAAGGCACTTTTTTAGACCTAAAATTGTTGATTTTTTTCTTATTTCTCCATGAAAACATATGTTGTGGTACTCATTAGATATGCCTCTCTGAGGCACTTCTAATGAGTAGATCTACCCACAACAGTTTTTATGGAAAAATAAGAAAAACATTTTCCTGATACCCCCTCTTATCTGGAGCTATAAAATCTACGCAGGTTAATCAAAGTCTTCACAGTCTGCGTCAAGACACTTTGGAGCCTTAGCTACCCAAAGAGTGTCCTACAAAGACTCTGATCTGACTGCATGGATGCACAGGTTGATCGGAGTCTTCACTAGATGCACATGCAATCTTGCAGGAAAAGCTATACATACGTCTAGATAAGAGTGGGTATCAGGTAAGTAGTTTTCTTATTTCTCGACAAAAACATATGTTGTGGGTACTCATTAGAAGTGCCTCAGTGAGGCACTTCTAATGAGTACCCTCAACATATGCTTTCATCTAGAAATAAGAAAAATATAGATACTTTTTGGTTGAAAAAAGCGCCTTATCAAGAGCTATGGCTGTACCCAGGCTCATATACAATGTATTATGGTTCAAAAATATCCTAAAATACAGTCAAACCTGTCTTAAAGGCCACATGTATTAAGCAATCACCTGTATTTACAGGCCACTTTTTCAGATCCTGTAAAAGGAAAATAAGTGTAAATTTACCTGTATTTAGCCAGCACCTGTCTTAAGCAACCTGTTTGGCTTTCCCCAAGGTGCTTGCTTAACACAGTTTTGACTATATCACCTTACTCAGTTATCACCTTATCTGGAGATATAAAAATATCAACATACCAAAATGGCCTCACCACCTCCAAGACCAAGATCATAGAACACGACATATTTCTCTGGCACATATCTCTTCACTGACCACAGGAATGTTTTTGCCCTGTCAAAATACGACGGTTCAACAGGAACGACGACCACTGGATCTTTTTTCAAAACATCATTATTATCAGCTGTAAAATCATCCTCATCAAACCCAAGCTGTTCAAAGTGTCTAACATCAACATCTAACAGATCTTTTACTGAACTTTTCAAATTTGACGGAATATTCTTTATATTGGTGATCTGTTTGTGGGTTTCTGAGACTATCGTGTGTAATGATGGGTCTACCAACATCCATAATGTTGTCAGTACAGCAACAAGAAATAAAATTAGCAGGTAGAAGTTTTTCGTCTTCATCAGTTCTCTTGTAGAACGACCCTTTAATGATGGAAACAATGACTGGAAAACATGGTGTGCATTCATCAGTGGAATTATTTACGCCACCGATGAGTACTGAATGACTTCCTGTACAGGGAGATATCTGTATTCATCTCATGTTTACTGCATCACAGAAGTGCTGAAATACAAATTAGGAATCATCAATGAAAGCGCCAAGCAAAAATTGTAGCAAACGCCATTCAGTTTTATTTTTCTAAGGAAATAAGTCTAGACATTTCATGTAAAATGTCTGTCCAACAGATGATTCAAATAAAATGTCAAGAGTTATTTTCTTTGAAAAATAAAAATAAACGAAGCATCGCAGACATTGCATGATACCCTGCCACTGCAGGGTAACAAAACATGCAGAGAAGAGGACTGTATTTTATGTGTAGTAACTCTACCAAAACATTGGTGTACTGTAACCTCTAATATGTGCTGTATCACATCATTTTCTTAACTGGTACTGGTGAAAAATGTAGAGTTAGCCTGAAAGCAAATGAGAATTGCTTTAAGAAGTAATTACTCTATGAAAATTTGGTGTACTGTAACCTTGAAAGACTGAAAATTTGGTGTACTGTAACCTAGCTACACTTCTCCACATCTTCTCTCTACCCAACAACATGCAAATAAAAGCTTATCAGGTGATAACTATAGGAGTGAGTTGGAACTGAAATCATGGTTGAAGAATCTTTAAAGAGCTATAACTCTATGAAAATTTGGTGTACTGTAACCTTGAAATAATATGCAGGACTTACCCAAAAGTAAAAAAATCATTAAAAAAGTGAAACATCTCTATCAAAATTTGGTGTACTGTAACCACAAAAGAATATGTGCTGTACCATCTCATGGTATAACTGTCAACCAAGTTTCAATGTGATCTGATGAAAACTGTATGCAGAGCTATCCAGAATCAAAGTGCAGACAGATGGATGGACAGACACTGGAGGCAATGGAGGGTATACCATAATACCCTATTGTATGGCAGGGTATAAAAAATAAATTCAAATGTCATCTTTTGCTTTTGAAATTGGCACCTTAAGGGTTAACACTATTGATCCTAACTATTGGGACAGACAGGCCTGAACAAATATGGTAGACCCAGACCTGAAGCCACAGAGCACAACTTGTGATCAGAGTCTGCACTGTTGTCAAGCATCCAGCAGTTTTCAGATAAAGCAAGCTGGGCAGAACCAGATCAGAGGCTACAGCTTACGATCAGGGTCTACACTGCTGCCAATCATCCAGCAGTTTTTAGATACAGCAAATAGGATAGACCCAAATCAGAAGCTGCAGAATACACTGTTGCAAATAATCTAGCAGTTTTAGATACATCAACAGGTAAATGCCCAGGCTTGGTGAAATTTTAAAATAAGTATGATACAATGTTAACCCTTGCCTTGCTGAATAAATTAAGATGCCACGCCTACTTCAAATTTCCAGCCAATCAGATTACTTGATCCGGGTTTTTGATAGAAATTCACATATCTAATGACAAACAGTGCAGATCCAGATCAGTTGGCTTCAGAAGCCAACTGATCTGGATCTACACTGTTTGCAAAGACAGGGCATGTCATGTCCAGCAAGAGAAGAGTTAAACCTTAAAGTGCCAAGCAAAAATTGTATCAGACAACATTCAGATGTTTTTTTTTTTAGTTTTTTTGTTGTTGTTTTTTTTTTTTTTTCATTTTTTTTTTTCTGTTTTTTAGACAAAAATGATTCTTGATAATTCATGTGAATCATCTACTTGGCAGATGATTCAAATTAAATACCAGACTTGTTTTCACTGAAAAAAATATAAATAAATTACATGTTAATTAGATCGTGCAGACGATGGCACAGTGCTTCAGCTAGCCCTACATGGAGGGGCGGGCCGCCCCTCTTGCCCTCTCCTGCTGCCCCTCTGCCCTTTTTATGCTGCCATCTGTCTGACCAACTCGACATAAAACCCTACATTTTGGTGAAAATTTCATGAAAATCGGACCAAAATTAAAAAAATTATCAAAGTTTAAAAGTCAGTTTTATATTTACTCTATTTTTGAGGTAAATATTGTGGAATGGGATTATATTTTGTAACATGTCTTGATACTAAGCACATCGCATGACACTTTGTGCCCTCATTCTTGTATGACCGTCAAAAAGTGCCCTGCCCGGCACCCCTCTGCCCTAAAATCCTAGCTGGAGCACTGTGGCACACCATCCAAAATCCCCACGCTATGTGCTAATGTTGCTCTTGCACACCCTTATCATGTAAAGAAGTCATGTAGCAAATTAAGTTCTGTTAAATTCTGCCCCGTGCTTTAGAAGAAGCTAGTGTGATGGATGGACAAATGCAGTTAGATGGAGGCGTTCACAATATCCACATCTGTAAAGTGTGGGGGTCATCTGCTGCAGTTGTGATTGGAGCTTTAAGGGACACACATACATGTAGGTTGATAAGAGGGGGTATCAGATCATCAATATCTTTCTAATTTTCTCTATGAAAACACATGTTGTGGTACTCATTAGAAGCGCCTCGCCGAGGCGCTTCTAATGAGTACCCACAACATATGTTTTTGTGGAGAAATAAGAAAAATATCAATACTTTTAGATTGAAAAAAGCATCTTATCAAGGGCTATGATATGGTGTCTCAGTATTTGGGGTAATTAATGTAACTCCTTACAGTGCAAATCTACCCTAAGAAGCACCTCTCAGGATGTTAGCAGATGACGATTTGATTTTTCTTTTCTGATTTTTCAAGAAAATAGATTTACAACATTTCATCATGCCAGTTTGTCTTGTGAGGATGAGTCAAACCACGATATATGGTCCATATATTACCATTTGCGAGAAATATGATGTTTTTTAGAACCTTTTCATAAGTCACAGAATATGATTATATTTTATCAGCAGTGATTCTGTTGTACTAAAATACAAAAATAACTAGGGACAAAACATTTACAAGATATTTTTTGGGCCTGCACTGCCCTACTGACCCCAAGTATCTGTGCATCTCCTTCGAAACAAGAAAAGATCGTAAAGGTGTCCGATGGGGGTACCCTGTCCGATGTGGGTACACTCAAGCTATATTTTTTTTTTTTATATGACATTCGCTTTCGTACACAGGAGCCCTCCAGTTACCGTCACGATCCGAAGAACACTATTTTGAAAGGCAGAACAATAAACTTCAATTATTAGAACTGTCTAACTTACAAATATCAAGTTGTTTACAGTTACTTTTCAAGTTTTCGTGTATGTCGGTAACTGTTTTGCAATCGTTCCGATTTTAAGATCGAGCGCTATCCAATTTGTAATGTCAAATTCAATCGATAAATTTTAAAATTTATCTTCGGGTGCGACTGTAAAAGCGCAAGGATAAATTGACGTTTGCTTCAAAAACAGGAGTTGGTTATGATTGTTTACATTTTTACATTAATTCTGCTTTGTAAAGGAATTTGAATTACATGTTTTGCCGATTCAAAACAAACCTGCAGTGGCTGGTGCGCCAACCGGCAGCTAGCCATACCAGTTCGTTTATTCAATGCCATGTAATACTAAATTCTTGGAATCAGAGAATAATTGCATGGAGAAGAAAAAACAACCCCCCCCCCCCCCCACCCAAAAAAAAAAAAAAACAGCAAAATAAATAAATAAATGTCCTTTAGTGTATACCGGACCCGATTTGAGATACCCTGCTGAGCTGTGATTTTTTTTTTAATTTAATAATTTTGATAGTAGATCAAATTTGATTATGTCTAAACGATTTTAACAAAAACAATAACAACAATACGTTGGTAATGACTAATGACTTACAAAATATTTTTAATATTTTACATACAGTTTTGTACCGCGTAATAGAACAGAATGGTATTGTATAGATAAATAATCGGACTCACACACTCCACATTCTATTCATGCTAAAATATGAACTAGTTCGTTTGTGTGTGGGGTGCAGTTTGATCCGGATCTACATTATTTGTTCGCACCTTTCTGTCTTTTCGCACTCATCTATCCAAATGTGCGTCATATATCTGATAGACATTTCAGGTAATGAGTTTGCTTGAATATTTCCAAATAGATCACCAGTCAAATTCGGAATTTTATGAAAGAAGATTATTCTTATGTTTAATGTCAAGAATAGCTGAGCGACAACTTTGGTAATGCTGCCTTTGGTCTTATTACAACCAAACATGCGTCCTATATTTGATGCGCATCTCAGATAAGGACTTTCGCTTGAATACTTCAAAATGAGATGCCAGTCATATTTGGAATTGATCAAGGAGATTATCTTTTATATTGGATATTATTCTTTTGTTATAAACTAAGTTGGTTGAACAGCAAGTGCCGTACTGATGAATTCGGTCTTACTCTACCAAAATATGGGTCAGATATTTGACCGACATTTCGGGTAAGGACTTGAGCTTGAAGATTGCCAAAACGATCGCCAATCCAATTTGGAATTTTTATTCCGGACATTACTCATTTGTTTATACGAGGATACGCTCAGCAACAAACTCTGAAACGTTGCCTGTGGTTTTATTAACCCAACATTTGCGTCCTATATTGAAAAGACATTTCAGATGACTTGAGCCTAGAAGATTTCAAAATAGATCGCCACACTAATTTGGAATTATTTCGAAAGAAAGAAATCTGATATAATATACTAGGATATTCGGATCAGCAATTAAGTTCCATAATGTTGCCTTTGGTCATATTCAACCAACACTTGCGTCCTATATCTGATAGACATCTCAAATAAAGACGTTTGCTTGAATATTTCAAAAATAATTTGTAATTATTTCTAAAGAAAGAAATCTGATATAATATACTAGGATATGCGGATCAGCAAGTTCCATAATGTTGCCTTTGATCATATTCAACCAACACTTGCGTCCTATATCTGATAGACCTCTCAAATAAAGACGTTTGCTTGAATATTTAAAAAATAGATCGCCGTTAAAATGTGGAAGTTGCTGCTAGGAAATTATTTTTTTTTATGTTGTACACTAAGATTTGCTGTACAGGAAGTGCCGTATTGTTGCATTCGGTCATATTATACCAAAATATGCGTCTTATATTGGATATATATATCCGATAAGGACTTGAGCTTGAAGATTTCAAAATGGATCGCCACTCAAATTTGGAATTATTTCTAAAGACAGTAATCTTATATTCTATTCTAGGATTAACTGAGCATCATGCTCAGTAATATTGTCTTTGATAATTTTTGACCAACAGCTGCGTCCTGTATTTGATAAACGTTGCAAATAGAATCTTTGCTGGAATATTACAAAATAGACCGCCTGTCAAAATTTGAAGTTGTTAGGAGGAGATTCTTATGTTATATACTAAGATATGCTGCACAGCAAGTGCGTAAACCTATGTCTTGTTATATCGATCCATGCGTGCAATATTTGATATACTTTTCAGGTAATTGCATGCGTTTGAACATTCCAAGAAAGATAGACATTCAAATTTCGATTTTCTTCTAAATAAATTAGTTATTATATACTAGGATATGCTGAGCAACATTTTAGATAATGATGTTTGCTTGAATATTTACAAATAGATCGCCAGCCGAATTCGGAATTGGATCAAAGAAGAATATTCTTACGTTTAATGTCAAGATAATCTGAGCGACAAGTTTGGTACTGTTGCCTTTTCTTATTGCACCCGAAATTGTGCCCTAAATTTGATGCGCATCTCAGACAAGGACCTTAGCTTGAATATTTCAAAATGGGTCGCCTGTCATATTTAGAATTCGATCAAGGACATTATTCTTATGTTATAAAGTAAGATAAGCTGAGCGACAAGCTCCGTAATGTTGCATTTATTCTTATATTATACCAATTAAAGTTTGCGTCCTATATTCGATGGACAGTTCAGATACGCTATTTTGCTTGAATATTTCATGGATCGCCGGTTAAGATCTCTAGTGTTGCATTGGTCCTATTACATTGAAATTTGCGTCGTTTATTTGAATCTCGTTCAGTTCAATTGATTGAATATTTAAAAGCGTAACGAATATTTTAAATCGTAACGCCAGTCAATTTTGGATTTTTTACAACAGAGGTAATTCTCATGTTATATGCTAAAACGCGTCGTCGGACATATACGAGCAGTGAAGGCCCAGTTTATAAACTAAGATATGCTAAGCGGCAAGTGCCGTACTGTTGAACTCGGTCTTATTATACCAAAATATGTGTCCAATATTTGATAGACATTTCCGGTAGGAACTTGAGCTCGAAGATTGTAAAAGATGTCGCCACTCAAATTTGGAATTTTTACTCAAGAAATTACTCTTATGTTATATACTATTATATTCTGAGCAGAAACTGCCGTAATGTTGCTTGTGTTCTTTTAACACCAACAATTGCCTCCTTTATAGGATAGACATTTCAGATAATGCCTTGAGGCTAGAAGATTTCAAAATTGATAGCCACTCCAATTTGGAATTATCTCTAAACTAAAGTACTCCAATATTATATTCTCAGATTTGCTGAGCAGCTAGTTCCATAATGTTGCCTCTGTTAATATTTAACCAACAGTTGCGTCCAATATCTGATAGACATTTCAAATAAAGACGTTTGCTTGAATATTTCAAAGTAGATTGCCTGATTTGGAATAAAAATTAAAGGGTAGCCTTTGGAAACAAAGAACTCATAAAATCGGAGACTCGGTTTGATTGAGTCTCTTCATATGCACACTGTAGTTTTCGAGGCTGCGTACGCCTCCTAGCGCCGGCTTAACTGGTATTCGATTAAAAACAAATAAAAAAAAAAAAAAAAAAAAAAAAACACGACGGGCTCAATGATCCCAAAGGAAATAAAATATAACCTGCACTTTGATAATGCACGGGGAGACTTTTTAGGGCCGCCACGCGGCAAAAGGATAGCCTTTGGAAACAAAGAACACACAAAATCGGAGACTCGGTTTGATTGAGTCATTTCATATGCACACTGTAGTTTGCGAGGCTGCATACGCCTCCTAGCGCCGGCGTAATTGGTATTGGTTGTAAACAAAAAAAAAAAAAAAACAAAAAAAAAAAAAAGGGATGGGCTCAATGATCCCAAAGGAAATAAAATAGAACCTGCACTTTGATGATGCACGGGGAGACTTTTTACGGCCGCCACGCAGCAAACACCAGCTACTGCAGAGTAAAATAAAAATTAAAAAGGACGTTGCTACAAGAAAATTATTCTGACATTATAAACTAAGATATGCCGCTGTGCAGCAAGTGTTGTACTGCTGCAATCGGTCTTATTATACCAAATTATGCGTTCTATATTTGATAGACATTTCAGATAAGGGCTTGAGCCTGGAGATTTCAAAAAAGATCGCCACTCAAATTTGGAATTATTTCTAAAGAAAAGAGGCTTATATTATATTCTAGGATTTGCTGAGCAGCAAGTTCCATATTGTCTTTGGTCATATTTAACCAACAGTGGCGTCCTATATTAGATAAACGTTTCAAATAAGAACAATTGCTTGAAAATTTCAAATTCAAATTAGATCGCCTGTCAATAGTTTTAGCTGCTAGAAGGAGATTATTCATGTTATAAACTAAAATATGGTTGCACAGCAAATGCCGTACAGTTGCATTCTGTCTACTTATACCAAACTATGCGCCTAATATTTATAGACATTTCAGGTAATGACTTGAGCTTAACCATTCCAAAAAAAGTCGCCACTCATAATCAAGAAATTATTCTATGTATAAACTGGGATATGATGAGCAGCAAGTTCCGTAATGCTGCCTTTGGTCTTAGTTTACCACAATATGCGTCCGATATCGGATAGACATTTCAGATAAGGACTTGAGCTTGAAGGTTTCAAAATAGATCACCATTCAAATCTGGAATTATTTATAACGAACTTTCCGTTACGAAGGAGAGTACTATATTATATATATTTTATATCAGATATCTTATATAAATAAGATATCTTATATGTCAATTAAGATATCTTATATGCTATACAAGATATCTGATATGCTATATAAGATATCTTAATTGGCATATAAGATATCTTTTATGCTATTTAAGATATTTGATATGCTATATCAGATATCTAATATAGGATATAAGATATCTGATTTACTTAAGAAGATATCTCATTTATTCAATTAAATAAGATATCTCATTTAGTATATCAGAAATCTTATTTAGTATATCAAATATCTATATTAATATATTTGAAATCTTATTTATCAAATAAGATATCTTATATGGTTTATGATATCTTATATGAGAAATTAAATATGATATCTAATATGATATATCAGATGTCTTATATAGGATACAAGGTGTATTTTATAGGATATAAGATATCTGATATACTACTTCAGATATCTTATATCCTATATTTGATATCTTATATCTTACATAAGATATCTGATATAATGCATCATTAATAGTATGCCAGCAAGCCGTTTTACTATTTATTCAATAAATCAGATATCTGATTTAATATATCAGATATCTTATATAATATATAAGATATCTGATATCCTATATCAGATATCTTATATAAAATAGATATCATTAGTCAATTAAGATACCTAATATGCTAAATAAGATAACTGGATTGACATATATGATATCTAATATGCTATATAAGATATCTGGTATGCTATATAAGATATCTGATATGCTATATGATATCTCACATGGGATATATCTTATTTACTAAAGAAGATATCTCATTTATTATATCAAATAAGATATCTTGTTTAATATATCAGATATCTTATTAAGTATATTAGATATCTATATTGGTAAATAAGATATCATACTGATTCATGATGCGCAAAAATACCGTAAGTTGCCTTCTGTCTTCTTATTGAAAAATGTACGTCATAAATTGGATAGACATCTCGGACAGATTTTAATAAGGCCTTTTGCTTGAACGTAACAAAATAGAGCGTCAGTCAAATTTATAATTGTTTACGAAGGAGAGTACTATATATCGAAATACTAAGTAATGAAGCGCAGCAAAGACCGTAATGCTGCCTTTTGGCTTCACATAGGAAACTTTATGCCATAAATATGAGTGACAATTCAGAAAACATGATACATATTTTAATTTAGGCATTTTGCTTGAATATTACAAACTAGATCGTTAGCCCAGTTAAAATTTTTGTTACATATTTTAAATTAGGCCTTTTGCTTGATTATATTACAAAATGGATCGTCAGTCAAATTTATAACTTTTTACAAAGGAATGTACCATTTACCGTAATAGTGAGTCATGTTGTAATACAAATAACGTAATGTGCCTTTTGTCTTCTCACAGGAAAATATACGTCATAAAATTGATAGACAATTAAGAAAAGTTGATACATAATTTAATTAAGGCCTATTGCTTGAATATTACAAATTCGATCATCCGTCAAATTTATAATTGTTTTCGAGGTAGAGTACCATATACAGAAATACTAAGTCGTGATTCGCAACAAATACAGTAATCTGCCTTTTGTCTAAATAAGGCTTGGAAAATTTGTCATAACTTTGATAGACTATTCAGAATAAATCATACTTAATTCAATTTGGCCTTTTGCTTGACTATTAGAAATTGTAGCGTCAGTCAAATTTATAATTGTTTACGAAGGACAGTACTATATACCGAAATACTAAGTAATTCTTCACATAGGAAACTTTATGGCATAAATTTGAGTGACAATTCAGAAAACATGCTACATATTTTAAATTAGGCATTTGGCTGGAATATTACAAAATGGATCGTCAGTCCAATTAATAATTTTTTACAAAGGAGTATACCACATACCGGATATTGAGTCATAATGCAAAAAAAAAAAAAAAAAAAAAATACCGTAATGTACCTTTTGTCTTCTTACAAGAAAACTTATGTCATAAATTTGAAAGTAAATTCAGAAAAATTGATACATAATTTAAGTAAGGCCTCTTGCTTGAACATTACAAAATGGATCGTCAGTCAAATTTATAATTGTTTACGACGGAGATACCATATATCAAAATACTAGGTCTACATGCGGAAAAATTACTGTAATTATGCATTTTGTCTTCTCACAGGAAAATTTACATCCTAAAATTGATAGATATTTCCGAAAATTTGATATATATTTTAAATAAGGCTGTTTGCTTGGATATTACAAAATGGATCGTCAGTCAAATTTAAATCTTTTTACTAAGAAGTGTACCATATACCGGATTATTGATTCATAATGCGGAACAACTACCGTAATGTGGCTTTTGTCTTCTCACGGAAATTTTTTTGTCATCAACTGGACAAAAAATTCCGAAAAATTGATACATAGTTTAGGTAAGGACTATTGCTTGAATATTACAAAATGGATTGTCAGTCAAATTTATAATTGTTTACGAAGGAGAGTACCATATACCGAAATACTAAGTCATAATTCGCAACAAATACTGTAAAGTGCCTTTTGTCTTTACACAGGGAAATTTACGTCATAAATTTGACAGACAATTCAGGAAAATTGATACATACTTTAAGTAAGGCCCATTACTTGAATATTACAAAATGAATCGTCAGTCATATTTATAATTGTCCCCGAAAGAGAGTACCATATACCGAAATACTGTTTCAGTATACGCATCAAAAACCGTAAGTTACCTTTTTGTCTTCTTATTTGAGACCTTACATCCTAAATTTGATAGACATTTAAAAAAAAAAAAAAAAAAAAAAAAACTAAAATATTTTAATACCCTAACATTGACCCAGAGCCATAATTCAAGCTTTACTAACTAGATTTTGTTACAACAGATGGAAGACACGCATTTATATATTTATTGTGCGTTTAGGGACCTCAATGTTGAATTGATATCAATGACGGCGTCGGGGTTTGTGTCACAATGTAGTGACACAGAGGGCTTCATCTTATGCCGTCATGGACTAACATTCTAATAATGTCAGGTAATATGAATCTGAATTGCCTATGTCGTAAACAAACTGATAAATTGTGTTCATATAAACGCATTTTAATTGTATGTCCTAAACACACTGATAAATGTTCTATAGGCCTACATTTTCTCTACGGGTCCTATGTGTCAGGGTTAGAGTTGGCCCCACTAACCACTAACCCTAGCCCAAACCCTTGCCAGTAGAGCACCTTGTCTGGCAAGTATAGTCCTCTATATTTTTAACTAGTTTTCGTCACTGACTATTCAAATGAGTTTAACTCAACTTATCGAATCACATTTATACGAAAATTGGGGAAAGTTATTATCTTGGAGTCAATGTTAGGGTTAGGATTAGCACCCTATTCCTAACCCTAACCAAAGCTGGAAGACCAGCATTTATATACTTACTGGACGTACCATAATTGTGGCTTTACTAGCTAGTTTGTGTTAAAAACAGATGGAAGACAAGCATTTATAGTTACTGCCTGGCCGATTAGGGACCTCAAAGTTGAACTGTTGATTCCAATAAAATGTGTTTATATACACGCTTTTGAATTGCCTATGTCCTAAACATACTAAAATAATGTTCTATAGGCCAACATTTTCTCTATTTCGGGACCTCTATTTCGGGACCTATGTGTTACGGTTAGGGTTTGGATCACTAACCCTAGCCATAACTCTAGCCAGTAGAGGCCCTTGTCTGACAAGTGTAGGCCTATATATTATTTTTTTAACTTGTTTTATCATTGATCACCCCCGGATTCAGCTTGGTTACAAATCTTATCATTATTAATATGTTATACATGTGCATCCTCGTCTGTGCTTTGGGCTAAATGAACCAATATTTAAGTCCGATATTTGTTATTTAATTCAAGTGAAGTCTGTTGCTTTTAGCATACTCAAATCACAAGAATGGTATTACACTAAACCATAGTTCTCACTAGTAGTTTTAAAGTCCTAGACTGGGACATTGTGTCCACCAAAAAGTAGGAGTCGCACTACTCAAAAGTAGTATGCCCACGTTTTAGGTTACTCTCTCCTTTATTATCATAGTAGGCAACCGGCATTTGCTAGGTAACGTCAGTTACCTATCAATTATATGCGTTCCTGGTTTATTTCATTTCTAAGAGATATCTTCAATTCTACCCGTTTATGAATCATTCCGGGTAACTTCAGTTTCAGTTCTGTACAAAAATAACTTTCTGGTTTATTTTTCAGATCATATTATAGCCAAAGAAATAGCTGAAAGTTTATAATTTTATTCAAAGAAAATTTTGCACTATTACAACTACATTAAAAACCTAATAAACACTAATAAACAGATCAGGAGACAATTTACATGAAGTAATTACGGACCGGATGGTACGTCACAGGAAATGACGCTAAATTTCAAAATCAGGCGACCCAATTTGGAATCACTGGAAATTGTAAATTGGGCAATGATTACAAAATGGTTACCGACAACTACACGGTTCTCACATCTATCAAATTGCAAGAATATTGGTTCCCTGCGCATATTTCCTTCCTCACCAGGAAAAATATGGATAAATCTAAGTACCATACCGAACCGCCGAACTGACGTTTAGAATAGAATATAACAGAATAATATTTATTGACACGCCCACATGTATTGTTCCCCATTCACATGGCCTATGGGTGTCAAAGTTTTGTTATTGAAGTCTTTGTTAATTTAATTTAAGCTTATGCTGAGTATGAGTATACCTGTATACAACCCACAATCCTTTTTTTCAGAACGAGTAGACATTTCTTAAAGGGAAGGCAATGGTGATAAAGAATGTATTATGAGCTTAAATATACCTAATTCAGTGCCACAGAGGCCTTTCTGCTATTTAAACTTCATCAGTGTGGCTAAACCCCAAAAGTTTGGAAATAAAACGTATGATGAGCATGTGTATCTGAAATGAAAGACTTTACCAAACTATTCATTTTGATGCTTTGATCAAACTCGGACAAAAAAAATTAATAATAATAACAATGAACTTATTGGGATATTGATGCTTTCAAAATTGTTATTATGGGAGCTGCCATTTTGAATATTCATAATGCCATAAATCTTATAGTTAAATATGCAAAATTTAAATAAATAACATCTTTAACAACATTTTACCTCTTTATTTGTATGTATACAGCTTCTTTTCTAGCTGTTTATTGATTTTGCCTGAAAACCGCACAGTTTTTAATCAGAAAAATAATTTATTTTATGTTTTATCTTTTTTTAATTTATTTATTTCATCTTTATTATTATTATTATTATTATTATTATTATTATTATTATTATTATCCCATTAAATATTCTAAATGGCACCCTTGTGAAGGGGTTAGAAATCTTTAAACTCCATTAACTTCTTTGGGTTTTATCCGGTTTTGATTAAGTTTGCATCAGAATGCATGATTTGTCCAGATCTTTCATCTCAGATACATTCTTCACCGACCGTGCCTTTCCTTTTAAATGCCAATAGAAGAAAGTGTGGACATTTCTTAATTGCCAGCAACAGTAACAATTTAGGGATTTTGTAAACAATTTCATTTCCAATGAAAATACTAAATCCTGAAAGACCAAACATCTACGTGGTCTGATTAAAATCCTTGATGCATAGATGTACATAAATAATCCCACTACTTATAGAAAAACATACGAAATATGGACTGGTGTCAAAGCAAACATCTGGCCAGCAAAACTCCGGGTATATCTGCATATGCATCCGCGCAGTCTGTCCAAGGTATTAGCAGTAGAAAAAAAAAGTAAGAGAAAAGTCCAGGGAGTGCTACAATCACAAACCGCAACCCTTCCCAGACCCCAAGAGGAAGAGGAAACCGACATATCTAAACAAGCACAAACCGAACAAACGTACTAAAAGCACTAAGATTAGCTCTCTTTTCCCAAAGCGAGATAAAACCATAGCAGTAGGATAAATTATTAATGTCTTTCATGATGTGCACATTGAAGTTTTAACCAGTTATTCAATTTGCTACAGGATTTCATCAAACCAGATTAGAATATAGGGATCAAACAGGCCGCGGTTTTCAACACCTCCCTAGGGACTGGCGAATGTTAATGCATTGAAAAACTATGTTCGATCGCTA
This sequence comes from Anodontia alba, assembly GCA_964016985.1. NCBI lineage: Eukaryota > Metazoa > Mollusca > Bivalvia > Lucinida > Lucinidae > Anodontia > Anodontia alba. The sequence goes on along the minus strand of OZ024836.1, from coordinate 12,920,215 downwards.
TTATTCCATAAAAACTGAAAACATTTGCTACATTTCGAGTTATTTCTTGCACTATTTTGTTTCGCCTTTTCACAGATGTCTCGCGAGCGTAATTTCAACGGACTATGCTCGTTCTAGGGCCGGGCAGTACACATCTCGTAACGGCAGTAAATCTGTGGTCCCGGTACGATCATATTGAAAGTTGCGTAGTCGTGCATTAACAGCGCGTGAATTGCCTTGTTAATACACGGCTTTTCGCCGGTTAATGTGCGGCTGTTAATAACGTGTGACACTGCTTTTATGCAATAATAATCATTAATAGTGCTAGAAAGCAACGGTAATGAGCGCTTTCGGTCGTTATCAGTTTCTATACATGTATAGAGTGTGAACAGAAGATATTGACATATTTGGGGATACATTAAAGAGGAAAGAGTGTAAACATCAAGCATGCATGTGAATACTACAGAATGCATCGACGCTGATGCGGCGTTGTATAAAAGTCACAAAACATTCGCTATCACTTTGCACTTCTGAATGCAACCCTTGCTGTTGGACATGTTTTTATCGTTGAAACGTACAGGTTTATCCATTTAAAGTATTCAGACAGACAAACCTGGATAACAGTATATATACCCAGTTACCAAAAGTCTATAGGAGATACCGGGAACTCCTTCGGTGACGTCATCGATAAGGTTTGGTGGGCAAAAAAAATGGTTGTAGTGTATAGAGGATATAGACAATGTGTATGTTTTGAACTGATCTGAATGTCTAAAATGGTAGGTTTTAACTGTAGTTTAACTGATCTGTTGTATATAAGTGATGTCTTTCAATGACATTCAGATTTATTAGGATAAGTCTTGCAATTATTATAAAATACATGTATCTGAGACCGACTGTGCATTCCAACATAATAAACACATTAACATTTAGAATTATCTGAAAATGGCAAATAAATAAATAAATAAAATGTTTGCGGAAAAATGTTGAAAACTTCAACACGACATACGTCCTTGCACGCAGACACGTATGAATACTAATTGCACACACCTTTTAATTTAAGCTTTAGAAGGGAATGTTTTAATATATATTCTTTTTTGCCGCTCTCTTTTTTTAATATGTCTGATGTCTTCTCAAGTGTTGAAGTATTGAACATAATTTTCTTCTTTCTTTGAAAAATACTGGTTGTGTGTACTCTTTCGACTTCTTTATGACAATATAAAAGAAATTAAAAAAATATATTATTTTTTATTAAATAAAGCAGAATACTGTCTCCTGATGCGTTAATTACAATGCATCTTAGGTTAGCTTACTTATTTCATTGCATATTATTTTGTAATTATTATTTATTTTTATTTATTTATTTATTTATTTTTAAATTTTTTCACTCCGATATTTTCATTTTCGTGCAGCATGGGATATTTTTTTTTCAATTTGAAGAAGACGCACATCTACATGTATTACAGCGGGTATTTCATTCATTATTTTTTGCAGCAAACTACAAAATTATGACCAATTTTAACGTGCCGACGTACATGTACATCAAAAACAATAAAAAAAAAAAATTGCTAGCAAACAAAACGGATAAGAGCGTTATTGTCGTCATTAATATTGTGTATTTCAATATTTACCTAGCTTTTTGCCCACCACCTTAAGAAACCTTATCAATGACGCCTAATAGTATCTCCTGTACTGTGCACTTATTAAACACGTCAACAGATAGTAAACAGATGGCTTGTTTAACAGATAGCTTGTTCAAATTGTTGAACACGTAGCCTACGGTAAGGAGTAAAAGTGTCTGAGTACACCCTTAGAGATGGACAATGATTACCGTATTTACTCTAATTATTCGGACGTACAACCTTGAGAATTCAGCATCTGATAAGAGTCTACACTGGTAGCCACTTATCCCGCAGTTTTATCGGCTTTGTGACCGGCAGGTTGCGGGTTCGATCCCCAGCCGAGTCATACCAAAGACTTTAAAATTGGTACTAGCTGCCCTTTCGCTTGGCGCTCAGCATTAAGAAAGTAGAGCTAGGAATCAGAACTGGTCAACTCAGTGTCAGTATAATGTAACTAGGTGGAATATCAGGTCAAGTGTCTGGGGTGTGATATTTCATTGAGCTCCCTGCCACATCCAGAGAGTGTCGCGATATGACTGAAAATTTGTTGAAAGCAACGTAAAGCCCAAATAAAACTAACAAACAAACAAACAATCCAGCAGTTTTAAGCACATCATCATTTGGTAGAATTTGAATCGATCAACTTCTAAAACAAGTATGGTAGGGGTTATCCGAATACTGTATTTACACAAAGTTTTCAGAGAGACACCAGAGCAAACAGTCTAGACCCATATCAGACGCCACATAATGAGCAGTGTCTACACTGTTCGACACCCCACTCATCCTAAACTTTTGACTCGTCAACAGGTAGTAAATATTACTGTTCAATTTTAGGACACGTATGTTAAGGAGTGAATTAAGGTGTCCGAATACTTGAGGTAAATACGGTTACATTAAATATGTTTAGTTGATTTATGAGAGCAACTGTGAAAATGTACGCATAAAGATATGGTGGCGTATATAACTGACAAACTGTTGAAAAGACTGTAAACGCCAAGAACGCCACGGTCTTACGTATGTCTGAAACTTTACTTGTCTCTGGACAAATTCAGAAGATGACCAGTTATATAATGATATATTTCTTCTTCTTTTTTCTTGATTATGGGCTGTGATATATCATGCAAAATAGACAATTTGCATGAAATGTCAAAGTCTATTTTCTGGGAAAACAAAGAAATATATTTCAAAGTGGAGACAATTTGCATGCAATGTCAAAGCCTTTTTTCTGGAAAGTATTTCAGAATGTCGTCTGATGTGTTTTTCCAGCATGCTAAGTGTTAAAGTTTGATATATTAATCCTGTATGACAACCGCATCTTGACACAAATGAACCTATTTGGTAGCCGGGGTAGGTGAATCCGATGTTGTTATGAGGAACTTTTGTGTGCAACAGGAACATTATGAAAACAGGCCTATTCAAATATACTGAAAAATTTACTACCAAAAATGAGAAAAAAAAATCAGATAAACAATTCTGAATTTTTTTCATATTTCTGCTCGACGAGGCGGTTCTAACGAGTACCACAATCTATGCTTTCGAGCAGAAATAAGAAAAATAATTTATACCCCTGTAAACCCCAGTTTTACTATATAAAAGTGGGGTTTAAGGCGGTCAAAATTATATAGGCGTGTTTTCGTAATGACATGTAATATACAATCTTCCTTTCGTAAAGACAAGAAATATGCGATTCTTACTTTACCTATGACAAGCACAGAGTGGTGAGAATTTACCGAAGAATTATGTTGTGTGATACCCGGTGTGATACCCGTGCAAATTTATACCAATGGGAAAATTTGGCCAAACGGCTTCAACAACAACAACAGCAAGAGTGACAATGATATATGTAATAATGTAGCTAATAATGTAGCTCCCTAGCATACTTTATTGCATTAGGGTAGTTGCAGTCAACGGACCGCGCGGAAAAACGGGACCAAAAAAAAAAAACGGAACCGAAATTTGATCGCCCAGGAAAAGCTTTCATGGAATTAAATATTTTTGGCAGGTATATTAGTTATAGAGACGTCCTTAAAATGCATATCTAGATTTTCAAATATTTCCCGTTAGTAAGGAGATGTTGCCAGTTGAATAGGCCCATGTCGGCCGGAGAAAAGACGGGACCAAATTTGCGCGCAAATGACCATGTCCTAAATTTCTGCAAGTATCGCCAAAATAGTGAATGATAAGTAGTTTTTTTATGGTATATGCTAACCAAAATCATTCTAGGGAATTCTCAAACCGAAACATTTTGAAAGTTGTACATCAGTTTTCGAAATAATGTGCCCGGAACCAGGCCGGGGCTAAAATAATTTGCCGCACTGTTAAAATGATTGTATATATTCACATAATGTTTGGCCTTTTGTTCGATTATTCATTCAAAGGTAGTTGTGGACATGGTACCCAAGTCATAAATCAATCTCATAAATCCATAAACAAATGACGAATCAGAATGTTCAGACCAACAGACATGGACCCCAGAATAAAGGGTGTAATCAGGCGTCCGCGGATAGTAAGCATTACTTGGTAAGCATGCTTCGCCCACCATGCCCATAGGCCTGAACGAAGGAAATGTAGGTAGACGCGTATGTCCGGGATTTTGGAAGTCTACTTATGGCTCGTCATTGGTAAAAACATCAGAAACTATTCTGGAAACTGCCACATTGTAGGGATTGACCATATCATGATGTCTCCCATAGAACTTCATGTGTTGCTACCAGTTTTTTTTTTTTTTTTTTTTTTTTTTTTTTTTTTTTTTTTTTGTTTGTTTTTTTGTTGTTTTTTTTTGTTTGTTTTTTGTTTTTTTATACCCCTGGCTCAACAACCTTGTAGTGAGCTCTTTCCCACGCTCCATGTCGTCTGATAATTTGACAGGCTCTGGCATAACGGATTAACTGTGATACATGAACGCCGTATGCTGATGCAGAAGGAATATTGTGCCCAGGAATGGAAAGTTAACAATGGGAAAATTGAAGTCATCCCGTTTGTCGTAAAGCCTAGTAGTAAGCTTTCTACTGTCAATGTAGAGGTAACAATCCAAGTATGAGGAGGAGGCTGCAGTCTCCATTGTTTCCTTTATTTCAAGTTCACGTGGATAGATGAATTCCAAATACTCTGGAAATTTTGTGTTTGTGTACACCACCTATATATCTGTAGGTGAAATTGAATTGTTGTGCAAGGTGTTTCTTGCCTGCTTTGAGGAGACTTTGTACAAACTCTGCCTCATACGAGTATAAAAACAAGTCGGCAAGCAATGGTGCACAGTTAGTACCATCGGTATACCGATTGTTTGCTCAAATATCCGTCCACCGAATTCCACAAAAATATTGTCGATTAGATATTCCAGCATCTTTATGACATCTGCATCTGAGTGATCCCGAACGAATTATGTGTCTTTGTAGCCAATGGCAACATACTGAAGCGACGGTTACCATGGTAAATGGAAGAAACACTGGTTGATAATTTCCTTTAATTTAGATTTCAATTTATCATGAGGAATAGTTGTGTAAAGAATAGAGAAATCAAAAGATTTTATACTGTTGACGGAATGAAGAGATTGTGCCTTTAGGTTATCTAAAAGCTCTTTGGAGTTTTTCAAGACCCCCATCTGATTAACACTACTCTTGGCATATGCAGTGTCACAATACTTCTGAAGGCCTTCTTTAAGTGCGGTTAGGATCCGTGTTAGAATCTGAGAAAGAGGCTTGGTTGAGCACAGCCGCACCCGCAATATATCTCTGCTTGTACGGATTCTTGTGAAGTTTAGGAATCCAGTATAATTTGGGAAGGTCTGGGAGGGAAATTCCGAATGTCAGCATCACCGAATGGTGGTTTTGTAGAATTTCGTCCTTGGACATAGCAGTAAGATTATATGTAGGATTTCCAGTCATGGTTCTCATACCAAGCTCTTCCATTAAGCAGTTTATATAGTGTGTTTTGCAAACAAACACAATATTATTAGATGCCTTGTCGGCTGGAACAACGACAAACTTTTCATGTATTTCAGCTAACTCAGCAGCAACATCTGGATCATCAAACACCAATTCATGTCGGTGAGACATGGTTCTGCTGAGTACTGAGACACGTCTGTTTACCAAGGACATTACCGTTTTAACCCATTCAGACAGGATATCAACCTCCACGTCCTCTTTCTTGGCCCAACGTCGTGCATACTCTTCAACTGAATCCAAAATTAATTTGGAATTCTGTTTCCAAGTAAAAGACCTGGGTTCCCTGTATTTAGGACCTTCGGAAAGAATGTCCCTGAATTCGCTAATCCTGACTAAATTGAGGTCTCATGATGTGAAAGGCTGGATTATAGCAGAGCTCCGAGGCTTTACAGGAACACGCTGAGGAGTTTCGAGTAATGTTCTCAGTATTTAGCCCTGGCAGCACGTTTTTGTAATTGAAAAAATTAGGTGCAATGGGAGACGAATAACTGTAGGAGATGATGGGTGGGCTCTGGTTTTGAAGTAAGCTACTATGGTTGAAGTCACTTTCTTATGGTTCAGGATATTGCTAATGTTAACGGTGTTAACCTTTGTTTCTGAAGTCAAGGTTCAGAAAATCACGAGTGGGAGTCTTTTCTGGAGAAACTGTCTGAACAGGCTTGTACAACCTAAACAGCAACATACAAAATGATTGCAACCAGCTTATATTCAGGAGAATTTGGAATGTATGATTTTGTATCCACAATCCTTCTGCAAAGAGCGAAGTTTAGTTACCGGCAGCTGAAACAGTTTGGTACGAATATGATCGTCCTAATGGCTGCTGTATATGTGGAAGGAGAGTGTCAAATGCGACATCAGCATGAAAATTAGGATGATTGTAGTGCCGATGTCCATGACTTCTCTTACGTCTTTGAGAGCTGCCAAAGAGCCTCATCAAACTGACCAGGCTGGATCTTGGGCTTGTAAGATTCTCTACAGAATCTATTTTGTCATTGCAACCATATGGTGCTGCAGTGCCTAATTCTCTGATCCAGAATTCCTCAAAATGGTTAACTGGTTACTTGACCGCAATTTAAGGGAATTGAGCAAACTAAAAGTATCCAGTTATTTTCAATCAGATTGAAAAATATCCCAAGAGAAAATCGAAATTTTGGATGTTTTTCCCACTACTGTATGGACGTTGACGGCGAAATATTCCTTTGAAGATTATTTACCTAGCTGACACACAATGTTGAAACAACGTCGATTCAACGTAGAATCGGCGTTGTTTCAACATTGCACCCTCTGGTGGGAGCCTCAAAAATATATATCAAATTGAAATGGAAGTTATACTGATGAAGTTTATATTTTTATTGACAATCTGTACTGCACTTCTGATATTTTTCAATATGATTGAAGATAACTGCATACTTTTAGTTTGCTCAGTTCCCTTAAATTGTAGCCAAATAACCAGTTAAGCATTTTAATTGAATTGTCGAACAAACGGCCAAACATTATGTGAATTATTGTATTGTATTGTATATACCATTTATTTAACACTGTGCGGCAAATTATTTTGGTCCCGGCCTGGTCCCGGGAACATTATTTCAAAAACTGATGCACAAAATATCATTTTTTTTTTTCGGTTTTCTCTTCGTAAAACTTTAACCAGTGGGATGGGGCTAGACGATGTGTCTTCGGCTTGGCCCGCCGTAGGTAGTTTAACTATTGGTTTTCATTTACTCTGGCATACCGTAGAATTAGCCATGAGTACTTGTCTTTGTTTATTATAGTGATTAATTTGAGTTTTATGTTTTCGCTTTGATGCATTGACTGAGTTGGGAGTCTTTATGCGAACCGAATTTTTATGTATTTCTGTATAAAGAGTTGCATCGGGACCCAGGGTGAAGTTGGCTAGCTGTAAAAGTGTTTTAAACCCCACTCCCCGCCCCCCCCCACCCCCCCCCCCTCCCCCCGCCCCTCCAGTGGTTTACTCTACTGACCTTTCTAAGGCGGTGGTCCCGGTGTTAGTCTTACTCTTTGTTGTTTTGTGGTTTATTCTACGAGGCGATTTGTTTTATGTCTTACCTTGTATTATTTTGTTCTTGTGTTTTTTCAGTCCTTTTAGCATTGCGATTAGCTCGCTTGGGGAAGAGAGAGCTAATCTTAGTGTTTTTCGTACGTTTTATCGATTTGCGCTTGTTTGGTTTTGTCGGTTTCCTCTTCCTCTTGGTGTCTGGGACAGACTACGGTTTGTGATTGTGGCATTCCCTGGACTTTTCTCTTACCCTTTTTTGAGAATTCCCTAGAATGATTTTGGCTGGCATATACCATAAAAACTACTTATCATTTACTATTTTGGCGATACTTGCAGAAATTTAGGACATGGTCATTTGCGCGAAAATATGGTCCCGTCTTTTCTCCGGCCGACATGGGCCTGTTCAATTGGCAATATTTCCTTAATAACTACAAATATTTGAAAGTCTGTATATGCATTTTGAAGAAGACTCTATAATTGACATGCCTGCCAAAAATATTTAATTCCAGATATTTAATGAAGGATAGAGGCTTTTCCTGGGCGATCAAACTTTGGTCTCGTTTTTGGTTCCGTCTTTTACCGCGCGGTCCCGTCGAATGCCAACTATCCATTGAATTAAGAAACACGACCCTCTAACCCCATTTACCGGTAGTCGGGTTTCTCAAGCAAAAAAAAAAAAAGTCTCCACAATCGGAAAGATATACGGCTGAGTTTTTGTATATGTAAATCTTATATATTGGTTCATACAAAACCACTATATAGCAATGGGAACTTGACTAATTGCGTTTTTGGTTTAAACATATTTTATTTCATATATTTCTCAATACATCAATACATCTACATAGACATTACATGAGTATGTTAATATATAAAAGGGATTCGAAAAAAGCTATATAGCTTATGTGAATTCGTTTCCCTCAGTTCCTGAGCATCAAATCAAAACGTTGTGACCATGCATGTACAAGTAGTTATATAACTAGCTAACTAACTAAATAAATAACGAAGGGAAAGAAAGGTGAAAGAAAAGAAGCGAAATGAGAGTGCAGTTTAAGAACTTTGAGAGTAGTGGATGTATAATAGAGACGTATTAGAATACGACTTATAAAAAAATAATATTTTCCAGGCACAATCACGTAATATAGGCGAGAAGTAAAGAGAGTGATGTGGGGGCCCTTCTTAAATAAATAAAAATCAAATCTTACTTCAAGCATTGAGACTTATGGATTAAAACCGATTTTAAACTACAAATGTATTGTTATATTAGAAAACTAAACAATATTCAGACAACATATTATGTTGCTAGCTATATGGAAATTAGTATTGATATATGTCAGTTTGTAGGACAGTCAAGAGGAGATTTCAAAGCGTTTGCTTCTTTGAATAAACTTATGTACATATTTAAAAATTGATTCATTCGCTTCATCTGTTAAAGCCATGTTCTCGAACAATAGGGTATGTAATGTTGGTTGGCAGAACTGCGATACTTCATGCAACATATCCATTCTTATAGCGTTATATTTTCGGCATTCTAACAGAAAATGTTTGTTGGTCTCGGGTAGTCCATACGTGCATCTCGGGTCTCCAATGATATTTTTATGGTATAAATAATAGTTTAGAGAGCTACAGTTAGTTCGAAGTCTTGCATGATGTATTTGACCTAGTCTGTCACCGACATAGAAATAGGATGGTGTTTCACGTGAATTAGTACTCAGAGATCTTTTAAAATATTCTACTGTGGGGGAATTTCTTGATAAAACAGGTAGAGCATTCCAGTCTCTGACTACTGAAGGTAGAAAGGATTTGCAATATAGTTGAGTGCCAGCATGGGTGTTTTGCAAGTTCTCAGCGTTTCTTAGCCTGTATGAAGACGCTTGACCGACTTGGTCAGGAACTAACTGTGTCAAATAATTTGGTGAAAGTCTGTTAATCATTTTGTAAAAAGAACAAGTTTATGTTTTCTTCGTCGAGAGCTAAGCTCTTCCCATCCCAATTCATTATACAGTGAAGCAAGAGAGACTAACTTAGTTGTTCCAGATACTATTCTACCGGCTTCCAGTTGCACCTTCTCCATCTCAGTTTGATCAATATGACCTCAATATAGTCAGGATTAGCAAACTCAGGGACATTCTTTCCAAAGGCCCTAAATATAGGGAACCCAGGTCTTTTACTTGGAAACAGAATTCTAAATTAATATTGGATTCTGTTGAAGAGTATGCACGACGCTGGGCCAAGAAAGAGGACGTAGAAGTTGACACCCTGTCTGAATGGGTTAAATCGGTAATGTCCTTGGTAAACAGACGTGTCTCAGTACTCAGCAGAACCATGTCTCGCCGACATGAATCGGTGTTTGACGATCAAGATGTTGCTGCTGAGTTAGCTGAAATCCATGAGAAGTTTGTCGTTGTTCCAGCCGACAAGGCATCTAACAACATTGTGTTTGTTTGCAAAACACACTATATAAACTGCTTAATGGAAGAGCTTGGTATGAGTACCATGACCGGAAACCCTACATATAATCTTACTGCTATGTCCAAGGAAGAAATTCTACAAAACCACCATTCGGTGATGCTGACATTTGGAATTTCCCTCCCAGAGGAAGATATTGACCTTCCCAAACTGTACTGGATTCCTAAACTTCACAAGAATCCGTACATGCAGAGATATATTGCTAAGTGCTCAACCAAGCCTCTTTCTCAGATTCTAACACGAATACTAACCGCAGTTAAAGAAGGCCTTCAGAAGTATTGTGACACTGCATATGCCAGAAGTGGTGTTAATCAGATGTGGATCCTGAAAAACTCCAAAGAGCTCTTAGAAAACCTAAAGGCACAATCTCTTCATTCCGTCAACAGTATTAAATCTTTCGATTTCTCTACTCTTTACACTACTATTCCTCATGATAAATTGAAATCTAAATTAAAGGCAATTATCAACCAGTGTTTCTTCCACAAGAATGGTAACCGTCGATTTCAGTATGTTGTCATTGGCTACAAAGACACATACTTCATTCGGGATCACTCTGATGCACCACAAAAATACTCAGATGCAGATGTCATTAAGATGCTGGAATATCTAATCGACAATATTTTTGTGGAGTTCGGCGGTCGGATATTTCAACAAACAATCGGCATACCGATGGGTACTAATTGTGCACCGTTACTTGCCGACTTGTTTTTATACTCGTATGAGGCGGAGTTTGTACAAAGTCTCCTCCAAGCAGGCAAGAAACCCCTCGCACAACAATTCAATTTCACCTACAGATATATAGATGATGTATTGTCTCTGAAAAACACAAAATTTGCAGAGTATTTAGAATTCATCTACCCACGTGAACTTGAAATAAAGGAAACAACGGAGACTTCAGCCTCCTCCTCATACTTGGATTGTTATCTCTACATCGACAATGGAAAGCTTACTACTAGGCTTTACGACAAACGGGATGACTTCAATTTTCCCATCGTTAACTTTCCTTTCCTGAGCAGTAATATCCCTTCTGCACCAGCATACGGCGTTTACGTTTCACAGTTAATCCGTTATGCCAGAACCTGTTCAAATTATCAGGACTTCATGGAGCGTGGGAAAGTGCTCACTCAAAAGTTGTTGAGCCAGGGGTATCAAAAAACCAAACTGGTAGCAACACTTAAGCAGTTCTATGGGAGACATCATGATCTAGTCAATCCCTACAATGTGGCAGTTTCCAGAATTGTTTCTGATGTTTTTGCCAGTGACGCGCCATAAGTAGACTTCCCAAATCCCGGACATACGCTTCTACCGATATTTCCTTCGTTCAGGCCCATGGGCATGGTGGGCGAAGCTTGCTTACCAAGTAATGCTTACTATCCGCGGACGCCTGATTACACCCTTTGTTCTGGGGTCCATGTCTGTTGGTCTGAACATTCTGATTCGTCATTCGTTTATGGATTTATGATTTTGGATTACGGCTTTGGTACCATGACCGCAACTACCTTTGATCAAACTGAGTGCAATTGTCCAATACGACATCTGCGTATTCCAGTATGGGTCGTATAAATGTAAAATAGATAATCTCCAAAGTCTTGCGATCAAACTGGAATTTAAGTTTTTGCATTATATTTATTCTTGCCCAAGCATTGGATGTGATAAGCTCGATATGATTATACCAGGTTCCATCATTTGACAAAACTAAACCAAGGTGTTTATGGGAGGTAACGTTTTCAATCGACTGGTTATTTAGGATCAGTTGAGGATGCTGTAGATCAGTACGTCTTCTTGTAATTAAGAGAGATTCAGATTTAGCAGGGTTGAAAGTGACAAGCCATTTTGTTGCCCAAATATTAATTTTTGAAAGGTCGTTATTCATAACAGATGCGGTATTTTGCGGAGTATCGACAATAATGTATAGACTAGTGTCATCAGCAAACAATCTGATATTCGAATTAATGTCATTAACGATGTCATTTATAAATATAAGAAATAGCAGAGGACCAAGTATCGAACCTTGTGGTACACCGGCTTTTAGATAAGACCAATCAGAACAAGAACCAGGAAGAACAACTCTTTGTCTTCGGTTTGTTAGGTAATCGGAGAACCAGTCCAACAAGCGTCCTCTGATACCACATAATTTAGTTTATGAAGAAGTCCCCGATGCCAAACTCTATCAAAAGCTTTGCTTATGTCAAGAAAGACCGCCCTCACCTCTTTACCTTCGTCTAATGCCTTACAGAAAGTATTATACATGTTTACAAGCTGATTTACAGTTGAATCGCCCGTAACGAAACCTGATTGAAAACTGGAAATTTTATTGTTAGAAAGAAAGAAGTTGAATACATGTTTGTGCACAAGTTTTTCCATGACCTTTCCTATAGTATTCAAAAGAGATATTGGTCTGTAATTCGAAACATTTGATGCATCATCTTTTTTAAAGATCGGAGTCACGTTAGCTTCTTTCCAGGAAGAAGGAAAGGAACCTGAGGACAGAGATGAATTGAACAGGGAACATAATGGGTTGGCCAGTTCAGAAGAGATCTCTTTAAGTATTCTGTTATTTATTCCATCGGGTCCGGAAGACTTTCCTAGCTGGAGATTCTGCAGTATATCTTTGACTTCATTAGGGTTTAATTTGATACCGTGGATTGAGGGTGTATTATCACTGATATTCAATTTTGGAAGTTCCTTATTGTTATCTTGAAGATTTGTCTGTCCTATAAAGTGATCATTTAGAATATTAGCCTTTTCTATGTCATTGGAGTAAATTATGTCGTCCTTTAAAAGCGTTGGAATGCCTGAACTGCTTGATGATTTAATAAATGGTTTCAAATAATTCCACCAGTCGTTACTGCTAGGTTTTTGTGTTTTTAACTTGTTGGCTATATCATCGATGTGAGATTTCTTTGACTTGCGAATTAGTTTTGTAACTTCGTTTCTGTATTGTTTATAGAGATTCATGTCGTGTGATAGTTTTGTTCGTTTAGCTTTCTTGAAGAGACGTTTACGTTTTCTGATCATTCTGCGTAGCTGACTGTTTAACCACATAGGTTCTGCATTTCTAACTGTTACGTATTTATTTGGTATGTGTTTCTTGGCTAGCGAAATTATATGATTTGCGTTTTTGGTGAAACGCATGCATTTTGCTAGCTACTGGCTTAGAGCAACTGTATGTTCAATAAGCGTATAGTACACATTTATATACTAACAGGTAAAATACACCCAATATACACCCAACTCGCGATAAAGTAATTTGTACAGTTGATGTCTGAACATTAATCAGCACTGATTGTTTAAAATTCTTTTCCGAGTTTTGTAAACTGGCATGTATTTTATGTAATTTTGATGAAGATTTTAGTTTGCGGAAATTACGTCAGTTATTATGTTTGGTCTTCCTACATTCTTGTCCAGTATAGTTCGTCAACAAAGGTTTGAAATAATCTACATGAAGAAATGCGCGGCGATTTCCCTCAACATGCACTGGTGTAAGACTGACGTAAGTACAATACAGTGTTCTATACGAATACTTTTTATTGAAAAAAAAAAAAAATCAAAAAACAAAAACAAAAAACAAAAAAAAACATGCGGATTGCCATGAGAATTATTTTGCGCAATTTCATTTAAAAACGTGCCACAAATCAGAAAAATATAAAAATAACGTTATTTAATTGCACCGTGTAGTAAATAATTGACCCGGGAGTAGGTCGGGACTAAATTTCTGCTTGTAATCGACTCAGATTTGCCTTCTTGCTAATGTCACATACATTGTATTTCAATTATTTACTACACGGTCAATGAAATTACTTTATTTTTTTATTTTTCTGATTTGTGACATGTTTTTAAAATGAAATTGCACAAAATAATTCTCGTGGCAACCCGCAGCTGACCATAATTTGCAAAATGTTTGACATCGTCAATACCGCAAAAGCCGAAATTTAGTCCCGACCTAATCCCGGGTCAATTAATTACTAGACGGTGCGATGAAATAACTTTTTTTTACATTTTTCTGACCTGGTGACATGTTTTTAATTGATAATGTATAAAATAATTCATGTGGAATCCCCAGACTGACTATAATTTGCAAAATGCTTGACATCGTCAATACCGCAAAAGTTGGTCCCGACCCCAAAATGAGCGACGTAGTCATATATTTCATACTATTTTGTGAAATAATATTTGATAACAGTATAAAATTGTATATGCATTTTAAAGAAGAGTCTATATTCTACTTATGTTCCAAATTTCATCCCGATATGTGCAATAGTTTGATTGTCCAAATTTACTTCCGACTTTTGGTCCCGACTCTCGACCTTTACTTCCGGCTTTTATAATCACCCCCATTACCGGTGTTAACGAAGATTTTGTCCTAGGTTTTGTTTACTAATTATGAGGAATAAAAATGTTTGCATGTTTATTAGAAACAGAGAATATAGCGACAAAAATAACAGAAGAAGAGACTTCAAAATACTCAAGTCTTTGATATGTTATGTGAGTACACTGGAAATTTGTACCCATTTAAACAAACGCAGATCACGGGTCCATGACCAGATTTCGCAGTGTACGTGATTTCGCACAGGTATTATGTCTGCCTAGGAAAAGTCTAAAGTGGGATAAGGTAAACTGACTGGCCCGACATGACTTGATAGTTTAGACTGGATTGTTAAATGCTAACCCAACCTAAGTCAGACTTGGGGTAATTTAAAATGTAATTGTAATTAATTACAATTTAATTACAATTCAAAGTAATTGAATGTAATTCTAATTGGACACTTCTTAAATTACATTAATTGTAATTTAATTAATTACATTGAAAAAAGGAGAGTACTTGGCAATTACTTTAATTACATTTGCATCAGATTTGAAGTTTGGTTCTGAAAACTCTTGTTATTCGTCACGAAAACACGCCTATATAATTTTGACCCCCTTAAACCCCACTTTTATATAGTAAAACTGGGGTTTACAAGGGTATACATTATTTTTGTTATTTCTGCTCAAAAACATAGATTGTGGGTACTCGTTAGAACCGCCTTGATGACACAGTTCTAACAAGTACCCACAATCTATGTTTTGAGCAGAAATATGAAAAATATCAGAATATTTTATCTGAAAATTTGTCATTTTTGGTGGTAAAATTTTCAATGTATTTGAATAGGCGTGTTTTTTGGTAATTTGTATAAGCCTTAAATATGGATGCCTGTGATGAATGATAAGCACAAGTCACTGTTTGCTTTTACCTAGTAGTCCTTAATTTTGAGGGTCCAAAACATAAAAAAAAATCACAGAAATACCAGCATATCTATACTGAAATGTCTAACTGCAAAGTTTGGAACAATGCTGAAGATTTATATGAACATCCAGGTAAACAGACACTATTGTGTATCAGAACCTAAATATTGGGAAACCCAAAAGTCATAACCAATAAGCTTAGCAAACAGTGTAGGCCTTGATCAGGACCTAGCTGCACTGTTTGTCATTTAAAAAGAAGCCTACTCCACTGAAAATGCCTAATTAACAATTTAAATAAACAAAACAAAATCACTGAAATTAACATGGTAATCATTCTTAACAAAAAAAGCAAATCATAATATGTGTATTGACTTCAGGACACAACAGGTGGCCTATTGTTATTACTTTCACACCTAGGACCAAGTCATAATCATGAGCCTAAATGAACAAAATTTGCTTTGTGAAATGTCTTTATTTAGCAACAGTTAACTGTTCTTTTTGAACAAACCTTTCATATTTACCAAGGCTTGCTGGGTGAAGTTAGCTGGCTGTAAAAGTGCTTTAAACCAACCCCACAGTGGTTTATTCTACTGACCGACCGTTCTAAGGCGGTGGTCCCCGTGTTAGTCTTACTCTTTGTTGCTTTGTGGCTTATTCTATGAGGCGATTTGTTTTTTAAGTCTTGCCTTGTGTTATTTTGTTACTGTATTTTTCAGTCCTTTTAGCATTGCAGTTACCTCGCGTGGGGAAGAGAAAGGTAATCTTGGTGCTTTTGGTACATTTTTTCGATTTGTGCTTGTTTGGTTTTGTCTGTTGCCTCCTCCTCTTGGTGTCTGGGATGGCCTGCAGCTTGTGATTTTGGCTTTCCTTGGACTTTTCTCTTACCTTTTTTTTTGCATAGAAATGGCCATGGATAACCATGCTCTGAAGTATTTTAAAATTCCTGAAGATAAAAAAGCATTAGAAGGAAATACCAAGTGCAAAGCCATAAACATTTAACCAAAACTTATTCATGAAAAAGCATCTGAAGTAAGAAAGAACATCATAAGTGAACTAAAATAAGCCCAAAATGTCTGCCTTACCTTAGATTTATGCTCAAATAGACAATGTAATTGTGATGTATTTAATTACATTTGGCAAAGTAATTGAAAGTAATTAATTACTTTGCCAAAAATCAAGTAATTATAATTGTAATTTAATTAAGAGAAAGACAAAGTAATTGTAATTTAATTAATTACTTTCCAAAGTAATTGACCCCAAGTCTGACTCAAGTAACTGTGCATTCAGGACGAGAAAGATAGGGGTCAGGATACTTACTGTATGAGAATATATGAGTTCTATGCTTTGTTTGCATGTTAGACTTCTATTATCTTGAAGTAGGACTCTTTAGTTTTGCTTTATGGGATTCCTTTTTTTATACCCCTCAAGATAGCATATTATGTTTTCCTGTTTGAGTGTCTGTCTGTCAGCACTTGGTGTACTCTCTAATTTGAATAATTTTTGATGGCTTTTATTCAAATTTTGTGTACACATTTACATCAGAGATGTGTGCTTTTGGATCGTTCATGGACAAATTACATTAATTTTTCACAGGTACTGTCCCTGCTTGTAAACTGATAGGCCAGGCTGTCAAAATGTTTCATTTTGCAGATGAAAGTGTTTTCTGTGGTTTATTCAACAACCAGTATTTGTAGTCATCACGAAAACATACCTATATAATTTTGACCCCCTTAAACCCCACTTTTATATAGTAAAACTGGGGTTTACAAGGGTATACATTATTTTTGTTATTTCTGCTCAAAAACATAGATTGTGGGTACTCGTTAGAACCGCCTCGACGAGGCAGTTCTAATGAGTACCCACAATCTATGTTTTGAGCAGAAATATGAAAAATATCAGAATTTTTTATCTGAAAAAAATTGCCATTTTTTGGTGGTAAAATTTTCAATATATTTGAAAAGGCGTGTTTTCGTAATGTTGGGCATGAAAGGCATTGCTGTTTTACCCCATCAACTATATCCATCTTAGCTCTATCTTTTTTTACTGGGCTGTGGCAGGGTATTAAGCAGTGTCTGTGATGATTTTGTCCTCCTTGTAACCTGTTCCGGCTGAGTCTGGATAGCCCTGTCTTTGCAAACACTATAGATCCAGATCATTTGGCTTCTGAAGAAGCCAACTGATCTGGATCCTTACTGTTTGTCATTAAGTAAGTGAATGTATATCAATATTTTGGATCAAGTACATGTAATCTGATTGGCTGAAAATTAGAAGTGAGCATAGCATCTAAATTTGCTCACCTGCTGAGCGTGGATATACCCCTCCTTTGTAAACAGTGTAGATCCAGAAGACACCAACTAATCTGGATCTGCACTGTTTGTCATAATTGGCTGAAAATTAGAAGTGGGATTGGTATCTTAACCCTTGTCCTGCTGAATAAATGAAGAGGCCATGCCCAATTCTAATTTTCAGCCAATCAGATTACTTGATCCAGATTGTTGATATAAATTCACATACTTAATGGCAAACAGTGCAGATCCAGATCAGTTGGCTTCTGAAGAAGCCAACTGATCTGGATCTACACTGTTTGCAAAGGCAGGGTATATCCGGGTTCAGCAGGACAAGGGTTAATTTACTCAGCATTAATCTATTTTATTTATATCTTTGCAGAGTGAGAGGGTTTTTGAAAAAGTTTGGGAAAAAAAATCTAAACAGAGTATCCATTATGAAGGGTAAGTGTACAATTATGTAATTTATGTAGCTCCAGATAAGACAATAATTGAGATAATTTAGGAATTGTTTTATATAGCATTCTTGCAGGCTGTTCCAAATCTTTACTAGATGCATTTTGGATAGCTAAAGGATGCAAAGTTCTTTGATACAGACAACAAAGTCTCTGACCTGACTGCATGTATGTGCAGGCAGTTTGGAACTTCGTTAGGCATATGTCAGAAGGTACAGAAATCATGTTTCTGCTTTTTAATACCAGGCCACAAGATGGTGGCTGGGTATTATGGTATCACATGGTCATCTGTGTGTCTTTTTGTCCATCCATATGTCTGTCATACATCCATCCATACATTTTTTCATTTCCAGATGGTAACTTGAGTAAATGTCAATGCATTTTCACCAAATTTGGTATATGCGGTTTGGGATTGCTAATGGGCAAAGTTTGTCAGTTTTTTACACAGTTATTTGCCCATGACATCATGGGGTATTATTGTTTCACATTTTTATTTATGACTGTAAACACTTCATGTAGAGTTTTGGCATGAAACAAGCCATATTCAGTATTTGTTAATTGATTTTGCTGTTATGCAGAAATAACAAAAAAAATATCATCTGAATACTCAGTTTATCTGGTCACGTGACATGATGTTGTGAAAGTAAGTATCATTTTGTAAATGATGGAAATACACTTCAACCTCTTTATAACACGGTTCATTTTAACACGGTTTTGGATATAACACGGTTCAAAGATGGATCCCAAAAATGTATAGATTATATTGAAAAATGACCATAAATGGTCATTTTTCAATATAATCTATACATTTTTGTTTGGATATAACACGAATGTTTAACTAACATGGTTTATGCTATGGACCCCAACAATAGTGTTATAAAGAGGTTGTGGTGTAGATATAGGCAACTTTCATAATCTCACTCATAAGGACAAGAATACATGTATTTGATTTGAAATAATAATGGTTTGAGATAAAAGGAATTGATGTGTAAGCAAAATATAGCAAACAAAACTAATATTGCTCTTTTGTTTAATTGACTTAGTGTTGTCCGATTATGGGATTTTTGAATTATCGATCATCGAAAATAATTGAACAAGAGGTTTCGATTGATTATCGATTATAATCGAAAGCTATCAAATGAAAGGCAAACACAGGTCCCATCACCCAGAAAGATAAAATGATATCCTTTTACTGCTTAAAACTTAATAAAAACTTGTTAAGTTGTCATTTACATGCAGTGCCTTACCACAAAAACACAGCATACTCATAGGCTTAGACATTTAAGATGTATACTGAAGACTTTCCATTTGTTGCAGAAACACTACTTTGTTTCTTATTTCCTAACATACTTTCAAGCTGAAGAGTTTAGAATTGCATCTTTCTTGCATTAAAGTTGCAATTTGAGAATAATAGCTTACAAAATAGTCAGGTGTGAATCTTTTCGATTATATTTGATTATTAGCAAACACAGTCGATAGTAGAATTAAAAAGAATTTTTGATTGATTATCCATTATAATCGATCATCTTTACAACACTAGTTTGACTTAAGCAGTTTTTTGAGTTATCAGTGTTTGAGATACAACATGTAGCAAGAGTCCGCTGTAGTACAATTTTAATGCTTTTGGGAGTGGAAAGCTTCTCATATTTTTGTGTTTTTCACTGAAATTTTCATGAAGTTGAATGTTTTTTCTGTTGTCTGATGATTTTTAATGTTTTATTTTATATCTTCAGTGGCAGACTTATGTCAGAAAATTACAGACTCTGTTATTATGGGTAAGAAAATTTCCTGTTTTGCTTCAAGTGCAGATCCAGTGAGGTCTTGGGTGTTTTTGTTGAACCCTAACCACTTTGGCTTGAAAGTTCAGTTTCAGTACTGTATTCACTCTATAGTGGTATTTCTTAGGCTTACTTTTTACCTTATACATATACTTCTGGGCCCAGCTGTTCAAAGCATCGTTAGCTAACGAGCTCAAAATGTTAACAGTTCTAGTAAGTACAATATCTAATTCACAGGTATTTTTGCTAAAAAAAATGTGAGTAGCTTTTGCAAATGCAAAAGCTGCTCACATTTTTTCAGCAAAAATATTAGCATATATGCCATATTTAAAGATCAAAGTTTTAACAATAGGTTAACTAATGACATAGTTAGTTTTGAACAACTGGGCCCTGGAATTTCAACAAGATCATTTTACTACTGGATCAGTTAAAAACCCTTCCGAAATTTTGACAACCCTCTTTATACCGACACTCGATACAACGACAAAATTCGTTACAATGACAATTTCACTGTCACAAGCCGTCGCTTAAGCAGTTACAATTAGTCACAAATCATGCAAGAATATTGCATTTAATACTTTAAAGAAACATATGTTTTGGATATTTGTTAGAATTGACTTGCTGAGGCAATTCTAACAAATATCCAAAACATACATGTATGTTCTGCAAGGAAATAAGAATAAAACAATACCTTTCTTACATATCATTTTGTCCGTTAAGGGTTCTTTACAACAGCAAATTCATTATAATGGCAACATCTTTGGAACAATTTATGTTGTTGTAACGAGGGTTCACTGTAGAAGTAAAAGGTAAAAAATAAGGTGTGCAAATATTTTAGGGTAACTATGGTACACTAACTGAACTTTTGTGTCAAGGCGGTGGGGGTTCAACTGAACCTTTCAAACCCTCTCTGGATAGGCACTTACGAAAATAGGATGACATTTAATATACCGTATTCGACCTAATTACCGCACATACCCCTATAAGCGCACAGTCAAGCAAATCCGTAGTCTTTGGATTACAACCAGTGCAAGTTTGTCTACTTCTTTATGTAGGTATATGTTGTGGGTACCCAATTCAAATGAGTGCTCACGACATATGCTTCTATAAAGAAAATCAGAGCAAATCGGATAAACATCATCCAATAGGTTCTTTGCTGATCTGTAACCTTGGTAGGCAGATACATATTTTACCACAAGTTTTCCCAGTAATTTTGAAAAACCTTAGCGCACAGTGCGGTAATTAGGTCGAATACGGTAATCTTTTCCTTTAAGAAGACGATTAAATGACATGTCAAGCCTTATTTTCTGGCAAAAATAACAAATATAAAAATTTTGTCTACACAAAAATGTTTTTAAGAGTACTTATTAGAATCACCTTGGCATGGCATAATTCCAGATAAGAAGGATATGAAGAAATCAAAGCACTGACAGCACTGGTGGGTTGGTTGTCTCTGAGTGTACGCTGGGAAATGGTCTTAACCGGGACAAGACTGTTTCATTTAGCTCTTAACTTTTTGTAATTTTAGTAAACAGTGCAGACCCTGATCAGATGCTGCATCATGTGGCATCTGATCTGGGTCTGCACTGTTTGCCAGTGTCCCAAATGTCTAAGTTTTACAGATAATCGTCTATCAACAGCACTCCGATGTCACAGCGACAAGAATAGCGCAGCTATAAATAACTAGTACCTGGATTTCTTCTAAGTGTGATTTGATTACATTGGTCAATGATAATCACTAGGACAACAACCATAACTATTTCACGCCACGGGCGATAATTATAGGCTCAATGAGCCGTCTCATCTGGATCTTCACTGTTTGACATTCAGTCTATCAACTTTACATATAAACGTCTTTCCAAGGGAAAGTTTGTTTGTTTGTGTTGAGGTTTTACGGCCCAGTCAACCCAATGGGGTCATGTCGAGCGCGGTCAGTTTACCTAACCACACGTTTACTGGGCAGGCTTAGTCCTCTAAGCGGTTAACCAGTATTGTGCACATTCTTTCGCCAGAAACTGACAACTGCCCTTCTTGAATCAGCGGAAGGGAGAGAATGACCGTAGAAAATATTTCGTGATCAATCTCCACGAAAGAATGTTGCCGACCTCGGCGGGGGTTGAACCCGCGACCTCCTGGTCTCCAGTCGGACGGCGCATCCAACTGAGCCACCGAAGCCGGTAGGGAAAGTTTGTTAAAATGAAAAAGCAGACGACAAATGTCGTCTGAAATTTGGCACTGAAAGAGTTAAGGAAATTTTGGCTTTTGTATTATGGCTTGATTTGTAAACGATCAACCCAAAAAATCTTATTTCACCACAAAAATGTATACTCATTAGAAGCACCTCAGCTAATGAGTACCCACAACATGTTTTCATCTAGAAATAAAAAAAAAAAATCCATTACTAGTTCAAAATCACCCTCATGTATTTAAGTGTCATTAAGCCTGAACTCATCTTCAAGAAAAATAGCTGTACTTTATAGTCTAAGACTTTGATAACTTTTACAAAAGATACATACATGTAGATGGCCTCATCCATACCTAGCTCCAATTCCGCCTCATCCAAACCCCCAAAAAAGGGTCATTAGGGATCAAGCTTCATATGTAGCTGTGTTTGATGTCAACTTGGAGGGCTTCATGGGAACTTTCTCAATAGATTACTTAAAGGCTCCATAATCCTCAAAAAATAAATATTTTTTATCCAAGAAAGGTTTAATAAATTGATATATAGTTTTAATACGATCATAAAATGTGGCATCTGACAGCCTGTAAAATTTCAGTTAGTCTCTCGCTTTTGAACTAATGTTGGCAACATTAATTCAGAGATACAATAAAAAAAATCATTTCATTTCAAAACAAGAGACTAACTGAAATTTTACAGGCTGTCAGGTGCCACATTTTATGCTTATATTAATATCATATATCAATTTATTAATAACACATATCAATTTATTAAACCTTTCTTGATAATAATATGTCTATTTTTGAGGAATATGGAGCCTTTAAATAGGATTACCTGCACTCATTTTTTTTTTCCTTAGCCCCAAGATGACCAGTAGAGCTACAGTTTCATGCGGAAAGGCTGAATGGAGGGCCATTCGGAAGCAAAAACATCAAACAAAAATAGCAGACTTGGGTTTTATTGAGTCTGCTTGTAAACCGCAATGTAATGTGCAACATTCCTCATGCATCCTTATGTGTGTCAAATAATTCCAAATACAAAATATATGCTAAGTGTTTCCCATAGGGACCAGAAACTTTTGTTCCAGCTTAGGTGATAAGTAACCCTTTCCATGCTAAATCAGTCTAAAATGTCATGCCTGGATTGCCCTAGTTAGGCTTACTGGAATTGCTTTAGTGAGGCTTACTGGAATTGCCTTAGTGAGGCTTACTGGAATTGCCTAGTGAGGCTTATTGGAATTGCCCTACTGAGGCTTACTGGAATTGCCTTAGTGAGGCTTAGTGGAATTGCCCTAGTGAGGCTTACTGGAATTGCCTTAGTGAGGCTTAGTGGAATTATCCTAGTTAGGCTTACTGGAATTGCTTTGTGAGGCTTATTGCAATTGCCTTAATGAGGCTTACTGGAATTGCTTTGTGAGGCTTACTAGAATTGCCCTAGTGAGGCTTACTGGAATTGCTTTGTGAGGCTTATTGGAATTGCCTTAGTGAGGCTCACTGGAATTGCCTTAGTGAGGATTACTAGAATTGCCTTAATGAGGCTTACTGGAATTGCCTTAATGTGGCTTAGTGGAATTGCCCTAGTGAGGCTTACTGGAATTGCTTTGTGAGGCTTATTGGATATGCTCTAGTGAGGCTTACAGGAATTGCCTTAGTGAGGCTTACTAGAATTGCCTTAATGAGGCTTACTGGAATTGCCTTAGTGAGGCTTACTAGAATTGTCTTAATGAGGCTTACTGGAATTGCCTTTTAGTGAGGTTTATTGGGATTGCCCTAGTGAGGCTTACTGAAATTGTCAAAGTGAGGCTTACTAGAATTGCCAATGAGGCTTACTGGAATTGCCTTAGTAAGGCTTATTGGAATGGCCCTTAGTGAGGCTTACTGAAATTGCCAAAGTGATGCTTACTGGAATTGCCTTAGTTAGGTTTACTGGATTGTCCTTAGTGAGGCTTACTGGAATTGCTTGCTAGAATTGCCTAGCGAGGCTTATTGGAACTGCCTTACTGAGGCTTACTGGAATTGCCTTAGTGAGGCTTACTGGAATTGCCAGAGTGAGGCAATTCTAAGTGAACACTCACAAGACGTATGTTTGCTAATATAAAAATAATTCCTTCATGTGAAGTATAATGTGTTCATGTATAATTATACAGGTATACAGTATCTGGGGGACCAAAATTGATGTATAAACTACCTCGACCTGAGATTCACAGCAAGTGTAAGATAGAGGATGGGCTAATCTATAAAGGTCTTACGGTGAGTTGTCAGAATTTGAAAAGACAACATACTCAGGTGAGCAATGTAGATCACCTTGGCCCTCTTGTTGTTTTTAGACCAATGCATATCTTGTGAATACTCATTGGAATTGCCTCATAAAAGGTGATTACAATGAGTACCCACAAGTTTTGGTACAAACATAAAAATAATATTTTCTAAATGTTCTTTTTTATCTCTCAACCTATGGAGAGAGAGAGAAAATTTTCTTGAACTGTAGAACCCAGCAGTACCACAGAGTTCATTAATTTAGTTCATTGAACTGTAATATAGTCAACCCTCTTTATACCGACACTCGATACAATGACAAAATTCGTTATAATGACTATTTGAATGTCATGAAACCTTCGCTCAGGAGGTGATAGTTAATGAGAAATTAAGCAAGACTATTGCATTAAAACTTCAAGTAACATATGTTTTGGATATTTGTTAGAATTGCCTCACTGAGGTGATTCTAACAAATATCCAAAACATATGTTCTATGAGGAAATAAGAATAAAACAAGGTCTTTCTTACATATCTTTATCTCCATTAGGGAATCTATACAACAGCAAATTCATTTTATTGGCAACATCTTTGGGAACAAATGCTGTCGTTGTAACGAGGGTTCACTGTACCATCCAGTACCACAAGTACTGTGTTTTAATTTTACCCTAAATATTTTGACATTTTCTTACAAATCTGTTGATGTAACACATTTTATAAATTTATTATTTCTCTTCTAAGGACACATACTTTATTAAAACTGGTACTTGATACAAAAATCCTCTTTCATAGTACACATGCTCACACTAGTATCGTAAATGAAGTGTTAGTATGTTGAAAAGTCTATGGGCCTGTTTACTCTGGAGATATATGAACTTTTACAGACAACCCTCTTTATACAGACATGTGATACAACGACGAAATTCGTTATAATGACAATTTGACTGTCACAAAAGCTTCACTTAAGAGGTAATGATTAGTCCCAAATTAAGCAAGAATATTGTATTTAATACTTTAAAGAAACATATATTTTGGATATTTGTTAGAATTGCCTCGATGAGGCAATTCTAACAAATATCCAAAACATTTGTTCTTTGAGGAAATAAGATCAAGACAAGACCTTTCTTACATCAGTTTAGTCATTGAGTATTCTGTATAACAGCAAATTCATTTTAATGGCAAAGTCTTTTGGAACAAACGCTGTCATTGTAACGAGGGTTCACCGTATATTGTTAATTGCATTTATTTTGTTTTGTCATTGCTTGTTCCTCGTCTCTTCTGTTTTGGTTCCCAGAAAAAGCTGTGCTTCATTATTGTGGCATTTCCTCGGGAACTTCTTTTATATTTTTGCGTAAAAATGTCATGTTTTCCCAATTACTTGAAGATCTGGCCTGGAGGTTATAAAACTTTTTTCATGCTCAACTCAGCTAAGCATGAAATTTTCTCTGCTAATAAATATGAAAATTCCAACAATAGTTGGCATTTTCATATTAGCAGAGAAATTTTTAGAAATTATTATGCTCAGCTATGTTTAGCAAGAAAGAATTTGGCATTGTTAGTAATTTGAGATTTATTAGCATGAAACATTTCATGCTCATTTGAATTGAGCATGAAAAAAGTTTTATAACCTTGGGGCCTGTGTAAATAATTTCAGGAGAATTTCGCTATTTGTGACCATACCTCAAGTTTAGTTGGAATACAGACATCCTATAGTGGTGATTGGTTGGTCAGGATCAGCATTGATACAGGGCAAATACTGCAGAGAATTTTTCTTTCATCTGTCATAAAGTTCAGGTGAGTCGTTAGTAAAGCTGGCACAATTAATCGGATAATCGATTAATTGATCGATAAATTCCACAAAAATGATTATTGTTACAGATTTGCTAATAATCAATTATTTAATTTCTGTGTCTCTTACTTTACCGTATTTACCCTTAGTATTCAGACTCCTCGCCATACTTAATCTAAAATTTGAATAAGTACAACTTACTACCCAATGTTGTGTATAAAATAGCTGGATGAGTGGCAAACAGTGTAAACCCTGATGAGGTGCCGTGTTTGCGGTGTATCATCTGGGTCTACACTGTTTGCTCAGGCCTGTCAGACCAAATACATACAATAAAGTACAGCATATACATGTAGCAAGAGTCATGCGCAGACAGACAGGTAAAATTATGACCAAATCTTCAGTAATTACTGATCGATTATCGATAGCAGTGGCAGGACCGATAATTGATTTTTTTTTCAGTTCTGATTAGCCATACTAGTTGTTAGCTTGGAAGAAACTTTTCCGACCTCAGTTGCTCAGTCAGATTCGCATCCCACTGGTGATTAGGAGGTCAAGGGTTTGATCCCCATCAGGTCCAGTAATGTTCTTTCATGAGTGTTGATCGTGAAATATTTTTTACTGACATTCTCTCCATTCCGCTGATTCAAGAACTGCAGTTGTCAGTTTCTGGCAAAAGAATGAGTACTAGTACTGGTTAACTACTTAGAGGACTAAGCCTGCCCAGGAAAAGTGCGGTTAGGTGAACTGGCCTTAATAGTGTTGACTGGGCCGTTAAACTCCATAACAACCAACCATGAATGGGCATCAATCTGTATCTCCTGCATGTAGAAATGAAATTAACATTTACCATTCTCTTGGCTAATTCAGCAGAAGACAAATTACCACTCTTTGGGCTAATACTGCAGAAGACAAATTTAATGATATTTTTTTCTTCTTATTTTTTTTTTTCCAGAAAACAGGATTTGACATTTCATGCTGCAAATTGTCTCCATTGGAGACACATGATATGTTAAAAAATTGTTTTCTGGGAAAAAATAAGAAAAATAATTCAAAATGTCACCTGCTAAAAAGTTTAACCCGAAGTGCTAAGCTTTAAAAAAAGAAAGACATGAAAGAAGATAAATGCATAGATATTGAAGACCATCATTGGAAACTACCGACACTAGTGGAATGATCAGCGAAATACATACTTGGTTAGAAAAGGGAAAACAAAAACATGTTGGACTGATATCAGTTGGATTCTGGTGACAAAATTTGGGTAATGTTTAGCTGTAGTTAAGGCGCTTTTTTCAATCCAAAAGTATTGATATTTTTCTTATTTCTCCACGAAAACATATGTTGTGGATACTCATTAGAAGCACCTTGCTGAGGCACTTCTAATGAGTACCCACAACATGTTTTCATGGAGAAATAAGAAAACTATTAACCTGATACCCACTCTTACCTAGACCTGTCGGTATGAACTTACTCAGGTTTTGATCTGTACATTCCTGACTGAGAAAATATTTATCTGAAGCACTGCTAGTACTGTAGTTCTTTTCATACCCTGCCACGGGATAATAGCAAGGTATTATGGTTTCACGTTGGTCATCTGCATATCCCTCCATCTATCGTAAGTTGGTCCATCCATATTTTCATTTCTGAATGATAACTTGAGTCACTATTAATGGATTTTCACCAAACTTAGTATGTGTATTGATATTGTGAAGATTTGGTTTTGTATTGCTAATGGGCAAATTTCATCAGTTTTTGACAGAGTTACCTGCCCGCCACACATCCATATTTTTGTTTATGGATGATAATGAGTAAATATCAATAGATTTGCACCAAACTTGGTATGTGCATTGATATTGTGGGGATCTGGTTTGGGAATGCTAATTGGCAAATCTGCTCAATCTTTGACAGTTATCTGCCCACTACATGTCCATATTTTGATTTGATGGGTTATCTGCCTGCCACACAATAGTGGTGGGATATTACAGTCTTCGCGAAAAGTGCAGGACTGCCTGACAAAACTGGCATTTTTTCATTTTGTCCTGCAAATACTTTTAGTCTGTCTGACAAATATCCTGTGAATCTTAGCAAAGAAAATAATATTCTGACAAGAAATATGCCTTCGGTCCTGCAGATACTTATCTGTTCTGCAAAAGATTACAGTCTGTCTGACAGTTGACCTGCACCAGTAGAAAAGATTTCACGAAGACTGGGTATAATCGTTTCACATTATTATTTATTTCCAGGCATATATCATGGATTGATAGCAACCAAAGTTTTGTTTTAAGGTCCAAGTCATCAGTGCAAACAAGATTTCAAAGACAGGTAATATTTTCAAATGGTATGAACCTTTCCAAATAGAAAACAACCTTTTGATGTCATAACTCCAGATAGGGTGGTTTTTTTTCAACCAAAAAGGACTGATATTTTTCTTATTTCTCCATGAAAACATGAAAACATATGTTATGGGTACTCATTAAAAGCACCTCAGGGAGGTGCTTCTAATGAGTACCCACAAAGCACCTCAGGGAGGTGCTTCTAATGAGCACCCACAACATATGTTTTCATGGAGAAATAAGAAAAATGTTATGCAAATACCCCCTATTATCTGGAACTATGGATGTGTCACTATGCGTCCACCTAGCATAAATGAAAATCAGCCTACTTATCTGTGCAGTTCGATCTGAGTCTACACCGATTGCTAATATAATATATGGCTCTTAAAGATTGTGTTAGTCAGCAATGTAGACCCTGATCAAAATGCTCTGATGCTCAGGCTGATCTTGGTCTGTACTGCACAGATTCTTCATTGGGTTGATTTTTATTTGGAGGGGCAAGGCTTTGAACTCTTAGCCAGACTTTCAACATCACGAAAACATGCCTATATAATTTTGACCCCCTTAAACCCCACTTTTATATAGTAAAACTGGGGTTTACAGGGGTATACATTATATTCTTTATTTCTGCAAAAAAACATAGATTGTGGGTACTCGTTAGAACTGCCTCGCTGAGGCGGTTCTAACTAGTACCCACAATGTATGTTTTGAGCAGATATACGAAAAATATCAGAATTTTTTATCCGAAAAAATGCCATTTTTTGGGTGGTAAAATTTTCAGTGTATTTGAATAGGCGTGTTTTCGTAATGAAAATAGAAGAAAAGTTTTATTAAGGTTTTCAAAAAAAAAAAGTGTGCCAGGATTGTGTTTCTTGGACACTGTACATTAAGTTCAGCAAATGTCGTAAAATTTTATACCTTAAGGTTTTTTGGCCATTTTTTTGGTGGTAAAATTTTCTGTGTATTTGAATAGGCGTGTTTTCGTAATGAAAATAGAAGAAAAGTTTTATTAAGGTTTTCAAAAAAAAAAAGGGAGCCAGGATTGTGTTTCTTGGACACTGTACATTAAGTTCAGCAAATGTCATAAAATTTTGTACCTTAAAGTTTTTGACAAAATGATATATGCAAACAATGCAGACTAGTCTGATCAGGGTCTGCACTATTCGCCACTAAGTAATTTAAGGAACAACTGCATAAAAAAAGCAAAATTTAGACGAAAAAAAGTATAGAATAATGTTCTGAAATTTTAGGACCGTACCCTAGATATTCTGACACCATTATGTACTCAAAAATTTTAACCTGTTATAGACTAAATAAACTCTCCCACACTATATATTAGAAGAGTCGAATTTCAATTTTAGGTATGTCAGGCTATGTGATTTAGATATTCCTTAAGAAAAAAGGTTGAACTATTTGCAAACAGTAGAGAAGTGCTCAGATGCCACATTCTGCGGCATCTGATCTGGATCTGCACTGTTTGCCAATTACCCTTTTAGAAGTCTCCAGACTACAATAGGTTAAAAGTCTGACTATTTGTTATGTCACATGTTTAAAATATACTTGCAAAAGAGGATGGTAAATATTAAACATAAGAGTGAGTCTTTGGCAGATATTGTGTGTCTGAAAACTTGGGGAATGAAAAAATAAAAACAAACATACCCTCCCACTTCCCCCCCGCCCCCCCCCCCACCCCCCCCCCCCCCCACACACACACACCCACCCCCCCTCCCCCCCAAAAAAAAAAACAAAAAAAAACAACAATTGAATCCCAGGGCCTCCTGTCCATATAACCAGCATTGTTCATCTTGGCATGAGTTTCAGTGTGGCATTTATCACATGTTTGTAGTGCTTGGCAATAAAATTATCAATGGGCTGCTGTCAAGCGAAAAAGTGTCTTCGAGCATGCACAAAATGTGCATATTCAGATTGCTTGTGCATGCGCAAAGCAGCATCTGGGCCTTTGCTCTCCATTTATAAATTTGTAGTATCCAGTGATTCTGTTAGCAGACAGTGAAGGCTCAGATCAGACTGCGCATGCGCAGTCTGATTTGGGCCTTTGCTGTCTGCATATGTCTAAAGACACGTTTTCACATGGGGTGGCCCATATAAGAAACACATTATTATAACATACATGCCATAAGCTGTGGACTAAAATCTGTGAGATAAGGCAAAATTTTAAAGGGAGATTTGACAAATTCCTGTGAGATTTTCTTAAACATCACCTTGGAGCTCCTCCAATGTAGTCTAAAGTCTTTTGTTTTCATGTAAGAAGCTTGTGAAAACCACAACAGTGTGTGATTTATGTTTATTTCTTCATAAAACATGTTGTAAAATGGTCAGAAAATTCTGTGAGATTTGAATTTAAATGGGAATTGCCTTCCAGATGGGCCAAATTCTGTGAGATTTTGTCTCACAGTGTGAGGTATGGCATGTATGTTATAACAGTAATGTGATGTGATACATTGTATCACGTCTTTTGAATGTTCCCATATCTCTAGATTACAGTCAACGTAAGCATCTTGAGGCACTTCTAATATGTGTGCACATCATTTACCATAAATGATTTTGTGGAGAAATAAAAATATCAGGCAAAGTTCTGTTTAAGAGAGTACCTAATCATTGCTAAAGGAAAGCCAAAAAGTGTTTGCATAAAACAGGCTCTTGCATAACCCTTAACACTCGTCCTGCTGAACTCATGCCATGTTTTTGCAAATGGTGTAGATCCAAATCAGCTGGCTTCTGAAGAAGCCACTGATCTGAATCTACATTGTTTGTCATTTAGTATATGAATTTGTATCAACAACCTGGATCAAGCAATCTGATAGGCTGAAAATTAGAAGTGGGCGTGGCATCTTAATTTATTCAGCATGACAAGTGTTAAAGCACTAAACAAAATTGTAGCAGATGACATTTCTAAATGCTTTTTTTTTTTATTTATTATTTTTTAGGAATGATAAGACTTGGCATTTCATGTGTATTTTCTGCTGGGCAGATGATTCACATGAAATGTTAAGCCTTAATTATTCGGTATTTAATTTGTTTGCAGGCTGGTATCAGTGTTCCAATAACAGCAGTACTGGCTGTCTTCTCAGCATTTCCTATACAGTTTGTGGCTTTGTTTGAAGTTGACAAAAGGGTAGGTATATTTCTACATCTTACATTAATACTGAGTCACAGCACAGACCTGTATGGGTAAATATGGTTAACCCATTGTAGTCCGGAGACCCTTAAAAGGGTACTTGGCAAACAGTGCAGACCCAGATCAGATGCCACAGAATGTGTCATCTGATCAGGGTCTCCACTATTTGCAAATAGTTTAGCCATTTTTCTCTAAGAATGTGTAAATCTCATAGCCGGGTGTACCTAAAATTAAAATTGGACTCTTCCAACTTGATGATTTCTAGGTCAAGTTTGAAACTGGGTCCCTTGGAGTCAAAAACTAGGTCACCTGGCCAAATCAGCAGAAAACCTTGTTAACACTCTACCGGTCACATTATTGAAGCAATACTCATGAATCTTGCTCAAAATGTTTGTCTTGATGATTTCTAGGTCAAGTTTGAAACTGGGTCACATGGGGTCAAAAACTAGGTGACCTGGCCAAATCAGCAGAAAACTGTTAACACTCCAGAGGTCACATTTTTTAAATAATCATCATAAATATTGCTCAAAATGTTTGTCTTGATGATTTCTAGGTCTAGTTTAAAACTGGGTCACTTGATATCAAAAACTAGTTCACCTGGCCAAATCAAAGGAAAACCTTGTTGATGCTCTAGAGGCCACATTTTTTAAGTGATCATCAGGAATCTTGCTCAAAATGTTTGTCTTGATGATTTCAAGGTGATGTATAGTTTTATGTCCAGTGAGTCTCTTAAGTTTTTCCATTTAGGTCAGTTTCTCAGTAATTATTGGTTCTACAGAGTGATATTTGATACTTGTGAAGTGTTTGTGTATATTCCGTATACAATGGGTTAAGTAGCTCTTGATAAGATGATTTATTCAATCCCAAAGTATTGATTTTTTTCTTATTTCTCCACAAAAATATATATGTTTTATGTACTCAGTAGAAGTGCCTTGACAATGTGCTTCTAATGAGCACCCTCCAACATATATCTACATGGAGAAATAAAAAAAATATATTAACCCTTGTCCTGCTGAATAAATTAAGATACCACGCCTACTTCTAATTTTCACCAGTCAGATTACCTGATGCAGATTGTTCATATAAATTCACATACTTAATGGCAAACAGTGCAGATCCAGATCAGTTGGCTTCTTCAGAAGCCAACTGATCTGGATCTACACTGTTTGTAAAGGCAGGGTATATCTGGGTTCAGCAGGACAACGGTTAATTAACCTGATACCCACTCTTATCTAGACCTATGAGTATATAAACTTTGAGTAATAATACTCCACTCTGTTCTACATCTTGGTAAATTAGGGCAAATCTGGTAAGAAAAAAAATTATTTATCAAAAAAAAAAAAAAGACAACCAAAAAAAAAAAAAGACAACCAAAAAAAAAAAAAAAAAAAACGGCATCTGCTTATCTTGGGCCATGCTTTCTTGATTATTATCTTGGTCGTAACTTAATCTCTTGTATATACTAGTTTAATGATATTAGTTTAGAACATTCTAAAATGTTGCATCAAAAATGAATAAAAATGAAGCTTTCATCAACATAAACTACTATTTAACCTAAGATATTTGGACAGATACGTCTAAGCAAATAGCATAGAGCCAGATCAAACTGCCTTTTCTGTTGGTCCTGTCATATTACAATCTGGCCTATACCATTGCTCATTGCTACGCTCATCACATTACATGTCCTTGGAATGCAGACGGTTTAACCCTGTTTACCCATGTGTGTAATGAGGCAGATGTGAGCTCGCAAATTGATTGGCTGATAGGGTGCTTTCTTCTGCTTACATGTATAATAATTTTTTATCACATAATTCAGCTAAACACGATAATAATATTTGGAAAATTGATATAGAAAAAGTATTATGGAAAAAACTGATAGTGTGTTTTATGTGATGGCTGGTGAAATAGCAGTTTGGCCACAACTTAAACAGCGATTTTAGCTGTGATATCAGTGAAATAGGTTTATTTTCTGGACATAATAAATTTGTATAGCTGTAATAATGACTGTTACATGTTAGTGTAGATGGCATTTCAGTGGCAAAATATGGAAAATGATGCCGATAGTGGAATGACAAACCAGAAGTTTGAAGGTTTGGGCAACTCAAGGCAGAGGTGCTGGTACAAAGTCACTTATACAGGCACTGATATACCAAATAACTTAAAAATTAGCACAGAACAAGTAGAAGTATGATTACTAATTTAAAATATATAAAAAAAAATTCTGGATGCATAATCATTTATTTATAGAACAAGGCCATGAAAGCCAGTGGTAGAATTTTTTTTTTTTTTTTTTTTTTTTTTTTTTTATGCTTTCCTCCCTATTATTTTTATGTGAGAAATTAATTTTCTTCAGAAGCAGCAGATGCTGAGAAAATTTTTTATAAAGGTTTCATATGCCTATCTTTAAAAATCTAATTTTACTGATTTTTTTTATCTGCTCTAGAGTATGCCAAAACTGTCCTAAAAAACTCAGCCCCAGAAGCACCTAGTTGAGGTAGACTAGTCAATTTAGGATAAATGAGTTAGCTATGACCACTCTCTGGGCTAATTCAGCATTCAAGTTCATGCTATTTTTTCTCATTTTTCCCAGAAAACAGGATTTCACATTTCTTATAAATTGCCTTTAGTGGAGACAGTTTGCATGAAATGTTAAATCCTGTTTTCTGGAAAAATGAGAAAACTATTTCAATATATTTTACCCAGAATGTTACGGTGTCCAAATATTCGGTATAAATCCAGAACTTCTAGTACTGCAGGGAGCCACAGTTCACCAAACTTTTATTTTATTCATTTATTTTCTTTTTTTATTTATTTTTTTTTTTATGTCTTTGTTTTTTTTCAGGTATTTGGTTCAAACATTACAGATGCTATCTTATCTCATGATATGTTGATAGTCATGTATGCCTCAGGATATGTCAAATTTTACAGTTTCCAGTACATTCTCCAGCAGGTAGGTTCTTTTTGGTCCAAAAAATACTCAGATGCTTTTACCCTTAAACTGCCAATCACAACTTGTAATTTTAAAAGTCATTTTTGCAAACAGTGTAGACCCAGATCAGACTGCTCCTCTAGAAGCAGTCTGATCAGGGTCCACACTGTTTGCCTGTATGCAAAAATAGATTTGAAAAGAATATTCAGCAGACGACATAAACTGACGACATTTTCAGATGCAGGTTTCTTGGCATTTTAAGGGTTAAAGACTCCATATTTCTTAAAAGTAGGCATCTTTTTTATTCAAGAAAGGTAGATAAATTGATAAATAGTACTTATATGATCATAAAATATGGCATCTGACAGCCTGAAGAAGCCAACTGATCTGGATCTAAACTTTGTCATTGAATATGTGAATTTCTATCAAAAACCCGGCTCAAGTAATCTGATTGGCTGGAAATTAGGAGTGGGCATAGCCTCTCTAATTATTCAGCATGACAAGGATTAAGATGTGATGGTTAAACTGATGTTCGGTGTAAACGCAATGCAATTAAAGACCACTGAAATTAGACTACATGTTTATTTACCTTAGATTTTAGGACAGACAGGGCCCAGTTGTTCAAAACTAACGATGTCATTAGTTAATGTATTGTTAAAACTTTGATCATCAAATATGACATATATGCTAGTATTTTTGCTGAAAAAAGTGAGTAGCTTTTGCAAATGCAAAAGCTACTCACATTTTTTCAGCAAAAGTACCTGTGAATTAGATATTATACTTTTTAGAACACTTAATATTTTGACCACTAACGAGCTTGTTAAGCTAACAATGCTTTGAACAACTGGGCCCCAGATCCTTTTTCAAACTTTAAGACAAGTATGGTAAGGAGTTAACACTCAGTATGCTAGGTAAAAATTTCAGTAGACATTTTGAAATATTTTTCTTATTTTTCCAGAAAATAGGCTTTGACATTCAACACTTAATGCAAATTATCTCCTTGAGAAAAATAAGAAAACATCAATAAATTGTCTGTCCAAACAACCAAGGGAGTGGTAAAATTTAAAGGCTCCATATTTCGTATTTATCAAATAATATGCGAACTATTTTTGTTGCGTAATACTATTGATCCTTGGTAGTTAGTTGTTCCGCTTAGCTATGGAAATCCATTATCTTAATATATTTTGTGCATTTTTTGTCATCGGAAGGGCCATGCGATAAACAGAATCTTACATTCGTGGTCATTTAATACGAAATTTATGAAACTCATTGGGTAATTTCGTTATTTTGCTCGCCAAGGCTTGCAAAATACCCCGAAATTAGCCAAATTCATTTCATATAAATGACCACGAATGCAAGATCTTCTATATATATAAATAGAAAAGGCAGATAATTTGTTTTTCTCCAAGCCTCCATGCAGTCTGAACAGTCTTCATTGTCTGCATGATAAAATTTTGCATCCTTGACTGTCCAAATATACAAATGCATCCAGTGAAGATTCTGGTTAGACTGTGCCAATGTGCAGGCTGATCTGAATCTTCTCTGGGCTTATGTGTCTGAATTTTTGTGACGTTGCTCATTTGTTCCCTTACTTGATTCTCACAGTACAAGTTGCCCGATGAAGATGGTAAAAGTATGTCTGATACTTCTCCCGGTGAAGATAATGGTCTTCCAATCAACATCAAAATCACAAGTAAATTTTTGTTGAACACTTAGCATTCTGGGTAAAATTTCCAGCAGATGACATTTTGAAATATTTTCTTTTTTTATATTTCCCAGGAAACAGGATTTGACATTTCATGCAAATTGGAGACAATTTGCATAAAATGTCAAATCCTGTTTTCTGGAAAAAATAAGAAAAATATCATCAATTTGTCATCTGCTGAATTAGCACAGAGAGGTAAAGGTTAGCCCATTTATACTGAATGGACTCTTCTACC
This sequence comes from Anodontia alba, assembly GCA_964016985.1. Taxonomy (NCBI): domain Eukaryota; kingdom Metazoa; phylum Mollusca; class Bivalvia; order Lucinida; family Lucinidae; genus Anodontia; species Anodontia alba. The sequence continues at coordinate 12,883,891 of OZ024836.1, read as the reverse complement.
ACAACTCTTTGGACAGATTCATTTCTAATAGAAGAGGTGTCCGGTTAGGTTTTAATATAACCATGTTTCTGTAGAAATTCCTCTCTTAAGTGCAAACAGTGCAGATGCTGCTGGATCTACACTGTTGGGCAGTGTCCCTTTTATGGGATACCAGGATTAATATATCTCATGCATCTAAGGAAGACTATTTGCCATCAGTCTTAACCCTTCTCTTGCTGAACACGACATGCCCTGTCATAGCAAACAGTGTAGATCCAGATCAGTTTGCTTCTGAAGAAGCCAACTGATCTGGATCTGCACTGTTTGTCATTAAATATGTGAATTTCTATCAAAAATGCGGATCAAGTAATCTGATTGGCTGAAAATTAGAAGTGGGCATGTCATTTTAATTTATTTAGCATGACAAGGGTTAAGGAAAGAATTTGCTGCCATTCAGTAACCAGGGAGACTAACTGTCTTCTCTGGAGTTGTTTCCCTTTGTAAAAGGAGGCATATACTTTCAGCATATAATGCCATGAATCCATACAGCTTTACTCTAGTCCTGCTGAACCCAGATATACCCTGCCTTTGCAAACAGTGTAGATCCAGATAAGTTGGCTTCTGAAGCCAACTGATCTGGATCTGCACCGTTTGCCATTAAGTATGTGACTTTATATCAACAATCTGGATCAAGTAATCTGATTGGCTGAAAATCAGAAGTGGGTACGACATCTTAATATATTCAGCGTGACAAGGGTTAAGTTTGATAATGTATTTTAAGGTATACTTCGGAGGTACATGATACCTTTGACAAGCACCTGGGTGGCCCGGTGCTACCAGTAATAATTCAGGTCATGAGGTCCAGGGTTCAGATCCAAATTTTATGACTGTATGGCGCTCCATTGCACAGAGCCTTTCATTATCACCCTTCCATTGTCTCAGTATGACTTAAATAATAATGAAAGGGATGTAAAACACCAAGCCATCGTCGTCATATATGTTACATTTGATACTGCTACAGATGGCAGTTGAGTGATATCTTATTTTTGTAGAAAATAGAGCTTGATATTTCTTTTGGTAGAAGATACTACACATGAAATGTCAAGCCTAATTTCATTAAAGTAAGAAAAACATTTTTTAATTTTGTCTGCATAACCCTTGCCATGCTGAATGAAGATGCCATGCCCACTCCTTATTTTCTGCCAATCAGATTACTTGATCCACATTGATGATATACATTCACATACTTAATGGCAAACAGTGCAGATCCAGATCAGTTAGCTTCTGAAGAAGTCAACTGATCTGATTCTACATTTCTGCACTGTTTGCAAAAGCAGGGTATATCTGGGTTCAGCAGAACTAGAGTTAAATTTAGAGGGGTTCACTGCAGCCTTATTCTTGACAATATTTTAAGGAGATTGATATTTTACAGCAAAAACAACTCTGTCAAAATGTTTTTTGTCACCTTTTGAAAAAGAGGGCTGCTCTGTAAGCGAAACGCCGGCCTCGGTGGCTCAGTTGGATGCGCATCTGACTGGTGATCAGAAGGTTGCAGATTCGACCCCTGCCAGGTCACAACATTCTTTCATGGCAGTTGATCATGAAATATTTTCTACAGTCATTCTCTCCCTTCCGCTGATTCAAGAAGGGCACTTGTCAGTTTCTGGCTAAGGAATTTGCACAATACTGGTTAACCACTTAGAGGACTAAGCCTTCCCAGTAAAAGTGGGGTTAGGTAAACTGACCGCACTCAACATGACCCCATTGGGTTGACTGGGCAGTAAAATCTCAACACAAACAAATCTATAGGTGAAAATTTCTAATGAGTACCCACAACATATGTTTCCTTGGAGAAATAAGAAAAAAATAAATTCTTTTCCATATAAAAAAGCATCTTATCAGGTGCTATGTTATGGGTTCTCATTTGGTGCAGAAGTAAAAAATCTTCTGATAATTCTGTGTATTTATTTATTGCTGCACCATGCGAAAATGTGTCTTTGGGCATATGAGGACAGTGAAGTCCCAGATCAGCATGCACTTCTGCTCAGTCTAGCTCCGAGGTTATAAAACGTTTTTCATGCTCAACTCAACTGAGCATGAAATTTAAATCTCAAAGTACTAACAATGCCAAATTCTTTCTTGCTAAACACAGCTGAGCATGAAAATTTCTCTGCTAATAAATATGAAAATGCCAACAATAGTTGGCATTTTCATATTTATTAGCAGAGAAAATTTCATGCTCAGCTGAGTTGAGCATGAAAAAAGTTCTTTAACCTTGGGGCCTGATCAGGGCATTTGCTGTCTGCTAACAGAAAAAGTCTATATGACTGAATGTATGAATGGAGAACAAAGTCCCGGATGATACTTTGCGCATGTGCAGGATGATCTGAAACTTTTTTCATGCTCAACTCAGCAGAGCATGAAATTTGCCCTGCTAATAAATCTCAAATTACCAACAACAGCAAATTCTTTCTTGCTAAAAATAGCTGAGCATGAAAATTTCTCTGCTAATGAATATGAAAATGCCAACTATTGTTGGCATTTTCATATTTGTTAGCAGAGAAAATTTCATGCTCAGCTGAATTGAGCATGAAAAAAGTAATATAACCTATTTATTTCAGAACGTCCTCCTGTTTTATTTGAAGTACAATGTGATGACCATAATGTGCAGATTGGTGGTTACCCATGGCACTATATTATTACACCTCATGGAGTCATGGGATATTTTTCAGTCCGTCTCCTCAAAGATCATACACTGGTAAGTTTTGTAGTATCAGAGCTGCACAAAAGTAGTCTCCCTTGTAAAATGTCAAAAAGTTCACGCACTGCATCAGGTCCTCTTAAGAGTATCATTATATGACATATACTTGAGAGTGAGTTTACGACTGCAGGAAACTTGCTTGACTTGAACACTGATGGCTCATTTACAATGGTCGATTTGAACTCATTTTTAAGTACATAGGAAATTTTTCCAATAGCTTAAGAAAAAAAAATATATAGGGATATTTAGGGAAATTTTCTTATTTTATCATGAAAATGTATGGTGTGTCTACTCATTAAAATTGCATTGAGACAATTCTAATGAATACTCTCAACATACAATGTTGAAAAGACATAATTTATTATTGCCATTTGCCTCCTGACCTGGTGCTGTGATTAACCTTCTGTGGCTCGAACCACCCATGTCCAGAACAGATGTCTGTGGTCCTAAATATGTTCAAGCCATTGAAGTTTGACTATAAATTATTCTGATTCATTGTGAATATGTCTGACAGTTGTTGCAAATAATATTACCAAACAGAAATTTCTCATCTGTTTTTGGTGTAGTGTAGTCAAGGAAACTGTTAACCCAGATTAGATTAAATTCCATGCTATGTTTGAACTGCATCAAGCAGAAAAGTGCCTTCGAACATGCACAAAATGCGCTGATTCAGATCATCCTGTGCATACGTAAAGTATCATGCAGGCCTTTGCTCTGCATTCATACAATCTGTAGTTTCCAATGATTCTGTTAGCGAACAGTAAAGACCCTGATCAGACTGGGCATCCACATATGCCCGAAGACACGTTTTTGCATGGCGGGGCCTATATCTATCCTAAGTATCTGGAAAGACTTGCTTGAGCAAACAGTGCAGACCCACATCAAACTTTGGCAATTTGATCAGTGCTTACAGTGTTTGCCATTCAATTCAAACATTAACCCATGTCCTGCTGAACCCAGATATACCCTGCCTTTGCAAACAGTGTAGATCCAGATCAGTTGGCTTCTGAAGAAGCCAACTGATCTGGATCTGCACTGTTTGCCATTCAATATGTGAACTTGTATCAACAACCCGGATCAAGTAATCTGATTGGCTGAAAATTAAAAGTGGGTGGAGCATCTTAATTTATTCAGCATGGCAAGGGTTAATTTATAGGCACATTACCCAGTAATCACAGGGATGGGAAACTTCAGGATTAATCTTGATTTCAGGATTGAGAACTTTCATTTTAAGTATGAAATTTCTCTTTTACACTTTTTCACAGTACCATCCTTTTGTGTCAAAAGTAGTTATTTGGATATGCCTGAAATAATTTTAAAAAGTAATTATTAAACTAATTATTAGTTGTATAGCTCCAGATAATGGAGTATCCACATAATAATTTTCTTATTTCTCAATAAAAACATACGTTGTGGGTACTCATTAGAAGTGTCACCCACAGGCACTTCTAATGAGTACTCACAACATATATTTTTATTGAGAAATAAGAAAAATATACGGTAAATGTCCTAAAATTTTGAACACCAAAGTAACTGACAAAATGACATATGCAAACAGTGCAGACCCAGATCAGCCTGCTCCTGAAGGAGCAGTCTGATCAGGGTCTACACTGTTTGCCATTCCACTATGTATTTTAGGAAACATGTGCATAATAAACAAAATTTATCCCAAAATACTATGGAATAAAGTGTTTGAAATTTTAGGACATTTACGATAAGTAGTTTTTGGGCTGAATTTTTAGATTTCAGGATTGATTATTGGCAACTATTCTCAGCCCTATAATTAGCTCAATGAGTGGCAAATAGTGTAGACCCGGATCAGATGCCACTTTCTGCAGCATCTGATCTGGGTTTAACACTGTTTGCTCAGGCGTGTCTTTCTGAATACATAGAGTAAGTGCGCTAATTTAATCAAATGAGTAAGTGTGCTTATTTAATCAATTTGAACCCACTCAGAAATCATCCTAGATCCGATCCTGATGCACTCTTTGCTCCGGCTTATCTTTTCTGAATACATAAAGTGCGCTAATTTAATCAAATCAAACCCACTGAGAAATCATCCTAGATCTGATCCGGATGCTTACGGTAAATATATAAGGTAGCCACTGGGTCAGTGATAAGCAAAACTTTGTATAATTGGTGCATTATCATAAACAGAAGAAATCAAAAGGTCTGCCCTTGAAATGCTAATCACAACTGCAGCAGACGACATTTTTCTTTTTTCATTTTTTCAAAGAAAAATAAGGCTTGATATTTCATAGAAACCCAGCAGGCACATGACGTAAATATAACGTCGCCTCAACGTCGATGCAACATCATGACGTTGCATCGACGTTGAGGCGACGTTATATTTACGTCATGTGCCCACTGGGTATAGTCTTCCTGGCAGATGATTCACTTGAAATGTCAACTGAATTCTTATTTTCTCTGAAAAACAATAATAATAAAAAAAAAACAAATATTAGAATGTTGTCTGCTGCAGTTTTGCTTAGTGCTTTAACTCATTATATACTAAATAGACTCTCCCACACTTTATATTGGAAGAGTCCAATTTCAGTTTTAGGTACATCCGGCTATGAGATTTACAGATTCCTTGAGAAAAATGCCTTAACTATTTGCAAACAGAGGAGATCCTGATGAGACGCCGCATTCTGCGGTGCCTGATCTGGGTCTGCACGGTTTGCCATTTACATTTACCCTTTTATGGGTCTCCCGACTACATTGGGTTAAACAGTTAAAAAGAGGATCAGATTTCATGGCAAAAGAGGACTGCATATTTCGATACACATGACAAACAGCCGGCCTCGGTGGCGCAGTTGGATGCAAGTTCAGTTGGTGATCAGGAGGTTGTGGGTTCGAACCCCGCCGGGTCAGCAACATTCTTCGTGGAGATTGATCGTGAAATATTTTTTACGGTCATTCTCTCCCTTCCGCTGATTCAAGAAGGGCAGTTGTCAGTTTCTGGCGAAATAATATGCATATTACTGGTTAACTGCTTATAGGACTAAGGCTGCCTCATAAAAGTGTGGTTAGGTAAACTGACTGTCCTCCACATGACCAGTTTTAGTTGACTGGGCCTTAAAACCTCAACAAACAAACGAACAACAGTATAGATGCCACATTTTGCTTTAATTCAGGCAACAGGTGGTGAGCTAGACCAGATGTACATAACCACAGAACCTGACAGGGCAATATTCCATGGTGATAGTTCAGGGAGAATTATCCATGTTGGTGCCAAACAAATCAGGTATATCTGGGCAAGAATCTCATTATGAAAACACGCCTATTCAAATATATAGAAAGTTTCACCTCCAAAAACTGAAAATTTCAGATAAAAAACTCTGATATTTTTTCATATTTCTGCTCAAAACATGGATTGTGGGTACTTGTTAGAACCACCTCACTGAGGCAGTTCTAATGAATATGCACAGTCTATGTTTTGAGCAGAAATAAGAAAAATAATGTGTACCCCTGTAAACCCCAGTTTTACTGTATAAAAATGGGGTTTAAGGGGGTCAAAATTATACAGGTATGTTTTCGTGATGTTCTAATGAGTCCCATATGTTTTCATGGAGAAATAAGAAAAAATGAGCCGGCGCATGACAAAACCTACAAAATGGCATGTGTGCCAAGCGAAGACTCAGATCAATCTGGGCATCCGCCCAGTCTTATCAGAGTTTGCTGTCCGCATGAAGAAGGCTTGGGTCCTTAGCTACCCATTGAGCACACATCAAAGACTCTGATCAGACTGGGCTGATGCCCAGGCTGATCTGAGTCTTCACTGGGTGCACATGCCATTTTGTAGGTTTTGTCATGCGCTGGCTCAAATATCAATAGTGTTTGGTAGAAAAAAGCCTCTTATCTGAAGCTGTGTATTAGTTTGGTTGATTTGCACCAAGATACTTGTTCATTAAAATGATCATTTACAGGCATAAAATGGATTTGGTGAGCCTTTCCCGTAAATGCTAAGGAGATTACCAGTAATCCCTGATTGAGTAAAAAATGCCTTTCTTTGATAATGATAATCTTGTTTGCTTTATGTTGCCTGATTAAAATTACTGATAATAGTAGGTCGGAATGAATTTTAATTTAAACTTCCCTTTCCTAGCTATGTGTATTCATTGTCCATACTGTCTGATCAGAGTTTTCTATGTTCACTTGCAGAATTCTTAGATCTGTCAAGAATATATGAACAGAGAAAATGAGAGGGTTGTTTGTGCTGATCTTGACCATTACAGTTCAAATGTGGCTTTTGTCCTGTTCTGGCTTAAATGTGGAATTGGCTTAATTATAGAACTGAATAGTGACTTGATCCATATAATTCATGGGTGCTTGACTTAATTTTATTTTTAGAGTGTTTGAATGCTTCTATAGCTCTAAATAAGGTGCTTTTGTTTTTCAACCAAAAAGTACTTGGTGTGGCACTTTTAATGAGTACCCACAACGTATTTTTTTCCTCATGAAATGTCGTCGGCCTCGGTGGCTCAGTTGGATGCACCGTCCGACTGTAGACCAGGAGGTCGCGTGTTCAACCCCCGCCGAGGTCGGCAACATTCTTTCGTGGAGATTGATCATGAAATATATTCTACGGTCATTCTCTCCCTTCCGCTGATTCAAGAAGGGCATTTGTCAGTTTCTGGCGAAAGAATGTGCACAATACTGGTTAACCGCTTAGAGGACTAAGCCTGCCCAGTAAACGTGTGGTTAGGTAAACTGACCGCGCTCAACATGACCCAATTGGGTTGACTGGGCCGTAAAACCTCAACACAAACAAATCCTCATGAAATGAGAAAATATTATATGGTTACCCTCTCTTATCTGGAGCTATGCATGATGATATATACACAACAAAGACTAACACTAACATCAGCTGCATACCTTTGCAATTTAAGGGGAATGAGTTTACTTTCAGGGGAGCCAACTCAGAGTCGTTTTGCTTCCCTTCTGAAAAAGGGGTCTATCCTAAAAAGCAAAGAATCTGCTCCTGTGGGAGCAGATTCTTTGCTGTTTAGGGTAGACCCTTTTTCAGAAGGGGATTGATTTGCAGGAAAGCAAACAGGAAATCACAAAAGTTATCTACCTTGTAAAAATGGAAGAAAAATCTTAAAGTATGTCCAGTCACTATAATCAGGTCCCTCCCTGTTTACTGATACTCTCTAGAACATCAAGTGATTCTTCAAACAGATGGCAAAGGCCTGATCTGGACCAACCATTCATCAGACTCTGATCAAGAAGCAACAGTGTCATCTAGGTGTACACTTGTTTTTTCTAAGACATGTCTTTTCGGTAAATACAGTATACAGTATTTGACCTCATTACCGCACTGTGTGCTTAGGATTTTCAAAATTACTGGAATATCTACCTGATAAGGACTATAAAAAATGATAAGAAGATGACTTCAAGAGATGATTATTTAATGATACTTATACGAGGGATGTTCGAAATGAATTGCTTATTGTCCTCTAGCTCGATATCCACGTGGGACACGATAAAAACCAATACATACCTATATAGGGTTATTCAATATCTACACAATGGTGTATAAATGTACATGTTAGACTAAGTGTAAGACATAAAATTTGCCATTTGAATACACGCAGTCATTGACCACTGCAGTAAAAATGGTTGGTAGAAGCGTCGACAAAAAAGATGAAATACGGGCTTACATCAAAGCTCGCTCAAAACTTGGTTGTTCTTTGAAGAAGCTGATGACTGAAATTTCTACTGCTTTTGGACCTTCTTATGTGTCTTATGACACAGTTCGGCGGTGGAAAAAGAAATTTGAGTCTGGTGTAGAGTCCATCAAAAATGCACCGAAATCAGGTAGGCCAAAATCTGCATCTCGTAAAGAAATCGTTTCCAAAATAAAGGAAATCATTGAAGGAGATGCCAGATTTACAGTTCGTGATATTGCACGAAAGGTAGGCATATCACTTTCAACGGTTCACCTTATTTTGAAGAAGCATTCGAAAGTCAGAAAAATTTCTGCTAGATGGGTGCCACATCTGTTGACTGACGAGCAAAAGAGGCAACGGGTTAAAGTGGCCAAAAAGCTGCTTCAAATGTTTCCAAAATATGACAAAAAGCAATTTGTCGTCACAGGTGATGAAACTTGGGTCCATTATTTTGAGCCCGTCAGAAAGGTTAGCAATAAGATCTGGGCCACTAAACACAGCAAACGTCCAATAATTGCCAAACGTTCTTTGAGCACAAAGAAAGTTTTGTATGCAATCTTCTTCTCTGGTGAAGGAGTCGCAATAAAAGTGCCAGTGAAAAAGGGCAAAAGCATCACCGGAAAGTACTACAAAGACGTAGTACTGAAGAAACTGAAAAAGTATTATCAGAAACGACGCCCTGCCACTGGTTTTAAACATGTCCTTCTACATGACAATGCCCCAGCTCATACCTCCGCAATAGTTACGGCGTTTTTGAAGAAAGAAAAAGTAACTGTTTTGCCTCACCCCCCGTATTCCCCAGACCTTGTCCCATGTGATTTCTTTTTGTTTCCGAAATTGAAAGCATTCCTTGCTGGGCGGAAATACCAGTCCCGACAGGCACTTGGATCTGCCATTCATCAGTACCTTATTACTGTGCCCAATCAGCGTACCGTGACGCCTTCAAGAAGTGGATACATCGGCTGAAACTTTGCATTTCTAGCCACAGGGAGTACTTCGAGGGCATGAAATGAGTACTTTTGGGCTTACTTGAAATTTGAAGTCTCCAGATAGAAATAAGCAATTCATTTCGAACATCCCTCGTATGATAGTTTTTCCTGATTTTCTTTATAAAAGCATATGCTGTTGGTACTCATTTGAATTGCCTCAACTTGTCAAGGCAATTCAAATGAGTACTAACAATATATGCTTTACTAAAGAAGCAGATAAAAATAAATGAACTGTAATTCAAAGACTATGAAATTGCTTGACTGTGTGCTTATAAGGGTATGTGCGGTTATTAGGTCAAATATGGTAGTTTGATACACTTTGTGGATATTCTGCAATTTTATACAAGGGAGACACCTGCTCAGTGGCTCAATTGGTAGAGCATTCACTTTGTGACGGGGAGATTTTGGGTTTGATCCCTAGCCAATTCATACCAAAGACTGGTACAAAAATGGTACTAGCTGCTCTTTCACTTGGTGCTCAGTATTAACCCTTAAACTGCCAATCACAACAACTGTATTCTGCTTTGTCGTCTTCTTGTGATTTTAAAAGTCATTTTTGCAAACAGTGTGGCCCCAGATCAGACGAGCACTATTTGCCTGTATGCAAAAATAGGTTTGAAAAGTTTGCAAGAATATTCAGCAGACGACATAAACAGACATAAACAGACGACATTTTCAGATGCAGGTTTTCAGATGAAAGTGACTTAAAACCTAAATAAAACAAACAAATACAAGCGTGACAACTTTAGTGACTACCTGTTTGCTCCACTGTTCACTAAAAACCCTTCTAAAAAGCAGTCTTCTCTAAAAGGAAATAATTTACTCCCCTTTTCAGATGGAAGCCAAAACAATTTTGTAAGAATTACCTCCCTTTAAATTTGTATTCATTCCCATTAAAATAATGTATGATTTTCAGGTTACTGAAAATTGAGAGTTTAGAGGATGGTAGTTATTTTATAAAGCTAGAAAAATGTATAGACATGCAGAAAACATCAAAGGTAAATGATATAGAAATATATTGTCCTTTAAATAGAGACTATTGCAAAATAGCTGCTTTTAAAACTGGCTGAATGCATCTTATGATGAGAATACATTTTTATTGGTTTCTAATTATTTTTGAAAATAATTTTTATACACCATAACTCCTTACCATACTTGTCCTTAACTTTGAGAAAGTCTATTTTAACTAACTGTTACTGTGTATAAAAATGCTAGATGAGTTGCAATGTAAACCCAGGCCCCGAGGTTATAAAACTTTTTTCTTGCTCAACTCAGCTGAGCATGAAATTTGTACTGCTAATAAGTCTTAAATTACTAACAACTGCAAATTCTTTCTTGCTAAACATGAAAATTTCTCTGCTAATAAATATGAAAATGCCAACTATTGTTGGCATTTTCATATTTATTAGCAGAGAAAATTTGATGCTCAGCTGAGTTGAGCATGAAAAAAGTTTTATAACCTCGGGGCCAGATCAGATGCCTCATTCTTCACTAATTGATCTGAGTCTACACTGTCTGCATAGGCCTTGTCTGTCCAAATACTTAGGGTAAATATGGTACCTACTTGTATTCCTTGGTAGCTACTGGTAAAAAGTATGTGCACAAAGTACTGGTTAGCCCTTGTCATGCTGAATAAATTAAGATGCCACGCCCACTTCTAATTTCCAGCCAATCAGATTACTTGAGCCGGGTTTTAGATAGAAATTCACATATATAATGACAAACAGTGCAGATCCAGATCAGTTGGCTGCTTCAGAAGCCAACTGATATGGAGCTACCTTGTTTGCTAAGACAGGGTATGTTGTGTTCAGCAAGAGAAGGGTTAACTGCTTAGAGAACTTCACCTGTCCAGGAAAAGTGCCAGTAGGTTAAACGATGGCCCAACATGACCTTAACGGTATTGACTAGGCTGTAAAACTCCATACGTTGTCCAAATATTTAGGGTAAATATCCTTTACATCTGCTAGGACCTTGCAGTAATTATGTACCTTAATTATCTTGAATATATTAGGATACCTTAAACTCTTACCTAATATTTATACCATTGTAGTCTGGAGACCCACAAAAGGGTAATTGGCAAACAAGGCAGACCCAGATCAGACACTGCAGAAAGCTGCATCTGATCAGGGTCTCCACTGTTTGCAAATAAGTCAACCACTTTTCTCTAGGAATATCTAAATCACATAGCCTGACATACATAAAATCAAAATTAGAATCTTCCCATATCTAGTGTGAGGGACAGTTCATTCAGTCTAGAAATGGTTAAACAAGCCAAACAGTGCAGACCCTGATCAAACTCTTTTGGAACAGTTTGGTCAGCATCTGCTGTTTGTAACCAGGCCTTTCTCTCTGAATATTTATTGTAAGTTAAAGATAAGATATTTATATCTTTAGGAAGAACAATCTACAGTTACATTATCTGGTCGCTGTGTGAAGAAGCGCCTCAGTATTGATGAGATAGATGGAGACACTGACATGGTACAGGCAACAGGTTTATAATACAATACATGTATGAGGGCAAGTCAAAAAGAAATGGACCGTAGCTCTAGATTGGCTTTTGCAGCTCACCTGAGACAAAGACTCCATCCAGATATTTGAACGACTTCTATTCTGATACCCCTGGGCCAATTTTCTTCAAATTTCATGTGGAGCCTTCTTTTAACCCTTGTCCTGCTGAATAAATTAAGAAGCCACACCCATTTCTAATTTTCAGCAAATCAGATTATTTGATCAAGGTTATTGATATAATTCACATACTGAATGGCAAACAGTGCAGATTCAGATCAGTTGGCTTAGCTGATCTGGTTCTGCCCTGTTTGCAAAGGTAGGGTATATCCTGGTTCAGCAGGATAAGGGTTAAAGGGGGATTGATAATTTGGACAAATGGTCAGTCTGGTAATTAAGATGGCTTCCATGCCCATAAAATACTTAAAAATTGTCTTCTCCAGAACCAAGAAAGCTTATGGCTTAGCTTAATCTTTGTATATAACATTGAGGACTCAAGGTCTACCAAGTTTCTTCAAACGAATATTGTAGGTTGACCTTTTTTATGGCATGGTCAAATTTGCATTCCAATACATTTGTACGTGGAAAGTGTTGAATAATCATTTTCTCAAAAAGTATTATAGACCAATGGCTGAAACTTACAATATATGATTAAAGCAGTAAAACTTTTCAGTTACAATCAAAATGTTGTCCTAGGGTGTATCTGCCCTTGCCCTTAGGCTATATATATTTATAAAATTGTATAATCTTAAAAAATCTTCTGAAACTGCTTGACCAATTTTCACTAGAGTTTACATGGGGCCTTCTGCCAAAGGGTTATTGACAATTTGTTCTAAGGTTTTGCACCATTAAATAAAGTGGCCACCGTGCCCATATGTGATAAAAACACTTACAAATGTTTTTCACAAGAACTAAATAAGCTTTAAGGCTGACTCTTGGTATATAGCATCAGGGTCTCAAGATCTACTAAGTTTGTTCAAATGATGATCCTAGGGTGACCTTTGACCTTTTTATGATGTGCTTAAATTTGTGTCTTAGTTGCTGTGGCAATACCAGGAGAATGTTGCATGTCATCTGCAGATATGCAATGACTGTTTTACTCAGGTGAGTGAGTTGTGGCACATGAGCCTTTTGTTTTGTGTGTGTGTGTTGTTTTTTTTTTTTTTTTTCAACCATTTTTTTTTCAACCAAAAGATACTGATACAATCAAATGTGTCTAAAAATCCACCGGTATAAAAAAAAAACAGTTTTCTAGCTCTTAAAAACGGCAAGTATGGTGTTGCTGGCGTGTTCATAAGTGCTTGCTTAACACAGGTTTTGTATTTTATGTATTTCTCAAAACCATATGGTATGTTTACTCACTGTAAATACCTTAGTGAAGTTATTATAGTGATTACCCACAATTTCATGGGTACTCATTAAAATTGCCTCAGTGAGGTGATTACTGTGAGTACCCAAAACATATTTTCATGGAAAAATATGAAAAATATTTAACCAGGCTACTTGTCTTATCAAGAACTGTGGTGAATTGCATGTAAATTTTGTAAGATCATTTCTGTTACATCTGCATCAAAATATATATGATGCGCAAGGAACAAAAAAGGCCCTTATGCAGTTTGTGGACAATGTAGATCCAGGTCAGTATGTGCAGACTAATCTGGGCATTTTCTGTTTGTCAACATACAAGGGTGAGTCAATAAATAACCAGCCTAACTTATTTCCGGTTGAGATCCAACTCTTCTTTTTCGATGTAATTGCCCTCTAGTGTGTTGCACTTAGACCAACAGTGTTCAAGTGCCATCTGCCCAGAAGTGAAAAAGTCAGGGTCCTTTCCATTGACCCACTCCTCAACTGCCGTCACGACTTCTTCATCAGACCGGAAATGAAGTCCACGGATATCCTTTTTCAAGTTTGGGAATAGGAAGAAGTCGCTAGGAGCTAGGTCAGGCAAATAGGCATGATGTGGTATTAACTCATACCCGTTTCGCTCTACAGCATCCATTGCAACTTTGCAAGTGTGGACTCTCGCGTTGTCCTGTTGCAGCAAAACACCTTTAGAGAGTTTACCGTACCTCGGCATTTTTCACGGATGGCAGTTCTCAGCTGATCTAACAAGTTTGCATAGTACACTCCAGTTATTATACTTCTCTTGGGGTAAAAAGTCCAACGTAATAACGCCTTTTGTGTCCCAAAGTACTGTGGCCATCACCTTGCCAGCAGATGGTTGCGTCTTGAACTTCTTTGGCCTCGGGGACCCAGGCCCTACCCACTGACAACCCTGAGCTTTATTCTCTGGCTCATAATAATGAACCCAAGTCTCATCTACAGTGACCAGATGCAAAAGAAAATCATCTTTTGACCTAAAACGCTTCAACAAGGTGCTGCATACTGATGCTCTGGTTGCCATTTGCTCATCACTAAGGGATTTGGGGACCCAACGGGCTCTTAGCTTGCGTATACCTAAACGATCATGTAAGATTGTTGAAACACTACCATGTGAAATGCCTCATGCCTGCGCTGTTTCTTCCATCTGAATTCGCCTATCAGAGTATACCAGATCCCGAACTTTCTTACACATTTATTTGTCTGTGGCATCCAGTGGGCGTCCAGACCTGGCTTCATCTTCTAAAGACGTTCTACTGCGTTTGAATTCCCCTACCCAGAATTTAACCTGAGCATAAGATGGTGCAGAAGACCCATAAACATCGGCTAACTCGCCGTGTATTTCCTTGCCTGTTTTACCTTTTGAATACAAGTACCGAATTACAGCAGGGTACGCAATTTTAGATGAGAAGGATGCTTTTGCGTCACTAGCCATGTTTGACATTCTATATCTTATAAAAGAATGACTCGATACGCCTGTAATTTTGTACCCATGTATAAATCATATATTGAAACAAAGCATGAAAATCGTGACAGTCTCGGTCACTCGGAAATGGGATAGGCTGGTTATTTATTGACACGCCCTCGTATACTACAGTATCCACTGATTCTTTAAGCAGACAATGAAGGCACAGATCAGCCTGTGCTCATGAGTTGTCTGCAAATTATGTAGGGCCCTCTTCATGTGTTGTGCACCATATGGGTATTCATTGGAATTAACCACAAGGTAATTATGTTTTATGCTAAATTCACAAAATTTATCAGCAATTATCAACTAAGTTATTGCCTTGTCTGGATCTATTAATTATAGAACTTATTGGGAAATAAGTATCTGAGACTCATAGTACTCAAAGTGATATATCCAAAAAAGCATTATAATGATTAATGTTGTATCTAAGGCTCCAATGTACATTAAGTTCCCAGTAGAAGACTTAAAGGTCTGTTATTACAGTGGTTGTTATATTTGACATTATGTTATTGTGTTATTCTATGTATTTAAGATAGTCATCTAATAGCATGGATATTTTATGTGCAAAGTCTGTAGATTCTCTGGGGATCCTGATCAGATACAGTCACATGTGCAGGCTAATCTTAGTCCATTGGGCGCTTGTCAGAAAGCATGTTTTCTCACCTTGCGACTCGTTTGTTTTTTATTAACCCTAGTCCTGCTGAACCCAGATATACCCTAACTTTGCAAACAGTGTAGATCCAGATCAGTTGGCTTCTGAAAAAGCCAACTGATCTGGATCTGCATTGTTTGTCATTCAGTATTGAATTTGTATCAACAACCTGGATCAAGGAATATAATTTGCTGAGAATTATAAGTGGGCATGGCATTTTAATTTATTCAGCAAGACAGGGGTTAAATAGTATCTAATTATATGTAAAAAATGACTTGAGGTTTTTTGTTGTTTTTTTTCTGCAGTTAATACATCAGGTAGACTATGAAGATGAACTTGACCTCATGTGGATATCTGCTACATATCAGAATCCTAAACTCAGGGGAGTTGTGTGTTTCCATGACAACAGTACAGGGGACCTCCTCAGAGAAGTTGAAATACAAGAAAAATGGGAAGAGGTAATATATTGAAAAGTTCTTTATGCCTCATGATTTTTCACAGTATTTTAATTGTTTTTCAGACTTGTCTTATGGTACTCTCTAGGCCTATGACTTTTTGTCTGTGGTAGCCAGACCCCTGTGGGATGGTAATCTAGAACTAAGTTTTTGTTTCAAGTTTTCTGAGGCATTCATACTAGCTTCATATTCGCCTGCATTCATGTTTGATCCCAGTAATTTAATTCGAATTACATGTTTCGTTTTTTTCTTCTGTGATGTTTCAATGACTGAGTTATTGAGCTTCTAATCATTTTGTATTTTTACAACACTTAGCTCTTGATAAGACGCTTTTTTTTTTTTCAATCCAAAAGTATTGATATTTTTCTTATTTCTGTAAAAAACATATGTTGTGGGTACTCATTAGAAGTGCCTTGATGAGGCACTTCTTATGAGTACCCACAACATATGTTTATGTGGAGAAGTAAGAAAAATATTAACCTGATTCCCACTCTTATCGAGACCTATGCAACATTTGAATCTAGAGTGAAGATTTAGTCCCAGTAAAATTTATTTAAACCCCAGTAGGTTTTAGTACTGACCATTTTTAGGTCGTTGTTCTAATGTTGTTTGTTCTGTGTGTGGCTTTGTGGTTACTCATGGTCAGTATTTTTCATGTTTTGTCCAGATTAGTGATTTTCTTACAGTTTTGATTTCATAAACTACATGCAAAAAGAAGCATTTTGTGTACTGTTGATATTGATATACAGTCCACTCTCTTTTTCTCAAACTCTAAGGGACCCTCTGAAATGCTTTGAGATATCCGTACCTCGACATATCAGATTTGCAGAATTGAGGAAAAAATAAATCAAACAACCACATTTCACAAAGAGTATGTACTTTTACTCCTGAAGTTAGAGATATATTGAAAATTTGTGGAAAAGAGGAGAATTTCTCTTTTCCACAATATTTTGTTACCTGTTGTTAGTTTTTCATGTTTAAACAGGGACCAGATTTTCACTTTGATAAAGGGGTTATTCGAGATAAGCAGAGTTGAGATAACGAGAGTAGACTGTATCATATTCATGTATCCTCATTACTCTTCATTTTTTTTTTTTCAGTTATTTGAGCATGATATTTACATGGATTTGGACACCATCGTTCAGGTAGTCAAACCTAAGCATGGATGTTTTATGTGCACAGTCTACAGATTGTCTGGGGATCCTAATCAGATACAGTCAGCTGCTTGCTCAGAATCAAAGTCATCCAGAAGCTCATCTCATTCAGGGCCAATCAGACACTCAACTCGTCTCAGGGCTGGTTCCAGACAAAGATGAACTCTATTTAAAATAAAACATATTACAAATGTACATGTATTTAAAACAGTTTTTTTTATATATTATTTCTATGCATACATCATGATGGAAACATGATTAAATTTGAGTTGGACCTAGCGCAGCATTTCCTACAAGATTGCATGTGTGCCCAGTGAAGACTCAGATGAGCTTGAACATCCTCGCAGTCTGATCAGTCTTTGCCGGCACCATGTGGGTAGCCATCCATCCAAAGAAAGTTCAGGCAACAGTGAAGACTGATCAGCCTGCATGAATGCACAGGCTGGTCTGAGTCTATGCTTTGCAATCTGGTAGAAAATGCTGTGCCCCAGCTCATAAGAAAATAAGACTTTGATGAAGCTAGTAGTTGTTCATGTAATTACTTTACTGAAATTTCCTTAACCCTTGCCTTGCTGATTAAATTTAGATGTCATGCCCACTTCTAATTTCCAGCCACTATTTAATGACAAACAGTGCAGATCCAGATCAGTTGGCTTCTCCAGAAGCCAACTGATCTGGATCTACACTGTTGCTAAGACAGGGCATGTCGTGTTTAGCAAGAGAAGAGTTAAGTCATTCAGAAATCAAGCTGATAATTCATTTTTAAGCATTCAAGCGACAACGTGATAATGTACCATCATACATGTGTACCCAGTGAAGACTCAGACCAGCCTGCACATTAGCACAGTGATTGAGAGTCTTTGCTGGGTACTTTATGAATAGCCAAGGATCTAAGGATTTTCAGGCTGATCTGCAGCTCCACTGGACACACCTGTCTAAAGGTACATTATCTGAATGTCAGGGCCCAGTTGTTCAAAGCGTTGTTAGCTTAATGAGCTCGTTAAGGATCATTTCGTTAACTGTTTTAGCGGATTCAATACACAATATTCTGATATTTTTTGCTGAAAAAATGTGAATAGCTTTTGCACTGCACTGCAAAAGCTACTCACATTTTTTTTCAGCAAAAAAATTCAGCATATTTGTGTAGCACTTGATGTAAATTTTAACGAATTGTTAACTAACGACATCGTTAGCTTTGAACAACTGGGCCCAGATCATTTTCTGAGAGAACTGATACAATTTGTCATCAGCTGAATTTTCCCAGACAAATTATTTTTATTTTTATTTATTTTTGCTAGAAAATAAGCATATCACAGAATGTTCTTGAAGGTTTTTTAGATGAAATGTTAAACCCTATTTTCAGCGAAACACGAGAAAAATACCATTTATCATCTACGGATATAACTTCTGAGTTCTAAAGATTAAAGATTGTTTTTCCACTGGATTCACCACAACACTAGTTTCACCAAAAGAAACTGACTAACGATTGGAGGCATGTCTTGTTCCCACCATGTTGTATGAAGTTTATTTTGGATAATAAAAGCAATTTATAAGAAGCTGTTGTTCTCTTCTCTTTAACAGTATTATATGTCAAGCAAAAAATGCCTTTGAGCATGCTCAACTGAAATATGAGGATTCATATCATTCTGCACATGCACAGTCTCATTTAGGCCTTTACTCTCCATTGAAACATTCTATAGTATCCAATTATCCAGTATGTGGACAGTGAAGGCCCTGATCAGACTGCGCAGATGCGCAGTCTGATCAGGGCCCTTGCTGTCCGCATATGTCTGAAGACATGTTTTAGCATGACACGGCCCATATGTACGGTAAATGTCCTAAAATCTGGAGCAATATTCAATACATTTTTGGTCTAAATTGTGCTTTTTATGCAGTTTTCCTTAAAAATGGTACAGTATAGATTCTGACCAGACTTTCAGGAGCAGTCTGATCTGTGTCTGCCCTGTTTGCATATGCCAGAAACTGGTGTCTAAAATTTTCTGATATGTACTGTAACATCTGACATATATGTAATGTGACTTCCTAACCTATACAAGGTGACTTCTTAACCTATACAAGGGCCAATCACAACAGTAGCAGACCAATATTTTTATGCTCCCCAAAGGGAGAGCATATAGTAGTCGCTTTGTACGTCCATCCATCCATCATACCTGTCCGGAGCCTATTTCTAAAAGTATTGAAGGTAATTTAATGAAACTTGATACACCGATAGAGGGCCATAAGGAAATTGCAGAATGCAAGAACCATGACCTTGTCACCAGTATTTACGGAGTTACTTCCCCCTTAATTTTTTGCAATAAAAAGCTTGTCTGGAGCATATCTCTGAAAGTATAGAAAGGAATTAAATGAAACTTAATACATTGATAGATGGCCATCAGAAGAAGTGCAGATTGCAAATATCATAACTCTATCACAAGTAATTACAGAGTTATTTCCCTTCCTAATTTTTGCAATAGTAAGCTTGTCCAGAGCATATCTCTAAAAGTATTGAAGAAAATAAATGATACTTGATACACTGATAGAGGGCTATGAGGGGAATTGCAGAATGCAAGAACCATAACCCTATCACCAGTGTTTTCAATTTCAGGGTAGATAACTTGTGGGAATTCCAAGCTATTATGTCCCTTGGAGATTTTGCTCTTTGTGAGCATGCGCAATCCGAAAATATCTAAATAATTTCTATCTGCATAGGAAACGTACCTATGTTAAAAAGGCTCAGCTGAACACTTCCCTTCTTATTTTTTGCAATAAAATGCTTGTCCGGAGCATATCTCTGAAAGTAAGATGACTGAGCAATGTTCATTTAATGCTATCACATTGTCTTTGTCCTGAAATGGTTGAACTAATGTCTAATTTAAACACCAACATACCTGATATATGTACAGAGTTAATGGGGCTCAACTGAGCCTTTTTGTTAACATATGCACGTTTCCTATGCAGATAGCAATTATTGAGATATTTTCTAAATTTAGAATATTTTCGGATTGTGCATGCTCACAAAGAGCAAAATCACCCTCTCTCTCTCTCTCTCTCTCTCTCTCTCTCTATATATATATATATATATATATATATATATATATATATATATATATATATATATATATATATATATATATATACACTGATCTCCCCATTAAAACATGCCTAGGTATTTACTTGACAGGCTTCTCGTAGCCATTCTAATTGGTACCAAAGCTCTCTCTCTCTCTCTCTCTCTCTCTCTCTGTGTGTGTGTGTGTGTGTGTGTGTGTGTGTATTTTGAAGCAGACAAAACCTCGTACCCATCAATACCCGGTATTGATGGGTCCGAGACAAAACACAATAGTGTTTAAGAGTAGACTCAGATCAGATGCCACAGAACGTCTTATCAGGGTCTACATACTGTGCCACTCATTCAGCAGCTTTGGAAACATCAGCAGGCAGTGAATTGGATTTATAGAAATTTTAGGACAAGGACTTAAGGTGTCCTATTATTAGGGTAAATGCGGTAAACACATATTACTCCCTCGCCGTCCGACTGAAGACCAGGAGGTCGCGGGTTCAACCCCCGCCGAGGTCGGCAACATTCTTTCGTGGAGATTGATCGTGAAATATTTTCTATGGTCATTCTCTCCCTTCCGCTGATTCAAGAAAGGCAGTTGTCAGTTTCTGGCGAAAGAATGTGCGCAATACTGGTTAACCGCTTAGAGGACTAAGCCTACCCAGTAAACGTGTGGTTAGGTAAACTGACCGCGCTCGACATGACCCCATTGGGTTGACTGGGCCGTAAAACCTCAACACAAACAAACATATTACTCCCTAAAATACCGTAAAATGCGGTGATGCACAAAATGTTAAATAAGCAAAGTATTCCTCATTCCCACATCATACCGCGACAAAGCCTTGTTTTATATATCTCTAGATAAGAGGAGATTCATAATAAATATTAATGTATTCTGTTTTCAACACACACACAGCCACACGTATGGACGCACGCTTGAGTGCATCATTCACAAACGGACGAAAGTGCATGCAAAGTGCATGCATATACACATGCACGTATGTGCTAGTGCACGCACACATGCATGCCTGTTAAGGTCCACTTCTTCGCACTAAGCATATGCCCTTATACTCTTGAAACTTCGGACGAAATTCAGGTTCAAGCGGATGGCGTATTGTATACCTGAACACAAGTTTTAAACAGGTCAGTATTCATTTATTTATTTATTATTTATTTATTTATTTATTTTTATTTTTATTTATTTATTTATATTTTTTTAGATTGAAGTGAGATTTTTCTGAAAGGGTTTAGACAGCATGTATGATACTGTACGTGTGTACCTGTTATCGTATTTACCACAAGTCTTTGGACACCTTAATACGTTACTATACATATCCTAAAATTTGAACAAGCCCATTTTACCAGCTGTTCTTGTGTCTAAAACATTGCTGGATGAGTGGCAAATAGTGTATGATCTGTGTCTACACAGTTTGCTCAGGCTTCTCTTTCCGAATATTTAGGATAAAATATGGTGTCAACTGCAATTTCAGTTTTCATGCCTCATATACTAGTTGTACATATGAGCAGCGGGAGCTGGATTTCTGGTTTTCATTTAACCTTTAGAGTGCAGTCACATCAGCAGCAGAATTCTAAAATATACTCGGTCAAAAAAGTAATGGATCAGGAACTAGTTGGGCCATAATTTTACCAATCGAATGTCCTAAACCATGTATCAAATGATTCAAGAATTCAAGCCTAAAATGAATTCGTCCCACCCATTTTGGCAGATACAGCTGAAGCTAGATTCAGAGGCTGCAGATTCGCATAGGGGTCACTAAACAAAACATACAAAATTCTGATTTTATTTCGTTTTTGTGACTATATCTTTGCTTTCCTGAAGACCAACCATCTTCTAAAAAGGACTTTCTCTGAAAGGAAAGAGTTTGCTCTCATGGAAAAATAATCCCTTTTCTGGAGGGAGGCAGAACAATTTTGAAAGAGTTACCTCCCCTGAAAGGTTATCCAATCCCCTTAAGTTTATATGAGCCTTGTCCTGGGAATAAAGAATTAGAAAATATAAACTATACACTATAGTGAAGTACGGGGAGACGTTCTATGACCGCCCGACACGGCACTAACACCATATGTAGGGAAGATAAATAGACTCTAAAAGAATAATTCTTGAGAGCAATGAACACCCTCACAGAACTGAAAACAGCTAAAGCGTCTGACGTAGCCGGGTTTTCGTGATGACTTGGTCTGTGGGTTTCTTTTCAGAGCGGTTTAGAGGGGCTGTCGCTCATTGCAGGGAGATAGACTGAAGCGAGGGTGGTCCTCGGCGAACTGTTAATCCAATTTTGGTTGATATCATTGCTTTCCTCTGACTGCAAGACGGTGAGATGGGCTTCGGAATGGATGGCAGTTGCAGCCTCTGTCTGTTTCGGAGGATTGGTGCTTGTTTGTCGATGTTTGTTTTGGGCGGTGTTTGTTCATCGTCTTTTCTTCTTTCTTTGCCTCGGGAGAGCTGCGTTTCGTAACTGTGGCCTTTCCTAGGTAACTTCATTTACAGTCGAATCTCAATAGCTCGAACACCGATGGCTCGTTCGCCATGGCTAATACGAACTCGGTTTTGAGTCCCTACGAAATTCTTCCGATAGATCAAGAAAACAAATATTTAAGGAAGCTTTCTTATTTCATTATGAAATTGTATGTTGTGTGTACTCATTAGAATTTTTGTGACGATTCTAATGAGTACACTCAACAACATTGTGTAGAAGATCGATAGATTTCCCAGATTTAGCGATATTTGCTTCCCGACCTGGCGCCATGATTAACCTTCACTGGCTTGAACTACCCATTGATCGAACAATTTTCCATGGTCTCAAAGGTGTTCGAGCCTTTGAAGTTCGACTGTATATTATTGTTTTTTATTATTATATTACTATTAAACAGTAAAAATTCAGATAAGTCATGATTTGATAAAAACCTTGCATTTTCATAATTGATAAAAGGTATGCATGATCATATGCTACAGCATGCAATGAATCTGTAAACAGACAGCAAAATGACCTTACCAGACTGTGTGGATGCGCAATCTTATCTGGGACTTCGCTCTCCGCATCGCTCCAAAGGCATATTTTCAAACTATGCAGCTCAATTCAAATAAAATGTATTCAAACATATCCAAATTCCTAGAAAGCTGGGCAACAATACGTATCTGAGGGGCATAGTTCCTGGTTCCACTGGAGTGAAGCCGTACAATTGCACGACCCGCAACGAAGTCATCCGAAAGGAGGACATACGAGGAGTGTCCTATAATCACCACGTAATTTTCAAAAGGGACATGTAATAAAGCCATGTCAACGTCATGACACAAGGCTGCTAGATCCATACATACTTTTTGAAAACCCTCGGAATGGGCTGAATGATCACAAAGGATTAGAAAATATAAAACTACACTATAATGAAGCACTGGGAGACGTTTTATGATTGCCACATGACACTTGCACTACTAACACCATACTTAATGTGTACAAATATTAAGGGATAAATATGGTAACAAGTCAACCTTTAACAGAAGTGCGCGACCTGCTTTATATGGCGTGCCATTACGCAATAAACCCCCTATCTGATGATATCACATTATAATCAGTTATGCGATAACAAATTCCAAGTTTCTGCTTTCTTATAATTAGGGCTATTTTGTGACTTTACATTAACAATTTTCTGATTTTCTGACCACAGGAAATAATTTTGATCTCGGTTTGCCTGTGTCAATCAAAAATAGCATTTGGCAATTATTTTGATTTGATCTTGTTAATATTGGCTAGATCTTGGCAATATAAATTTGTATGCGAAACATAATCAAAATTTTCTTAAGGGCTCATGAGTTTTGACCATTTTCTTTAACTGACTACAGAAAATAATTTTGACCTCAGGTTTGCCCCGGTTAATGAAAAATGGCATTTCGCAATTCCTTCGGTTAGATATTGCCAATATTAATACCTAATCAACATTTTATAAAAAAGCTCCCAAACGGCTCATTACTTACGGCCATTTTCATATTTTTACATTTTTTATCTCGGCATAGGCCCAAACAATGAGAAATGACATTAGGCAGGATCATTGGCTAGAGCGTCATATTTCCCTATAAAAAATTGGAGATACAGGCCTAAGAAAACTCTGCACACCAAGACCATACACCAGAGATCAGGAAGTAAAAAGAAATACAAGTGAGGAGTACAGTGTAAAAGTGAGTCTTGGTGGCCTGCACACCCGAACATTCTGTTCAGGCCTTGGCTGTCCGCTTTGGTGCTGTATAATGCATTGATGTATCAGATTCATTGGCCTTGCTGGCTGGTCTGGATCTTTACTGTTCGCACACCATGTTACCGTATGTTTTGGACAGACGGGCCTAAGCGAACAGTGTAGACTGAGTTTGACGCCGCGTTTGGAAGACAGACCCGAGTAAACAGTGGCGTCTGATCTGGGCATACACTATTTGCCATTTATCCAGGTAGTAAAATGGACTAACTCAAGTTCTAGGAAAGTACAGTAAAGAGTACAGTAAAGAGATTAGGTGTCTGAATACGAGGGTCGTGCAAAAAGTTGTGCCCGGGAACTTTTGAAAACATACAAAGGCTGTAATAGTCGGGATATTTCTAACTTGTTAACAGGTGATGAAACCTGGGTGCACATGTTTGAGCCACAAAGAAGGGCTGATAATAAGCAATGGAAGCGAAAAGATCAAAAACGCCCATGTATTGCCAAGAGAATCATAAGTTCGAAAAAGATGTTCTTTAATTCAAGTGGGCCAGTCGTTCAAGTGCCTTGTCCATTTGTTCATACAGTCACTGGCCGATTCTACAAGAATTCTATACTAAAGAAAGTGAAAGAGTTTTACAATAAGAAACGACCAAGCAAAGGATGGTCAGGAGTCCATCTTTTACATGACAACGCCCCCTCTCATAAGTGTGAGGTTGTTAAGTCTTTTTTGGCTTCTGAAAAGGTGAAAGTTTTAAACCATCAAGCTGAATCCCTGTGACTTTTTTTTATTTCCTGGGCTTAAGAAAATGCTTTCTGGAAATAAGTATACGTCTAGAAGTTCTTTTGGCAGCGCTATTTATCAGTGTCTCCAACAGATACCAAAAGAATACTATTTATCTGCTTTTCGCAATTGGGTAAAAAGGTTACAAAAATGTGTTTCAGTAAAGGCGGAATACTTTGAAGGTTTGTAATAAAAATATGTTTGATAAAACGTAGCACTGAAGTAATCCGAACCCAGTGACAAAACTTTTTGCAGGACCCTAGTAAATAGGGTAAAAATGGTAGGCACCGAAAACAGGTTTCCTCATGGTGAGGCACATATATTACTACCGGTGAAAGTCAAACTATTTTGAAACTAGTCATTAGCTACATATTTTCCTAGTATTGTCTGGATAGTTCCGTGTTTGCCCACCCTCGTCCCTACATTGGACGTATACAACAATCATATAAATAGTCGGACTATTGATTCTATATTTAGACAGGAAAATCCCTAAATTCAATTTCAGGGTAGATAACTAAAGGGAATTCCAAGCTATTATATTATGTCCCTTGGAAAGCATGCTCTTAATAAGCATGCGCAATCCAGAAATGATCTAAATTTAGAAAACATCTCTGTAATTACTATCTGCTCAGGAAACGTGTCTATATTAACAAAAAGGTTCAAATGGACCTGAATCTCTCCGAATATGTTTTTGGTAGGTTGGTGTTTAAATGTCCTATCGACAATACTTTAGCCTTTTTAGGACAAAGAGAACCAGTGTGAACATCGCTCAAGCATGAGAAGAATTCTCGTTACCGTACTTACTCTAAAACAGACTTGGGCAAACAGTGAACACCCAGATCAGACGCCGCAGAACGCTGACTAATCCAGCAGTTTGACAATTTATAGTTTGTCAAATGATCTTTAAAACTTTAAAGGTCAAGTATATTCAGTTGTCCTAATATTTAAGTTGTCCTAATATTTAGGATATATATATATTGGTCTGCAAAGTCCTGGGCTATATAAAAGCTGATTGAACGTGTGTCGCTAAAAGGGAATATATCCCAGCTAGCATTCTACGTAAATCTACATCGGGCCGTCATCGGCCCGTCAGCTACCCTGACGGGCCGATGACGGCCCGATATAGATTTACGTAGAATGCTGACTGGGATCGTATTTACCCTAAGTAGTGGGACATACAGGCCTGAGTAAACAGTGCAGACACAGATCGGACGTCTTAGAACACTGCTTGCCGAATTTTAGATTACCCATAGGTAGTAATATGGAGTTGTGCAAATCTTATGACAAGTATGGTAAAGAGTTAAGGTGTTCATATATGTAGGGTATATATGGTATTACTTGCAGACAGGCATGAACAAACAGTGTGGACCCATATCAGACGACGCAAAACGCGGCATCTGAACAGAGTCTACACTGTTTGCTAATTATTCGGCAGTTCAATACATAGTAAAATGTTAAATTTCGGCCAAATGTGCGTAAAGTGTTAGGGTAATATTTAGGGGAAATAAATGCGGCATTTGATACGGACAGGCCTAGAAAACCAGAACAGACCAAGATCAGACGCCGCAGAATAAATCAACTGTTCAGAATCTGCACTGTTTGGCAATCATCCAGCATTTTAAACACATCAACGAATTGTAAAATCGAGTTGTTCTAATTTTCAGACAATTTTAGTAAACTGTTATGGTATCAAATACGAAGGATAAGTATGATATTAAATGCAGACATGTCTGAACAAAACAGTGTATTCTGACCAAACATGGCAAAACGTTGTGTCTGATCAGGATCTATACTGTTTGCCAATCATCCAGCAGTTTTAAGACACGTCAGCAATCAAATAGTTGTTCAAATTTTAGGACAAGTATGGTAAACAGTAAATATGTCCTTATATTCAGATAAAATACGGTAATACATTCAGACAGGCCTAAGCAAACAGTGTTGATCCAGATCGGACTACACATGATGCGGTATCTGATCAGGGTCTACACTGATTGACACTCATCCTACAGATTTTAGACACATTAAAAAGTAGTAAATCAAGTTATTAAAATTTTCGGACAATTTTGGTAAAAGGCTGAGTTGTTCTACTATTTAGGGTAAACATGGTATTACAGGCAGACGGGCCTGAGCAAACAGTGTAGACCTAGATGTAAGGTATTTACCATAAGTATTTGGTCAGACAGACCTGAGCAAACAGTGTAGACCCAGACCTACTTACCCTGAGTAGAAGGATCCAGTGTGAATGCGTCAATTTGACCTCCACTGAACAAAATTTTAGCCTAGTCATTTATGACTGCTACCAGCTGACTTTCACAACAATGAGCTAAAAGGGTTTAAGCGTCCGGATATTTAGGTTAAATATGACTAGCGAATTCAGTAAAGGACCAGTTCCAAAAACGAAGGAACTGTTGCTAAGCATCCATTATGTCACTAATAAATCGTCCAAAAGAAACTTCTAACGTATAAACCAAAAGCATCAGGACAGACAGACCTAAGCAAACAGTGTAGACCATGATCAGACACTGCAGAACTCGGCGTCTGATCAGGGTCTACATTGTTTGCTACCCAACTGCATTACACATCAACTAGTAAAAGGCACTTGTTCAACCCAGCAGACACATGACGTCTATACAACGTCGCCTCAACGTCGATGCAACGTCATGACGTTGCATCGACGTTGAGACGACGTTGTATAAACGTCACGAGCCCGCTGGAAAATTTTGAGTCAAGTAGGGTAAGGATTTGAGATATCCGAATGCTTTTCTCATGGCGAGGCTCATACAGTACAATAGATTAAAGTCAAAATCAGCTGAAATCAGTCGTCGTTAGATGCATATTTTCCTTGTATGATCAGGGTAGGTCCATGTTTGCTCATGCTCGTCCTTCCAGTGAACGTATTCGACAGTCAGCTGAACAGTCAGACTATTTATCCATATTTAGAATCCAATTTCAGGGTAGACAGCAAAAGGGAATTCCAAGCTTTTATATTATGTCCCTTGGAGAGTTTGCTCATTGTAGGCATGCGCAGTCAGGGAATGTTCTAATTTAGAAAACATCCCAAGAAGTGCTGTCTGCTCAGGAAACGTGCCTATACAGTGAAACCTCGTTACAACGACAGCATTTGTTCCCAAAGATTTTGCCATTAAAACTAATTTGCTGTTGAAAAGAATCCTTAATGGACAGAATGATATGTAAGAAAGGCCTTGTTTTATTCTTATTTCCTCACAGAACATATATGTTTTGGATATTTGTTAGAATCGCCTCAGTGAGGCGATTCTAACAAATACCCAAAATATATGTTGCTTGAATATTTAATACAATTTTCTTGCATAATTTCTTGTTAACTGTCACCTCATGAGCGCTGGTTTCGTGACATTCAAATTGTCATTATAATGAATTTTGTCGTTGTATCGAGTGTCGGTATAAAGAAGGTTGACTGTATTAACAAAAAGACTGAACTGGACCTGAATCATTCAGTATTCGTCTTTGCTATGTTGGTATCAGTCGGCAGTATTTCAGCCATTTCAAGACAAGCCTGAAACACATTACAGCATCATAATGTTGTGTCCAAATGAACATCGTTCAATCATGAGACAGCGTGTTAGTAAGATTTGGTGTCCAAATATTTAGGGTAAATACGGAGTACCGTATTTATCCTAAGTAATCGATCACCCCAACTCCTTACCATATATGTTCTAAAATTTGAACCAGTACAATTCACTACCCGATGTTGTGTCTAAACATTGCTGGATGAGTGGCAAACAGTGTAGACCCAGATGAGACGCCGCGTTCTGCGGCGTCTCATCTGGGTCTATACTGTTTGCTCAGGCCTGTCTGTCCGAATAATATATGGTAAATACGGTATATACTCGGTCCAAAAAAGTAATGGACCAGCTGATACAGTGGTATAAATTTCTGATTCCTGAACTGAATTTCACAAACTTTCTATCAAATTAATCGGCGACCAATGCGTCGAAATCATTTGTTGCGTCGAAATCATTTGTTAAGATCATTTATCAGGTCCTGTTGAAAAAGATACAAAGACTCTTTTAGTGTAAAGAGGTCTCTTTCGAAAACGTGCAAAATTAGTTTTGAAACTATACCCTTAATCCGTCGGTGTAATCCTTTGTGTATCTTTCACCCATGCATTATGGAAATTCAGACATGCAAGCAAGCAGACATGGACATGTATTCATTCATGCATGTGCGCGAGTGTATGCACACACGTGTTTGTTCGCGTGCGTAACAGAAACAAGTGAACATCTACAGCTGGAGGTCTTCGGTGTTGAACAGTATTGCGTCCTTCGTTACTCGTTAACTAGTGTATTATGCGTATTATACAATAAGTTTGTACAGTCAAACTGGATGATAAAATGGGAATAAGAATCAGATTATCGTTTCTTCCATGGAGTTGTCACATACTAAACTTGATGTCGGCTAGCTGCCAGAGAAACAGGACGACAATCGACATTGTAGTGATTACTATAGACTAGCTACTAGTCGGATATCAATATTATTTTCATCATTCAATTAAAATTATTAATTTACTTAATGAACTAAGGGCTATCTACTACTTACTGCTTGCCTCACCTCTTTGATAGCAGCAACTAATCTTGGAGATATCTTGATGTCAGAGACCAACTATTAGAGACTGGCTATACAAGATGTCATACATAAATTTGAATCAGCTTATAGTTAGGAGTGATAAAACATGACATCAAGGTCTAGGAGCTAGTCTATGATTACTACTGAACCTGGTTGATATGGAAAACTGCTGTGTTAGAAAGGGCAGGTGAAATGAACGTTTCGATGTGTTTCTATGCATAGTTTGTTACTGTTTTCATACGTGCGTGTGTGCGTGCGTCTGTTTACATGAGCATATGCGTGTGTGCGTATAAGAGAGTTGGAGAGATAGAGACTGCTCAGGTGTAGTGAATCAATATGCAGGAAGGGTCTTTTAGTCATAGCAACAAAATGCCAAGTTCAGAAAAAAAAAAAAAATGCATGTTTTGTTTAGTGACCCCTATATGAATCTGCAGCCTCTGAATCCAGCTTCGGCTGTATCTGGAAAATGTGGGTTGAATTCATTTCAGGCTTGAATTCCTGAATCATTTGATACATGGTTTAGGAAAATTCGGTTTAGAATTGGTAAAGTTACGACCCAACATGGTTCCCGGTTCATTACTTTTTTGACCGAGTATAATTTAAAAATTTGTCTGCTGCTGTTGTGACTGGCGCTCTAGGGGTTAACCTTTACCACTCTCTGGGCATTTTCAGCAGACGACAGATTGATGATATTTTTCTTATTTTTCCCAGAAAACAGGATTTGACATTTCATGCAAATTGTCTCCTTAGGAGACAATTTGCATGAAATGTCATATCCTGTTTTCTGAGAAAAATAAGAAAAATATTTCAAAATGTCGTCTGCTGAAAATTTTACCCAGAGTGCTAAGCGTTAAATGAAAACCCCGCTGCTCATATGTACAACTAGTATTTGAGACATGAAAACTGAAGTTGCAGTTACGACGTATTTATCCTTAATATTCGGAAAGAGAGGCCTAAGCAAACAGTGTAGACCCAGATCAGACGCCACAGATCAGGGCCTACACTATATGCCACTCATCCAGCAATGTTTTAGACAAAAGAACAGATGGTATAATGGGCTTGTTCAAATTTTAGGATATGTATGGTAAGGTATTAAGGTGTCCGAAGACGTGGTAAATACAATAACAGGTATCCACTTACAGTATCATATATGTTCTCTTTACTCAAGACAGAAATTTCACTTCAGTCTCGAATTGGTGTCACAAATAAATAAATAAATAAATGTTTGACCCGTTTAAACCAATGTTCAAATACACAATACGCCATCCGCTTGAACCTGAGTGTCGTCCGAAGTTTCATGAGTAGGGACATATGCTTAGTGTGAAGAAGTGGAACTTAATAAACCTGCGTGCGTGCATTAAAGTGCGGTCGCGCGTGCTTGTGTGCATGCGAGCTTGCTCTCGCGTGTGCGCGCGTGCGTGTATGCGCGCGCGCGCGTGTGTGTGTGTGTGTGTGTGTGTGTGTGTGTGTGTGTGTGTGTGTGTGCGCGCGAGCGCGCGTGCGTGCGTGCGTGTGTGTGTGTGTAAAACAGAATACATGAATATTTATCTTCATATTCCTTTTATCTATAGAGATATGTAATCAAGGCATTGTCGCCGTATAATATGGGAATTAGGAATATTTTGCTTATTTCACACTTTGCGCGTCACCGCATTTTACGGTATTTTATGGGAATATTATGCGTTGTACCGCATTTACCTTAATAATAGAACACCTCAAGTCCTTACAAAACACCTATTAAAATTTGTATTTTACTGCCTGCTAATGTTTTCAAAGCTTTTGAATGAGTGGCACACAGAGTAGACCCTGATAAGACATTCTGTGGCGTCTGATCTGGGTCCACTTTGACCCAATCTTTAGAGTTAAATGTGGTATACATAATTTTAGGTCAGATGTTTTCAAACAATGTTGATTTTTTTCTGCTTCACACACACACACACACACACACACACACACACACACACACACACACACTGCTTTGGTACCAATTAGAATGGCTACGAGAAGCATGTCAAGTAAATATCTAAGGGTGTTAAATGGGTATCTAAGCGTATTTAATGGGGAGATCACGCGTAGAGAGAGAGAGAGAGAGAGAGAGAGAGAGAGAGAGAGAGAGAGAGAGAGAGAGAGAAGGTGATACCATGTGTCCGCGGAAAGTAAGCAATTCCTTCATGCTGCACTAGTAACATGTGTCATGTTTCCATACCGTAATTACACAAAATTTTCGGACAGACAGACCTGAGTAAACTGTGCGTATATGCAGATCAAACGTCAAAGAACGCGGCAGCTGATCAGGATTTACACTGATCGACATTTCACTACCACCTTTAAGACACATCCCTAGATAGCCAAATGGACGTCAAAGTTTAGGACAGTTAAAATAACTAAATATAAATGGACGTCAAAGTTTAGGATAGTTAAAATAACTAAATATTAAGGGCAAATGCGGTATGTGAAATGAATACGAAAAGGAACGCTATCTATTACTTAACGATGTCGGAGTCATTACTAAATCGTGTTGCAGGATTGGTCTGTAATAATCATAAGTTTTGGGACAGACAGACTTGAGCAAATAGTGTAGACCCAGATCAGACGCCGCAGAACGCGGCGTCTGATCAGAGTCTGTACTGTTTGCCACTCATGAAGTCGTAATTTAGACACTTCAACAGGGAGGAAAATGGACTTGCTAAAAATTTTGGACAAGTAACGAGACGGTAATCTCCAAAAACATCTTTTCTCATGGCAAAAGGCTCATGTTAAACAGATAAAAGTCAAAATATTTTGAAATCAGTCGTCGTCAGATGCATATTTTCATGGTATTTGCGAGGTAGTTCGGCCTTTGTTCACCCTCGTCCTTATATTGGACGTGTACAACAATCATATAAATAGTCGGACTATTGATTCTATATTTAGATGGGAAAATCCCCGAATTCAATTTCAGGGTAGATAACTAGAGGGAATTCCAAGCTATTATGTTATGTCCCTTGGAGATTTTGCTCTTTGTGAGCATGCGCAATCCGAAAATATTCTAAATTTAGAAAATATCTCAATAATTGCTATCTGCATAGGAAACGTGCTTATGTTAACAAAAAGGCTCAGTTGAACCTGAATAACCGTACATATATTAGGTATGTTGGTGTTTAAATGCCCTGTAGACATTAGTTCAACCATTTCAGGACAAAGACAATGTGACAGCATTAAATGAACATCGCTCAGTCATCGCTCAGTCATGAGAAGAATTCTGCCCCAGGCGTATTAGACCCACGACCGCTAGTTCAGCGGGAGAGCGCTAGAATAACTCCACTTCCAGGGCCCCTTTCCCTATGAAAATCGCTGGGTCTGACTTCCAGGACCATATAATGTCTGCATGAACACATATCGTCAAAGGAAATGCTAACACCGAAGGCTCCTATCAGGCTTAAGATTCCCCCAGTCTGGTCAGTATCTTCGTTTCTTGCTGGTACATTCGACAGTGTCCTTACTTCCTCACGACGGACATCTTGAGCAAACCGAGTAGACCTAGATCAGACTCCGCAGAGCGTGGCAATCGTTCAGGGTCTACACTGATTGCTAATCATCCAGCATTGTTTTAGACACATCAACACGTGGTAAAAGAGGCCATACTTGTCATAGGATTTCAACATGTAGAAAATATTCGAGTTCTTGTTACTTGTCATAGGATTGTAAAATGATGTAAAGTGTCCGAGTTCCGTTTAAGCCGGCGCTAGTGGGGCGTATGTATCACTGCAAACTACACTGTCATACGAAGAATCTAAATGAAATCGAAACTCCGATTTTATTTCTTTATGTGTTCTCTTTGTTTCCGAGATCAACTTGACTTCGATAATTTTATTGTTCAAATCCTATGACAAGTATGGTAAGAAGTTAATCTAAATTTGAGTTTTACACTGAGCCTAGTCTACACTATAAAGGCCATGTCGAGCCGGTCTGTTAACCTACTTACACTTTTCCTGGACAGACAGCCCTCTCTTAAACAGTATTTGTGCACATACTTTTGCCAGTAACTGATAGCTGCCCTTCTTGAATCAGCAAGGGGAGAATGACCGTAACAATGATTTTATGGCCAATCTCCACGAAAGTTGTGTGGCCGAGCTGGGTTTTGAACCAGCCCTCCCCCCAACACACACACACACACACACACACACACACACACACACACACACACAAACTTCCTAGATCTGCAGTGGTTCCAATTGAATGAACCTATTCGTTTATAGCGAGGACCCAGTGGAATTAACTGACTGCTATTTCTCATTGTTCGGGTGTTTAGAGTAATTCACTGAATGTCATTTGGTAAAATAGAGAAAACCAGAAAAGCAGTTATGATTTACAGTGACGGAAAATTCATTACTCCACACAGGAAGAAAGGACTGCTAAGCTAAATGTTTACCTTACTTATTCGGTACAGAAAGGTCTGAGAAAAAAGTGTAGGTCAGATCAGACGCCGCATATCAACATGTAGTACAGTGGATTTATCCTAGCTTTAGGATAATTATGGTAAGGTGTTCATGTGCCCGAATGTTTAGAGTTAAATAGGGTAACAAATTAAACACGAACTTTCAGTAACCAAATGTGATGCCAGGTGTCCGTGGAAAGTAACCACTTTCTTCCTGCAATACTTGTAACACAAGTCATCTTTCCATATCGTATTTACACGGCATATTCGGACAGACAGACCTGAGCAAATTGCAGGGATCCAGATCATACGGGGGAGAACGCGGTCATTGTTCAAGATCTACACTGTTTGTCATTCAAGTACAGCTACTTTTAGACACATCACATTACGAAAACAAGCCTATTTAAATATACTGAACATTTTACCATCAAAACATGAAAATTTTCAGATAAAAACTCTGATATTTTTCGTATTTCTGCTCAAAACATAGATTGTGGGTACTCGTTAGAACCGCCTCGGCATAGATTGTGGGTACTCGTTAGAACCGCCTCGGCTAAGCGGTTCTAACGAGTACCCACAATCTATGTTTTTGAGCAGAAATACGAAAAATAATGTATACCCCTGTAACCCCAGTTTTACTATTTAAAAGTGGGGTTTAAGGGGGTCAACATTATATAGGCATGTTTTCGTGATCATCAAACTGCCAAGTTGACTTATGGTATTTGCATCTTTGCATGGCTGTGAACCCAATTATGGTTGATAGCTTATACCATCTTTAATTGCTCGACGGTGGGTCGGTCCTCAGACATAATGACGGCTACCTCCTCAATCTGTTTCAGATGGTCGGTACCGGCCTATCGATGTCTGTGGTCGGACTAATCGTGGTCCTGTTTGTGGTTTTCTTGTCATTACGAAAACACGCCTATTCAACTATATTGAAAATTTTACCACCAAAAAATGAAAATTTTCAGATAAAAATTTCTGATATTTTTCATATTTCTGCTCAAAACATAGATTGTGGGTATTCGTTAGAACCGCCTCGGCATAGATTGTGGGTACTCGTTAGAACCGCCTCGGCTAGGCGGTTCTAACGAGTACCCACAATCTATGTTTTTGAGCAGAAATACGAAAAATAATGTATACCCCTGTAACCCCAGTTTTACTATTTAAAAGTGGGGTTTAAGGGGGTCAACATTATATAGGCATGTTTTCGTGATCATCAAACTGCCAAGTTGACTTTATGGTATTTGCATCTTTGCATGGCTGTGAACCCAATTATGGTTGATAGCTTAATTTACCATCTTTAATTGCTCGACGGTGGGTCGGTCCTCAGACCAAATGACGGCTACCTCCTCAATCTGTTTCAGATGGTCGGTACCTGCCTATCGATGTCTGTGGTCGGACTAATCGTGGTCCTGTTTGTGGTTTTCTTGTCATTACGAAAACACGCCTATTCAACTATATTGAAAATTTTACCACCAAAAAATGAAAATTTTCAGATAAAAATTTCTGATATTTTTCATATTTCTGCACAAAACATAGATTGTGGGTACTCGTTAGAACCGCCTCGACGAGGCGGTTCTAACGAGTACCCACAATCTATGTTTTGATCAGAAATAAGAAAAATAATGTATACCCCTGTAAACCCCAGTTTTACTATGTAAAAGTGGGGTTTAAGGTGGTCAAAATTATATAGGCATGTTTTCGTGATGGTGGTCAGGCTTCAGATCGCCATTGAGACCTTTGCTTTGTTTCATCACAGTGTTTTTGATTATATATGTTTCACTGTGATGTTTCACAGACGAGGTAGAGGACCATTTCGATATTTGATATGTAGCTTCATTTAGTGAAACGCTACCAAGATTGTCAACATTGTAGCCCTGTGGTCAAAAATGGCCCTAACACAGGGATCACTTGTTTTATGTAGTATCACATAAGGAAAATCTTTATTTTTTTTTCTTGTATGGAAGGCCCAATTTATGTAACTTTAACTAGTAAACCTTTATTGGGATTGTTCAAAGTACAGCCCTGGGGTCAAAACTTGCTCTCTCCCAGGGGTCACTTGTTATCTCGCCTGAGCTATTGTGATCGGCCACCAACCGTTTTCGTTGTTCATCCTTCCGTCTAATCGCACTTTCTTTATTGTATGGATTTTCACCAAACTGGGATGGAATGATCCTTGTATGGGCTTCTTCGCAAGTTGTTCAAAGATTGGATATATGGCACTGATTGCCCTATACGACATTGCTACTCCATTTTATAGGACCATCATGTCACTCTTGAACATAGAATGTATACAAAAATCTTACAGCAGTATTTGTGTGAAACTTCAATATTAAGTATGCAAATCTATTAGCTCAGGTGAGCGATATAGGACCACCATGGTCCTCTTGTTTCATAGCTGCACTTTATAGGACCATCATGTCACATAAAATATATACAAAAATCTTACAGCAATCTACTTGTGTGAAACTTCAATATTAAAAATGCAAATCTATTAGCTCAGGTGAGCGATATAGAACCACCATGGTCCTCTTGTTTCATAGCTGCACTTTATAGGACCATCATGTCACTCTTGAACATAAAATGTATACAAAAATCTTACAGCAATCTACTTGTGTGAAACTTCAATATTAAGTATGCAAATCTAGTAGATCAGGTAAGCGATATAGGACCACCATGGCCCTCTTGTTTCATACCTGCACTAAAGTTTCCCTAACAATCATTGTGGGAAACACCAAAATTATATTTTCAATATATAACCCTGATCCAGACTCAGATCAGATGGCGCAGAACATGGGATTGCGGCGTCTGATCAGGGTCTACAGTGTTTGCATTTAGGACAAGAATGACTGTTAAACATGGTAACAATAAAAACTATACATATATATAGGTCTAGCCAAAGAAGGATAAAAATGTGTCTTTAATAACAAAATAAAACGAACAAAACCCACGATATATTGATAAAACAATGGTGGCGGGAAAACGTTTCCGTACAATATATATCTTCTGTTGCCGATGAATATGCTTATTATAGAACACATATTTTTATTTTGAATATAATTTATATAATTTTATTGCCAATAAAAATTTAATTACCAATAAATATATTTTATTGCCAATGAATATTTATTTTGCAAATAAATATATTGCTAATGAATAAAATTAATTGCCAATAAATATATTTTATTGTCAATAAATATTTATTTTGCAAATAAATATATTTCTATTGGGCATAAATATCTTAATATAGAATACATATTTTAATATGGAACAAATATATTACCAGATACAATATTGCAACGTATGTCACGCCATACTCTTTTTTTCCGGACTGTTCTTCCACTTTGTAATGGTTTGCCTCTTACTTTGTTTGCTGCAGAATCCACGGAGGAGTTTAAATCCCTCATCTAACTTCCCAAATGCATATAGGAAAGACAGGAACCTTCATGATGAGGGCGTGATGCTCCTTATTCATAAGGAAATTCCCCATATGCCATTGACAGAACTGTAAAACGACTCAAAATCAGTGTGGGCTAAGGTCTTTGCAAACAAAACTTCTCACTACATAGCAAGTTGGTATCGAGAACCCAGTGGCTCGTGCGAAGACTTTCAACTCTTTCGAAATCAGCTTGAGCACATTAGGTCCCAACATAAGAAACTTCCTTTGATCCACATACCAGGTGACTTTAACTTTAGAGACATTGTTTAGCCAGGCCAACTTAACAAAAATAGGACCATGCTAAATCAGTCAGAGGGGCATGTGGACATTATGAACAATAATGGGCTAGAACAGCTGGTGAATTTCCCAACTCGGGAAGAGAATACACTAGGTTTGATTTTGACTTCTTTACCTGGGCAGTTTCAAGAGGTACACTCTCCTGATAAACTGAATGACCATGACATTGTTGCAGGACCTTTAAAGGTCTTTATTCCTCCATTCCTCCAAGGAAGAAACCACGGCGTAAGCTTTATTTATATCAGAAGGGTGACTTTGACTCTATGAGGCGAGATTCTTCAAACTTTGCAAAGGATGAATATTTCAATGGTCATTCTGGTTCTCATTCTGTTCAGGAAATCTTCAATTTGATAACTTCCTTCATACAGGAGGATGTAGATAACTATATTCTCTCTAAGACAAGTAGATCGGTAGCTTCTGTCCCTTGGATTACATCTGAGATTAGAAGGAATATTTGAAAAAAGGAATAAAACTCATGCAAAGACAAAAAAGACTGGCAGTAGTAAACTCAGATCTAAGTTTCAGGAACTGAGACAACAAATCAAAGCTGATATCAAGAACCAGCATGATTTGTATGTTAACAAATTGGTTGTGACATTAAGGTTAACCCCTAAGACGTCTATTGGTATACCAACAGTCAGAGGAGAGACAATCAGGGTATCCCTCCTCTCAAAAGGAGAAATGGTAATGGTTTGGCTGAGACTGAACTTGTCAACCCAATCATTGTTGATGGCTATGCTTCACTCTTTAATTGCACGACGGCGGTTCGGGCCTCAGACCCAATGACGGCCTCTTCGTAAAACTTTAACCACTGGGTTGGGGCTTGACGATATGTCTTTGGCTTGGCCCGCCGTGGTTCAACTACTGGTTTTCATTTACTCTGGCATACAGTAGAATTAGCCATGAGTTCTCGTCTTTGTTTATCAAAGTGATTAATTTGATTTTTTGTGTTTTCGCTTTGATGCATTGACTGAGTTGGGAGCCTTTATGCGAACCGAATTTTTATGTGTTTCTGTATTAAGAGTAGCATCGGGACCCAGGGTGAAGTTAGCTAGCTGTAAAAGTGCTTTAAACCCCCCGGTGGTTTACTCTACTGACCGTTCTAAGGCGGTGGTCCCGGTGTTAGTCTTACTCTTTGTTGCTTTGTGGTTTATTCTACGAGGCGATTTGTTGTATGTCTTTCCGTGTGTCACTTTGTTCTTGTGTTTTTCAGCCTTTTTAGTATTGCGGTTACCTCGCTTGGGGAAGAGAGAGCTCATCTTAGTGTTTTTCGTATGTTTGTTCGATTTGTGTTTGTTTGGATTTGTCGTTTTCCTCTTCCTCTTGGGGTCTGGGAAGGGCTGCGGTTTGTGATTGTGGTATTCCCTGGACTTTTCTCTTACCTTTTTTGAATCTCTCAAAAGCTTTGGGACCTGATGAATTTCATCCTAGAGCCCTTAAAGAATTTGCGATAGAACTTGGTCCTGTATTTGCTCATTTGTTCCAAACATCTCTTGATAAGGGTGAAAATTCCCAAGGAATGGTCTTTGGCTAACATCTGTCCACGAGCAGAGATTTACCAAGTAACTACCGTCCAGTGTCCTTGACATGTGTTCCTTACAAGATACTTGAACACATAGTATGTACAAATATTATGGCTCATCTTGATGAACACAAACTTCTATCACACAGGCAACATGCTTTCAGGAAGAATCGTAGCTGTGAAACTCAGTTGATCACAGTAACAAATGATTGGGCTAAACTTTTGGATGCAGGAGGTCAAGTAGATACATTCATATTGGACTTTGAGAAGGCTTTGACACTCCTCCTCATGAACTTCTGAAATGCAAACTCCATGGATATGGCATAAGTGTAAAAAGATAGATTCATTTTTGTGCAATGGGCAACAAAGGGTTCTAGTCAATGATGCAAAATCGCAATGGGCACCTGTTTTGTCTGGTGTGCCACAGGGCACTGTTCTCGGTCCACTGTTGTTTTCCTTGTATATAAATGACATCATATGGTTGGAATAGAATCTGAGGTTCGTCTGTTCGCTGATGACTGTGTCCGCTATCAACAGATTGATAGCATTGAAGACACATCGAAACTCCAAAAGGATATTGATCAACTGGGCAAATGGGCCAGGAAATGGGGTATGAGATTTTAGCCCGCGAAATGTAACATTATGCAGCTTACTAGGACGCGGATAAAAAAGATCAATGCAGTTTACTCCTTAGAAGGAACAGTCCTTGAAAACGGGGATAATATTAAATACCTCGGTGTGACAATTTCTAAGGATTTGAAATGGAATACTCATGTAAGCAATGTTTACACAAAAGCAAACAGACCTCTTGGTTTCTTAAAACCTAACCTATCGTCATGCCCCCAAGATGTTAAGGAAATGGTATACAAGGGGTTGGTGCGACCAGTCCTGGAGTATGCTTGCCCTGTTTGGGACCCACATGGAATAGTAGCCCAGGAAGAATTAGAAAAGGTTCAGAATCGTGCAGCTAGGCTTGTGACTGGAAACTACATTACGAAAACATGCTTATTCAAACATATACATAGAAAAATTCACCTCCAAAAACTGAAAAAAATTTCAAATAAAAATTCTGATATTTGTCAATCGATGTTTTTGAGTGAAAATAAGAAAAATAATATATACCCCTGTAAACCCCAGTTTTACTATATAAAAGTGGGGTTTAAGGTGGTCAAAATTATATAGGCATGTTTTTGTGATGACAACTTTGAAACTGGAAGTATGACTAGCATTTTTGAACAGTTAGTGGGAGTCTGTTCACAAGAGACGCAAAGGTAGTAAACCCATACATTGTGACGACCTTCAACCCCCAAAAAGGCGCAGCAGGAATCAGCATCCAATGGCATTTCAAGTGCCATATGCTAAAAACTGACATTTACAAATACATTTTCTTCCCAGACACCGTTAGTGATTGGAATGCACTCCCTGCATCTATATTATCTTCTGATGAAAGTTCTGAGGATCCTGTTGCTAGATTCGTATCACTTGTGAGATCTAGACACGTACTAGTCTTCGCAATCGTTGGTCCTGGTGAAAGAATGTCCATTGACGTATCACCAGTAAAATATTCTGATTCTGATCCGATTCTGATCCCAGTCAGATGTATGCATTATTCACATACTTCTGATTGATGGTTTTAATGACCGTCCATTTAGATAGATAGATATGATAAGATCTGTATGAAACGTCAAAGCCTATTTTCATGCAAATTGTCTTATTTTCTTCTTCTTCCTAGAAAAAAATGGCTTTTACATTATTTGATGCAAATTGCCTCCAAAGGAGAGAATTTGCAGGAAACGCTAAAGCCAATTTCTACGAAAAATAAGAAAAATATCATGAGTTTGCCGTCTGCTGACTTTATAACAGGATCACATGCACGAGATGTTGGAAACCGGAAGTAAAGTAAAATTCACAGCCGTCCTAAAATTCATGGACGATATCCAACCTCGAAAATATTGTCCACGATGATAACAACGATGATAGGTAATTTATAATTTCATATGAAAATAATTAAAGTGGTCAGTAAGTCACCTGAATAATTTTGTCAGATATGTCCTTAGTAATTTACGTGTGTTTAGAGTGACTCACGTAGATTGAGCATTGTCATGCGTTTTCGTGACTGTTGCTCTTCCTTCTGTTACCGCAGTCTGCCCTACTCGAGAGTTACCTACAGGAGCGTGTTTTGCAGGATGGATAAATAAGTTGTGGGCTCTTAAACCTACATTGGAGCATGTTCTGGGCCATAAAAATTCTCACCCTGACTGGGGAATGAGCCTGGAACTGCTAGTACCAGAGGTCAGTGCATCGTTGCGCTACCTTGTTCCAGAATCTTTCATTATATCTTAGGCTGATACCTGAGCTGCTTCTGATTAACAAAATTCATGCATGTACACCATTATTCTAATACCACACTGGTCTGTCAAAGCATAGATGAAACCAGCTAAAGTAAACTATTAAAAGAGGATAAAGTGTGTGTGATACGTACAGGACCTGAACCCGCGACCACCTGCTTACAAATTAGGTACTCTACCAGCTGAGCTAAACGAATCAATAGTTCTGCTTATCATCACACTCCCCACTTCTTACTTTGAAGTGCTAGGCATCAACTGAACATACAATCTGTTTCTGCACTCCCTGTTTATCTCATGACCATTAAAGTAAACCAAAGAGGAATATCAGTTAGCGTGCCAGATGCAGGACTCGAACCCGCAACCCCTTTCTGCAAGTGAGGTGCTTAAAGTAAACCAAAGAGGAATATCAGTTAGCGTGCCAGATGCAGGACTCGAACCCGCAACCCCTTCCTGCAAGTGAGGTGCGGTGTTCAACTTACTTAGAAACTGAGCTAACTGGCCATCAGTCCTGCCTATCACCACACTCCTCCCCTTCCTAACTTTGAAGGCCTCCGTCTCTAGTCTTTCCCCTGCACTCGATCACCAGTTTATATTCTGACCATTATAGTAAATAAAGGACGAACAGCTTATTTGAACCTTGATGGTGAAAAAGACCTCTTTAAAACTTTGTCTAGAACTAGTTGAAGTTTCTAAACATTTTTAATGACCATCAGAAGTTTTTGAATTAAATAGTAAAATACAAAAATTCTTTTGAAAACTCTGTGCAAGATACCAGGATGGCAGTTTGGGCCAGAACGCTCACCTTACCCCAAGTATCTATAGGTCTAAATTGTTTGCCTTTCATTCATTAGTTTTATACATATCAGCAGATAGTAAAATGGACTTAATCAAATTTTAGGACAGGTATGGTAAGAAGTTAAGATGTTAAAATACATGTATAGAAGAAATATGGTATAGTACTTTGTTTTTCTCCCAATAAACTGCAGTAAAGTTCCTAAAATTTCAAAAACTTCATCCATACTTTTTTATGCATACCATAAATGTTGCTTTTTATGCACTTGTTTCTTAAAATCCTTAGTGGAATGATAAACAGTGTAGACCCTGGCCAGATCTGGGTCTGGACTTTTTGCATATTCCATTTAGTCAGACACCTTGATGTATGAAATTTTAGGACATTTACCATAGTCTAGAAGGTAGGGACTGCGTGGTGGACCAGTCAAGAAGCAGAAAACTACAGTCATGGCAACAGAAGTAGCAATGGTCCAGTTTGTTTCTGGACTGAAAAGTCGCAATGAAGACACGAGGATAAAAACTGCCAATGAACTCCTTCACTTTGTCAGTACTGAGCTACGAGAAATGCCGATGGAGGAACACACACAGTTTATGGACCAGTTTAATCATCATATCTTTGAGATGGTGTCCAGCTCGGATCTTAGTGAAAAGAAGGGAGGAATTTTAGCTATAGGTATCTGTTTCTGTATTTGATACAAACAGTGTAGACACTGACCAGAGGCTGCATTTGGTGCATCTAATATCAACACTTTCGGGTTGAAAAAAAAAAAAAAAGAGTACGTTATCAAGAGCTGTGTATTTATACTGTTTTAAGCAAAAATTTTACTATTGGAAATTTTCCTAAATTATCACCTCAGTTATCGCCTTTTCTGGGACAACTGATAAATATAGTTATCTCCAGCTCCAAGGGACCAGAACTTTCAGTTT
Organism: Anodontia alba; assembly: GCA_964016985.1. Lineage (NCBI taxonomy): Eukaryota > Metazoa > Mollusca > Bivalvia > Lucinida > Lucinidae > Anodontia > Anodontia alba. Next base: position 12,840,472 of record OZ024836.1, on the reverse strand, counting down.
GAGATAACAGAAGTTTGAGATAACAGGATTTAATAACATAATGCAAAACTAAACCAACGTTATCCAAAATTTTGTTTGACTCAAGCAGTAATTTCTTATCATTGTCCCAAAGAATCTAGCCAAAATTGAAGCAGACAACATTCTAAATGATTTTTATTTTCTGCAAAAAAATAAGGCTTGGCATTCCTGTGATTCATCTTTTTTTTTTATTTTTTCTGCAAAAATAAGGCTTGACATTCATTTGAATCATCTGCTACACTGTTTATGGTCATTTTTTTATATAAAATATGTACATTTTTGTTTACATAAAACATGGTTGTTTAGCTAAAATGTTTTCTTGTTTTGATCATAGTACTAATGTTATAGCCGGCCTCGGTGGATCAGTTGGATGCGTGTTCGACTGGAGACCAGGAGGTTGCAGGTTCGACCCCCGCCGAGGTTGGCAACATTCTTTCATGGAGGTTGATCATGAAATATTTTCTATGGTCATTCTCTCCCTTCGGCTGATTCAGCAGTTGTCAGTTTCTGGTGAAAGAATTTGCACAATACTGGTTAACCGCTTAGCGGACTAAGCCTGTCCAGTAAACGTGTGGTTAGGTAAACTGACTGCGCTAATCATGACCCCATTGGGTTGACTGGGCCGTAAAACCTCAGCACAAACAAACTAATGTTATATTTGTGGTATATAAAACCAGCATATGCCTTAAACATCAGAGCTTTTGGTAAAAGTAATATCCAGGCAGATAATTTTTCTTATTTCTAAAATGACATATGTTGTCATTACTTGTTAGGTGAGGTACTTCCATACAACATACACTACAACCTCTCTGTAACACGGTTCGTTATAACATGGTTTTCGATATAACACGGTTCAAAGATGGATCCCAAAAATGTATAGATTATATTGAAAAATGACCATAAATGGTCATTTTTCAATATAATCTATACATTTTTGTTTGGATATAACACAGTTGTTTAACTAACTTGGTTTATTCTATGGACTCCAACAATAGTGTTATAAAGAGGTGGTGGTGTACATGTACATTTTCATGGAGAAAAAAAGAAACCTATTGGAAAAAAAAATGTACTTTATCTGGAGGTACATATTATGATAGTAAACCTAATTTTTGGACAGATAGGTCTTTGCAAACAGTTTAGACCCAGATCAGATGCCGCAGAACACAGTGTCTGCTTCTGCAGCACCTGATCAGGGTCTACACTGTTTGCCATACATACGGCAATATTTTAGACACATTAAGCAGTAGTAGAGTGGACTATTTCAAATTTTAGGACAAGTATGGTAAGTAGATAAAATGTCCCAATACTTAAGGTAAACAGGGTATATCAGTACTTTTTTGTTGGAAAAAAAGATGCTTTATCTAGAGGTATGTATTAATCTTATACAGTCGACTCTCATTATCTCATACCCGAAGGGACCAGAAATACAATACTTTGAGATAAAGAGAGTTGAATTGTATGGAGCAAATAGAAAACTAGTTCAGTATTGCTCTTTTATTTAGTTTGATTTAAGCAGGAGTTTTATTATCAGTATTTGAGATAGCAGAAGTCAACTGTGTATTATTCTTATCTTCTAGTGAGCTTAATTGGAGTAGATGTGGGTAATACATCGACAAGGATGAGTCGTTTCGCCAACTATTTACGAAACTTAATTCCATCTAATGATGTTGCTGTGATGGAGATGGCAGCTAAAGCTGTTGGGATACTTGCTGTGTCATCGGGGGCATATGCAGCCGAGTACGTGGAGTTTGAGATGAAGCGAGCACTAGAATGGCTGACGGGAGATAGAAATGAGGGACAAAGGCATGCTGCAGTGAGTATTAATCTTTAACCTTTAGGTAGATTCAGCAAAAACAAACAGATGACATTTTCTTATTATCCCCAGAAAATAGGTTTTTACCTTTCATGCAAATTGTCTCCAAGGAGACATTTTGCATGAAAGGTTAAAACCTATTTTCAAGGAAAAATAAGAAAAATATTTCAAACGGTCGTCTACTGAAGTTTTAACACATCATCACGAAAACACGCCTATATAATTTTGACCTCTTTAAACCCCACTTTTATATAGTAAAACTAGGGTTTACAGGGGTATGCATTATATTTCTTATTTCTGCTAGAAAACATAGATTGTGGGTACTCGTTAGAACAGCCTCTAGTTCTAATGCGCACCCACAGTCTATATTTTGAGCAGAAATATGAAAAATAAGGGAACTTTTTATCTGAAAATTTCTTTTTTTGGTGGTAAATTTTTCAGTACATTTAAATAGGCATGTTTTCGTAATGTTCAGCAGATGATAAACTGATGATCTATTTCTTATTTTTCCCAGAAAACAGGTTTTGACCTTTCGTGCCAATTGTCTCCTTCGGAGATATTTGCATGAAAGATTACAATGTTTTTTCAAGGAAAAATAAGAAAAATATTTCAGAGTGTGGTCTGCTGAAATTATTTTTACCCAGTAGCACAGTTGATTGTTATATTAAAAAAAAAAAAAAAAAATCCTGCTTTGCAAAGCAGTTTTAACCTTAAGCCTATAAAACTCTAATAGAAGCAAAGCTATGTTTTAATATTTTATTATTATTAATAATCCTCTCCTCTGCTAATTGTTATCTAAGTGTGCCCTTATTAGGTACCAATTTTACTAAAAGGTTTTCCCAGTAATTTTGAAAAACCTAAGCGCACTGTCCGGTAATTAGATCGAATACGGTAAGAAAAAATATTTATACCTTTTTATGAATAAAAGCACCTTATCTGGAGGTGTGCAGAATTCAGAAAAGTGTTGACCTGAATATCTTTGTTCTCTGGGTGGCTGGGTAACAAGTAGTGTTGTTTGGATGATTAATTATAATTACAGACAACCCTCTTTATACCGACACTTGATACAATGACAAATTTCGTTATAATGAGAATTCGACTGTCATGAAGCCTTTGCTTAAGAGGTAACAGTTAGTCACAAATTGTGCAAAAATATTGTATTTAATACTTTAAAGAAACATGTTTTGAATATTTGTTAGAATTGCCTCAGTGAGGCAATTCTAACAAATATCCAACACATATGTTCTATGAGGAAATAAGAACAAAACAATACAATTCTTACACATCAATCTGCTCTTTAAGTATTCTGTACAACAGCAAATTCATTTTAAAGGCAACGTCTTTGGGGACAAATGCTGTCGTTGTAACGAGGGTTCACTGTAATGATCAGTCACTTTTGCCTCTTGTGACTGATGGTCGGAAAGAATTTTCGTGGTCCACTAATCAGAACATTCTATTTTAGATCCAAAGAGTTGTGGTAGAAGAGTCCACTGGAAGTAAATGGGTTATTTAACCTGAGAATATCAAATAAACTTGAACTAGTTTGATCACTTGTTAAGCTAACAATGCTTTGAAAACTGGATCCTGCATAATTGAAAGTATCCAGTGATTCTAGTAATAGGCAACAAAGGTCCTGATCAGACTGCATGCTGATTAAGGTCTTTATTTTTAGCATATGCATAGCTATATAAGAGGGGGTATCCACATATTAGTTTTTTTTTTTTTTTCTTAATGAAAACATATTCAAGGCGCTTCTAATGAATACCTATAGTACAACATGTTTTTATGGAGAACTAAGAAAAATATCAGTATTTTTCAGTTGGAAAAAATGTCTTTTCTGGAGCTATGCATATGTGATAAGGGCTTTTTTAGCATGGTGTGAATAGTGTATAGACCATTGTTAGCATAGTCGGTAGCATGTCTGGCTGCATGAGTTCAAACCTAAGCTTGGCTTTGTAACTTTCATGGAGATTGATCATGAAATAATTTATTCAATCATTCTCCTCCTTCTGCTGATTCAAGGAGATTAGTTATCAGGTACTGCTTATGAAAGTATGTGCACAAGTACTGGTTAACTGCTAAGTCAGCCCAGGAACAGTCAACAGTGTGAGTAGGTTAATTGACCACGTTCAGCATGACCCTGATGAGTTGACCGGGACGTAAATTCTCTACTTAAAATCAAACCATTCTGTTTGTCATCAACAGGTGCTGTGTTTCAAGGAACTGTCGGTGAACACGCCAACATTCTTCTTCCAGCATGTACAACAGTTCTTTGATTGTATCTTTATACCTGTCAGAGACCCAAAGGTAGGTTTCTGTTTTTTTTTTTTCAGTTCAAGGCTTTGAATCCAGTGGGTAAAGCATCCAGGGCCCAGTTATTCAAAACTAACGATGTTGTTAGTTAACGAATCATTAAAACTTTGATCATTAAATATGGCCATAAGGATAATATTTTTGCTGAAAAAATTTGCAAAAGCTACTCACATTTTGTCAGCAAAAATACCAGTGAATTAGATATTGTACTTACTAGAACAATTAGCATTTTGACAACTAACGAGCTTGTTGAACTAACAATGATTTGAACAGCTGGGCCCAGGTGGCTGAGTGGTTAGTGCTCCCCAGATTCAGATAATGAGGTCTCAGGTTTGAATCCCGTAGGCAGCAGAATTCAGATCATAACTGTATGGAGCTTCATTGCACAGAGCAGTTCATTAAAATCCTTCCACCGTTTCAGTATGACTTAAATAATGTTGAAAGGGATGTAAAACACCAAACCATCATCATGAAATCTATTATTAATAATCTGATAGGGATCTAGAAAATAATTTCTATTTATTTTCATGGTGAGAAAGTAAATACCTTGATACATGTCTTTTTGTGCTTACATGCAAGTTGGCAGTAAGGCTGGCACAATTAGTCAGATAATCTATTAATTGATCGATAAATTCCACAAAAATGATTATCGTTACAGATTTGCTAATAATCGATCCTTTGAGTTCTGTGTCTGTTACTTTACTGTATTTGCCCTCAGTATTCAGACACCTCAACTCCTTACCATACTTTATCTAAAATTTGAACCTGTACAATTTACTACCCACTGTTGTGTTCAAAATAGCTGGATGAGTGGCAAACAGTGTAGACCTGATGAGATGCCGCATTTGCAGTGTCTCATCTGGGTCGACACTGTTTGCACAGGCCTGTCTGACCTAATATATACAATAAAGTATAATATATGCTCAGACCTGTAAAATTATTACCAAATCTTCAGTGATTACTAATTGATTATCAATCACAATGGCAGGGCTGATAATCGGTTATCTTTTCAGCTCTGATTAGCCAGCCTTAGTTGGCAGTATCTATTTTAATTGAAAAAAAAAAGAAAAGTCTCATCAATTTGTTGTTTGCTGAATATGCCCAGACCCCATATGTATCCTTGATTTATTTAGAAAATTTTGCAGTAGCTTGAGCATTCATCCCCTTTACCAATCATCTAGTTTTAAGATCATTTATCGAGAATATAAGGTGTGGCCTAGCAGATGATTCATATGAAATGCAAAGTCTTGTCTTCCATGAAAAATACAACAAGAAAAAATGAAAAAAAAAAAAAAATTCTAAGCTTAAATTTTCTTCAGCCAATCATCAGAGAAGGAGCTGTTGCAGCACTGAGAGCAGCGTTAACAGTGACATCACAGAGAGAGGGAAAAGCCAGCCAGACATCACAGTGGTATAAGGTAATAAATGAAAGAGATGTTTGGGCACTGTGACAAATCATATTTCTCCATAACACTTAGCATGCAAAGTAAAAATTTCAGCAGACATATTTTGAAATATTTTTTCTTATTTTTTCCAGAATATAGGATTTGACATTTCATGCAAATTGTGTCTTGAGACAATTTGCATGATATGTCAGATCCTATTTCCTGGGAAAAATAAGTAAAATCTCATTAATTTGTCGTCTGCTGAATCTGCCCATAACATGGTAAATTATGGTAAGTGTAAAATTTTAATACTTTCATCCTTACCAATAAGGGGAATAACTCTGACACATGCTAACCTTTGATCAGATTTGTTTTAAATTTTGAACTATTCTTCCTATGATGCGAAAATGTGCAGGTGGTACTGTAGTTTCGATTCATCGATTCAGTTACAGCCATTTTAGAATTTTAATCAAAAGATTGTGTCTGCAATTTGCTGAAGGTATTCTGCCTATAAGTTGGAACTGTACAGGTTTTGCTGGACTTTTAGTTTGGTTACACAGCTTCAGATAAGCGAGGATATCCACATATTTTTTTCTCTACAAAAACATACATGTATGTTGTGGTACTCATTAGAAGCACCTAATGAGTACCCAAAACATGTTTTCATCAAGAAATAAGAAAATAACAGTATTTTTCACATAGGCCTAGATAAGAGTGGGTATCAGGTTAATATTTTTCTTATTTCTCGATGAAAACATATGTTGTGGGTACTCATTAGAAGTGCCTCGGAGAGGCGAGGCACTTCTAATGAGTACCCACAACATATGTTTTCATCGAGAAATAAGAAAAAGTATCAATACTTTTGGATTGAAAAAAAAAGCACCTTAACTAGATCTATGTGAAAAATGTTCGTTTGAGAAAAAAGGACCTTATCTGAAGCTATTGTTTGTGTGTGTGAGGGTGGGGGGGGGGTCCGTATTTTTGACAGTGTTATACCGCTTTTGCGCTTAATATATGTTATGTCCATTTTCATAGCTCCAGATAAGCGGGCGTATCCAGATAATATTTTTCTTATTTCTCCATTGTTGCCGGGGTGCTTCTAAAAAGTACCCATAACATATATTTTCTTGTAGTAATAAGAAAAATTATACTTCTTGGTTGAAAAAAGTTCTTTATCTTGAGCTATGCACATTGATTCTGATATTTTTGCAGAAGATACACAGTTTGAGAATGGATTTGATTGAAATTTTGTAGGTATTTTTCTGTGTGAATGCCTGCAAGTACTGGTTAACCACTTAAGTCTGCCTAGGAAAAAGTGTGAATAGGTTAACTGACCAGCTTGACATGACCTTGACCCTTAAGATGCCAAACACAACAATTGTCGTCTGTTTTGTCTTCTGCCGGTTACTTTAAAAAGTCATCGTTGCAAATGGTATGGACCCAGAGCAGATTGCTCCTCTAGGAGCAGTCTGATCAGGATCCATTTTGTTTGCCTGTATGCAAAAATATCTTTGAAAAGTTTGCAAGAAGATGCAGCAGACGACATAAACAAATGGCATTTTCAGATGTAGTTTTTCTTGGCATCTTAACCCTTGTCCTGCTGAATAAATTAAGATAAAATGCCCACTTCTAATTTTCAGCCAATCAGATTACTGAATTCAGATTGTTGATATAAATTCACATACTTAATGGCAAACAGTGTAGATCCAGATCAGTTGGCTTCTTCACAAGCCAACTGATCTGGATCTACACTGTTTGCAAAAGCAGGGATATCCGGGTTCAGCAGGACAAGGGTTAAGGTTTAACAGTGTTGACGGGACTGTAAAACTCAATCTCAAACTCAGACTCTTGCAGTTGGTAACATTTGTTTCATCTACTAAAAACTTTACGCAGTTATGTATGCTATTATATAGTTATAGAATTGCCATTATTTCATCAAATTATTTAATCATTTTTTTTTTTTCCAGCAATGTTTTGATGAAGCAGAGAAACATTATGAGGAGTCTATTGGACGGGAAAAGAAATTGTCGAGAGATGACTGGGCCCATGGTTCCCTGTTGATTGTTAATGAACTTTTGAGATGTAGCAATGTTGAAGGAGAGGTAAGGACACTGGTCCCGAGATTATAAATTTTTTTTCTTGCTCAACTCAGCTGATCATGTAATTAACTCTTCTAATAAATATTTACTTTTAGTTGGCATTTTCATATTTATTAGGCTAATAGCAGAGAAAATTTCATACTCTGCTATGTTTATCAAAAAAGAATTTGCAGTTGTTAGTATATACGGATTTTAAAATCTTTGCAAAGAAAATAGTCCCAAGATTATTGGTCAGTGGATTTATAGAAGTATAAAAACCATTTCAAATTTGCCCTTGACCAGTCAAATTACCATATGCTAATACGATGTTTTTGTGTGTGTTTTTATGATTTTCTTTGTAAAAGCATTTGTTGTGGGTGCTCATTTGAATTGCATCGACAAGTCGATGCAATTCAAATGAGTACCCACAACTTATGCCTTTATAAAGAAGTAAACAAAAAAGTACACTGGCTGTAATCTTGAAATGGATTTGCTTGACTGTGCACTTATAGGGGTATGTGGGGTAATTAGATCGAATACGGTACACTAACTTAGGTAAGATGGAATTTTTAATAATTATTGGTTAATTGCTGATTTGGAGTATTTTTACTGTTGCAGAGACTTAGAATGGAAATGGAAGAAATTACAGCTCAGCAGTATCTACATGAAAAAACCATGAAGGTAGGAGTTATACAGTCAACTCGCTTTCTACCGACACTCGATACAATGACAAAATTCGTTATAATGATAATGTGACAGTTAATCAGAAATTATGCAAGATTGTTGCTTGGACAAAATTTAGCATTTAAAATGTCACCTCATGTCTCCTGAATTGGCAGGGCTCCATAGCGCAATCCGTAGCATGTCTGACTGCAGATCCAGGGGTCATGAGTTTAAATCCCAGCTTGGCCACATAACTTTCATGTAGATTAATCATGGAATCATTTCTACAGCCATTCTCCCCCTTCTGCTGATTCAAGAAGAGCATTTGTCAGTTACTGACAAAAGTATGTGGACAAGTACTGGTCAGCCACTTAGAGGATCAATAGAGGATCAAGTCTGCCCAGGAAAAAGTGTTAGTAGGCTAACAGACTGGCTCAACATGACCGTAACAGTGTTAAGTAACTGGGCCATTAAGCTCCAACTCAAACAGTTACCAAACAGAATGATGAAAATGATCATCAGATTCTTATCTTATCTGGTGTATTAATTTTAAGTTTTCTTGCTTTTTATACGCCCGTTTGAAAAACGGGACGTATTATGTTACGGGTTTGGCATCCGTCCATCCGTCCGTAAACTTTTTCGTTTCCGGCTAACCCCTCCTACAGTTTACATCCGATCAAGCTGAAACTTGGTATATAGTTAGACCATGATGTGGCGCAGCGCATATTATTTCGGGGTTACAGTCCACCAAATGTTTGCAGAGTTATGCCCCTTAGAAAATTTCTGTAAACTTTTCATTTCCGGTTAACTCCTCCTACATTTCACATCTGATCAAGCTGAAACTTCATGTATAGTTAGACCATGATGTAGAGCAGCGCATATTATTTCGAGGTTACAGTCCACCAAATATTAGCAGAATTATGCCCCTTTGAAAACTTCAGTAGACTTTCCGTTTCGGGCTAACTCTACTCCTACAGTTTACATCCGATCAAGCTGAATCTTGATTTGTTGTTAGACCATGATGTGGAGCAAGGCATATTATTTCAAGGTTACAGTCCACCAAATATTAGCAGAATTATACCCCTTTGAAAATTTCTATTAATTTTTTGTTTCTGGCTAAATCCTCCTATAGTTTACATCCAATCAAGCTGAAACTTCATATACAGTTAGACCATGATGTGGAGCAGCGCATATTGTTTCAAGGTTACAGTCCACCAACTATTAGCAGAGTTATGCCCCTTTGAAAATTTCAGTAAACTTTTCGTTTCCGGCTAAATCCTCCTACAGTTTACATCCTATCAAGCTGAAACTTGATTTGTAGTTAGACCATGCTGTGGAGCAGAGCATATTCTTTCAAGGTCCACCAAATATTAGCAGAGTTAAACCCCTTTGAAAATTTCTATTAATTTTTGGTTTCGGGCTAAATCCTCCTACAGTTTACATCCGATCAAGCTGAAACTTCATATTAGTTATGCGATGATGTGGAGCAGCACATATTATTTCGAGGTTACAGTGCACCAAATATTTGCAGATTTAGACCGCTTTGAAAGTTTTTGAAACTTTTCGCAGCATATTGTTTAGAGGTAATAGTGTGCAAATTTTATTTTATAATAGGTATATTTTTTGCAAATAACTAAAGTTTTGGTCATATGGGCAAGATATTGATTTTATTTATTTATTTTTATTTTTTAACATCTTCTTTTATTAGATTTGCAAGGAAAATTTGCCATTATTAAATCTTTATAAATACATAATTCTTTTTGGATTTTTTTTTTTTTTTTAATACTCTTCTGATTTGGCTTCCTTGAAGAAAAAAAATAAAATCAGTATTAAACAAGTTAAAGGTTTGCAAAAAAAATTCTTGCAGCATTTTTTTTTTCTTTCTTTTTTTTTTTTTTTTGTTGTTTATTTTTGTTTTGTTATTGTTTGGTCCGATATTGAAGTATAGGAAAAACAAATCAGCCAAAGGCTCATATGAGCTTAAAATATAGCCATGCTTCTGTGGTGTGTCCTCCGTCAGAAAGCACTTCTCCCTAGAACCAACAAACTTCTCTCTTTTTTCCCAGGAGGGAGAAGTCATTTCTCCCTTAATTTCTGGGCCAGCTTCGACCCTTAGGTTACAGTTCACCAAATATCAGCAGAGATATGCCCAAATGAAATTTTTTTTAATTTTTTTTTTGTTATTCCACTTACAGTTTATATCCGTAGCACTGAATTGTACAGGAGCCAGTTTATGTGCTACATCTTGTTACTTGCCACGGGTGTATAATGCCCCGCTTGGTGGAGCTCTTGTTCTGGTATGTTTTTGAAATGTGTACAAAAATTGTAATGAAAGTTTTGTATCAGTTGCCAATGTTTATATATTTATTTTAGGAATATTCACGAAATAAAATGCAAGGAAGTCTGGTTGCCCTTCAGCAGTTGCAACAGAAGTCATCTCCCTTGAATAGTTTTGGGCTGGGAGCCAGACAGTTGCAGAGAAAACCTACCCTGTTTGAGAGCAGATTTTGTAAAGAACTCATAAATGACCATTTTGAGAAGGTGAGTGTCATTCTTCTACATCTGCAGTACAACAGATAGGAAATTGTTTTGATTCAGTAATTAATGCTTAGCATGCTGGGTAAAAATTTCAGCAGATGACACTTTGAAATATTTTTCATACTTTTCTCAGAAAACAAGCTTTTACATTCATGCAAATTGTCTCCTAAGGAAGTAATTTACATGAAATGTCAAAATGTATTTCCTGGGGAAAACTGAGAAAAATATCACTGTCATCTGTTTAGTTTGCCCAGAGAGTGGTAAAGGTTAAATAATTAGTGATTTCTTTTTTCTGTAAGCTTTGTGTCATACCCATCTTGCCTTATACTGCAATTCAAAAAAATATCTGTTTTTCTGGTTTCCAATTTGCTTAACATGCAAAATATGTTTTAAACATAAGTAAAGTATTTATCTTTAAACCTATATTGTCTAGAGCTATATTTTCTGATTTTATTTTTAGCAGTTTTATTTTTTCGGCTTTTACATTTCTTAATGAGTGACTATTAGGTACCCTGCTTTCTAGTGCTCTTCCTTTGCTGTAGTAAAGTAAAACTTCAATGACTGGAACACTGATGGCTCGTTTACTGTGGCTGATTCAATCTTGTTTTTTTTAGTCCCTTGGAAATTAGTCTGATAGCTCAAGAAAACAAATATTAAGCAGGCCCCCGTAGCCTAGTGGATAGGAGAGTTGACTCATAATCCATTAGGTTCTCACCGCTGTGGTTCGAGCCTCATTCGGGTCACATGTGGGAAAGCCAAGTTCTGCTTACAGATGGTCAGGTGGTTTTTCCCTGGGTTCTCCGGTTTTCGCCCACCTTTGATGAACAATCAGCTCGATATAAGTGAAATATTCTTGAAAGGGCAGTAAAACCCAAATAATAAAAAAACAAAACAAAAAAAAACAACAAATATTAAGGGATATTTGAGGAAATTTCTTAATTTATTATGGAAATATATGTTGTGTGTATGCATTAGAATTGCCTCATTAAGGCAATTCTAATGAGTACACTCAACATATCATTATCCTATATAAGATCTGAAAGATGGCATCCCTAAATTATTCCCATTTGCCTCCTGACCTAGCGCTAAGATTAACTCTCAGTGGTTCTAACTGCCTGTGTCTACAACAAATTCTCTGGTTCCTAAGAGCCAGTAAAATCTGACTCTAGTTATCAATATAGGGATCAAACATGGTTTTTCATGCATTAACATTCGCCAGGTCCTGAGGGAGGTGTTAAAAACCGAAGCCGGAGGCAGCAGTTTTCAACACCTTCCTAGGGACCTGGCGAATGTTAATGCATTGAAAAACCATGTTCAGTCGCTATTATTGCATAAAAAACTCAAAACATTTTCTACATTTCGCATTATTTCTTGCACTATTTTGTTTCGCCTTTTCACTGAATGCTCGCGAATTTCCACGGACTATGCTCGTTCTAGGGCTGGGTAATACACATCTGGTAATGGCACCAAATCTGTGGCCCCGATATGATCATTTTGAAAGTTGCATAGCCGTGCATTAACAGCTCGTGAACTGCCTTGTTAATACACAGCTTTTCGCTGGTTAATGCACAGGTGTTAATAACATGGACACTGCTTTTTATGCAATAATATAGCATCATTATGCTGTTTGTAATTTACCCTAGATATTGGGACACCTTAACTCCTTATCATACTTGTTCTAAAACTTAAACAAGTTCATTTTAGTACCTGCTGATGTGTCTAAAAACTACTGGATGAGTTGCAAACAGTGTAGATTGTGATCAGATGTGGCATCTCATATCATGTGGATCTACACTGTTTGCTCAGGCCTGTCTCTCCTGATACTCGGGGTAAATATGGTATTCTTCATTTCTTATAGGTTTGTGGTTTAATTTTACGGCATCGCAGTAGCAAGAGTATATATGTGCAGCAGACGTTATTGACTGTGTTTCCTCGACTGGCTGCCTTCAATCCACAATACTTCTGCAGAATGTAAGTAAGAATAGAGTGAAAGAGCACAAAAATGTATTTGAGCCACATCAAGCGTATAAAAATCTTGTGTGATCTTGTTATTTTGACAGAAACATTTGATTTTAAAAGAAGATGTAGCCAAGTGATGCAATAGAAAAGAACAGGAACACCCTTAAATACATTCAAATGTATATTCAAATGCCACTAAGTTTGGACAGCTTCTATTTGATTCACTCACTTTTGCTCAGATGAATGCATCAAAATTTGCCCAGTCTTTATGCCAAGGAATTTGTAAAGGAATATTTTATTGATTTAAGTGGAAATATGTTGAAATATTTGTAAAATTCCTTGAAAACGAGGCTTCACATTTCATGCTTTGTTTTCTGAGGATACGGGTGGCCAGGCATGAAATGTCAACCCTTTTTCTGGAAAAAATAAGAAAATATTTTTCTTATTTGTTTCTGTGGAAGAAGAAAAATAGCGCTTATTTTTGGTTGAAAAAAGTGCCTTATCTGGAGCTGCGTTTGTATTTGGCTGTCAAAAATTTAATTTGTGACTCCAAGTGAGAAAAGTACCCGGATCACATATCAGGCAAAGAAGGTCCAGATTAGCCAGTGGATTTTTGTAGTCAGACCAGTGTCTTCATTGCTTGTATGAAGAATAAATGGCTACTGTTGAACTTATCAATAAAGATAGAAGGCCATAGTTCCATATGGAGGAGGTAGTAGGTAAATGTTTTTATTTCTCCATGAAATCATATGTTGTGGGTACTCATTAGAAGCACCTCACTGAGGTGCTTCTAATGAGTACCCCCAACATATATTTTCATGAAGGACAAGAAAAATATCAATGATTTCTTTACTGATAAAACATGCCTTATCTGAAGCTATGGAAGGCCCTGTTTGTCTGTGCCTTCTCTGTTCACTTATGCCTGGCTCCATTGATGATAGCATGTCTGACTGCAGATCCTGGGGTCGTAGGTTTGAACCACAGCTCGGCCATATAACTTCTTTGGAGATCTGCCATGCGTGCAGCAAGCCAGCTACCTGGAAGGGGGCCCACTGATGTGGATGTTGCCCCTGTACCTGCATGTAAATCAAAAATCCGATGATGATGATGATGATGATGATGATGATGATGATGATGTTGGAGATTGATCATACAATAATTTCTAAGGTCATTCTTACCCCTCTGCTGATTCAAGCTGGGCAGTTGTCAGTTACTGATGAAAGTATATGTAAAAGTCATAGCTACAGATAAGAGGGAGTAACAAATAAGAGGGAGTATCCACATAATATTTTTCTTCGTGGAGATTGATCATGAAATATTTTCTACGGTCATTCTCTCCCTTCCACTGATTCAAGAAGGGCAGTTGTCAGTTTCTGGCGAAAGAATGTGCACAATACTGGTTAACAGCTTAGAGGACTTAGCCTGCCCAGTAAACTTGTGGTTAGGTAAACTGACCGCGCTCGACATGACCCTATTGGGTTGACTGGGCCGTAAAACCTCAACACAAACAAATCTTATTTCTGAACGAAAACATACGTTGTGGGTACTCATTAGAAGTGCCTCGCCGAGGCTCTTCTAAGAGTACCCACAACATATGTTTTCATTGAGAAATAAGAAAGATATCAGCAGTTTTTGGATTAAAAAAGTGCCTTATCTGTTGCTATGTAAAAGTACTGGTTAACTGCTTAGAGGACTAAGCCTGCCCAGGAATAGTGTGAGTAGGTTAACTGACCGTGCTCGACATGATCCTAATGGGTTGACTGGGCTGTAAAACCTCAACTCAAACAAACTTTTCTTACATTGAGGTGCATTTTATTTTGACAGGTATCTGGAAGACACTGTGAATTTCCTTCTCATTACCTTAAAAGCCCAGAAAGAGAAAACAGCAGCCTTCCAGGCAATTGGTCTACTTGCAATCTCAGTTCAGGAAAATATTTTCCGTCATATGGGTCGCATCATGGAGGTTATTAGAGCTTCTCTTCCACCTAGGGAGGTACAATCAAAGTAAGTTTTTACTTCTTTTTTGTTGTTGATTAGACTTTCAAACATACCTCTCGATAAGAGGAGTTCCTAGATAATAGGGAGTATTTGGCAAATATTTTTCTTATTTCTACATGAAAACATATGTTGTGGGGACTCATTAGAAGTGCCTCGGTGAGGCACTTCTAATGAGTACTCACAACATATGTTTTCATGGAGAAATAAGAAAAATATCAATAATTTTTGGTTGAAAAACACAGTTTATCTAGAGCTCTGCTTTGCTCTTCACTCGAAAGAAGCCATGATACCATAGAATCTGTAAGATTGCAGGTCGATTTGTGCTTTCTTTGTTCACACATGCTAAGAACCCTTTGCTTAACAACACCTTGAAATTATTTTCTTATTTTTTAAAGAAAATAGACTTTGGCATTTGTTGCAAAATGTCTCCTAAGGAGACAGTTTGCATGAAATGTCAAAGCCTATTTTCTTGGAGCCGGCCTCGGTGGCTCAGTTGGATGCGCCGTCCGACAGGAGACCAGGAGGTCGCGGGTTCAACCCCCGCCGAGGTCGGCAACGTTCTTTCGTGGAGATTGATCATGAAATATTTTCTACGGTCATTCTCTCCCTTCCGCTGATTCAAGAAGGGCAGTTGTTAGTTTCTGGCGAAAGAATGTGCACAGTACTGGTTAACCACTTAGAGGACTAAGCCTGCCCAGTAAACGTGTGGTTAGGTAAACTGACCGCGCTCGACATGACCCCATTGGGTTGACTGGGCCGTAAAACCTCAACACAAACAAATTTTCTTGGAAAAATAAAGGAGACAATTTGCATGAAATGTCAAAGCCTTTTTCATCAGAAAATCAATTTTAAAATTTAAAACTTTCAGCAGATGACATTTGAAATATGTTTTGAGAAATGGACTTTGACATTTCATGCAAATTGTCTAGTGTGAGTAATAAGAAAAATTGACATCTACTGAAATTTTTACGTAACATGCTAAGCGTTAAGCTCTATTTCTTCAGGAAGCAGAAATCCTTTATTGTGGATCCTGCAGTGTTCACTTGTATCAGTATGCTAGCCAAGGCTATTGGCCCTGGAATGAAGAAGGACGTTCAAGAGCTACTGGATTCTATGCTTGCTACAGGGCTAAGCCCCGCCCTCACAGCCTCATTGCGAGATCTTGCTACCCAGATTCCTCAGCTGAAGAAAGAGATACAGGATGGACTGTTGAAGAATCTGTCCATGATTTTGATGGGGAAGCCCCTCAGACACCCAGGAGCTCCAAAGAGTCCAACAACTTCTGTCTCACAATCGGGTAAATTACTGTATAGCTATATATAAAATACCGGTCAACTTTCTTTCTCATCATAAGATGGTAATGCCTTGACTTTCCTTAAGTCTTTCAAAGTAATTTACTTGTTCCATTTTTATCATCCTTGTGAAAATGTGTAGAGACTTTATCTCACCAAATGACATGAAAGAAATTAACTTGTATAATTTTTTTTTTTTTTTCAAAAAAAAAAACAACAAAAAAAAAAAAAAATACAATTTTACTTCAGTGGAAGGAAAGTTGGTTCACCCTATACTGTATTTACCTTTATTTGGACAGACAGGCCAGAATGCGGCATCTGATCAGGGTCTACACTTTTTGACACTCATCTAACAATTTAAAAACACAGGAACAAGTAGCAAATGGGACATTCAAATTTTCATAGGTCTAGATAAGAGTGGGTATCAGGTAAATAGTTTTCTTATTTCTCGACGAAAACATATATTGTGGGTACTCTTTAGAAGCGCCTCACCCTATAGATAATTTTTGATTGAAAAAAGTGCCTTATCTTCTAGAGCTATGATTTTAGAAAAGAGTGGTTTGGGTAAACATGGTAAGGTTGTTCAAGTAAAGAAGGGTCTGTAAGTCTTTGCCATTTATGAATACACAGAAACACTAGCACTGTAATGGATTGTGATGATCATGGCACATCATGACTGACAAACCATTAGACAACATAGTGCAAGATAGCTCTGCATTGATTGTTGTATCAGTTCTATAAGGTCTGGCATAGTTTCAGATAAGACACTTTTTCCAACTACAAAAAGTGTTGATGTTTTCCTTATTTCTCCACAAAAAAAATTTTTGTTATGGGTTCATTGAGGCACTTCTAATGAGTACCCACAAATTATGTTTTCTTGGAGAAATAAGAAAATATGTTTACCTGATACCTCCTCTTACCTGAAGCTATGGTCTGGCGGTTCTGTATGCCAAATGTGCGGACTGAATAAATGCACAGGCTGATTTAAATATTGGGGCACCATTACCAATTACTGTTATTGTCCTGGAGTATGAAAAAAAAAGTGATTTTACGATCACATACTGTATCAAAAACCTGCCTGCAGAGTCTGAATGACAAACAATGCAGACCCTGATCAGAGTGCTCCTGACAATGTTTGTTCAGGCTTCGATTTAAGATTAGTTAATGATCACTTCATGCACACATGGAGATAGTGGTTGAGTTTACCAACATACTGGAAAATGTGTTATCACATGCAATGTACTCTATCTATATGTACTGTGTAAGTGTTCGAACAGACATGCTTGAACAGTGTAGATCCAGCTCAGATGTTGGAAGATGTAGCATCCAGTCTGGGTTTACATTGTTTCTCTCATCCAGAGGTTTTAACCCTTAAGGCGCCAGTCACAACTATTGTCGTCTGCTTTGTCATCTGCTTGTGTTTTTAGAAGTCATTTTTGCAAAAACAGTGTAGACCCAGATCAGACTGCTCCTTTAGGAGCAGTCTGATCAGGGTCCACACTGTTTGCCTGTATGCAAAAATAGGTTTGAAAAGTCTGCAAGAATATTCAGCAGATGACATAAACAGACGACATTTTCAGATGCAGTTTTTCTTGGCGCTTTAAGGGTTAAGATACATCACCAGGTAGTCAAACATACCTTTCCATATGTAATGACAAGTAAGGTATGATAAGGAAAGGTGACTGAATACTGGTAAGGGTACGGTGGGCCCATTTTTCCACTTTATTTCCATTCTACTTTATCATTTTCATTTTTGTATACAGTTAGACTCTGAATTAAGAGATTTTTTCCTGGAATTCATTCATTCCGTTGTGAAAATGTACACAATGAAAATCAGAATTTGTAATTTACTTGTTTCTGACAAAAGAATGTGCACAAGTACTAGTCAACCGCTTAGAGGACTAAGCCTGTCCAGTAAAAGTGTGGCTAGGTAAACTGACTAGCACAACATCACCTTAATAGTGTTGACCGGGTTGTAAATCTCCAGCTCAGTAAATCAGTCCATTGTGATATATATGTGTATGGAATGTTGCATTACTTCCAGGTTCATCAGGAGCAATATCAGAGTCCCAGGATGTGACAAGCATAACCTTGGCCTTGAAGACACTTGGTAACTTTGACTTTGAAGGTCATTCCCTGACCCAGTTTGTGAGACATTGTGCAGACCACTACCTGTCCAGTGAGTACAAGGAGATCCGAACAGAGGCTGTCAGGACTTGTGCTAAACTGCTTACCCCACTACTGAATGTAAGTTATAAACAAATTTGAATGAGCCACAACGTAAGAAAACATACCTTCAGACATGTGCGTCCAGTGAAGATTCAGATCAGCCTGGTCATTTCCAGTCTTATCAGAATATTCACTGGGCACATTTTGGATAGCCAAGGATGCAAAGTTTCTTCATGCGGACAATGAAGACTGATCAGATTGCTTTAGGACACAGTTTGCATGAATCAGCAAATTGTCTAGTGTGAGTAATCAGCAAAGCCTGTTTTCTGAGAAAAATAAGAAAATTACAGTCGACTCTCATTATCTCAAAGTCCAATGGACTCTCTGAAATACTTTCAGATATCCTGTGCGGGCCCCCATAGCCTAGTGGATAAGAGAGTTGACTCTTAATCCATTAGGTTTCTCACCGCTGTGGTTCGAGCCTCGCTCGGGTCATATGTGGGAAAGCCAAGTTCTGCTTACGGATGGTCAGGTGGTTTTTCTCCGGGGTTCTCCGGTTTTCGCCCACCTTCGATGAACGATCGGCTCGATATAAGTCAAAATCAAAATAAGTCAAATAAGTCAAATAAGTCAAATAAGTCAAAATAAGTCAAAAAGCCAAATCAAAAAAAAAAAAAAAAAAAGATATCCTTACCTCGACATATCACATTTGCGGAATTAAGGAAAAAATAAACTGAACAACCACATTTCACAAATGAATATATCATTTGACTCCTGAAGTTAGCAATATATTAAAAATACTGTAGAAAAGAGGAAAAATTGCTCTTTAGGAGCAATGTGTCCTCTTTTTTTCCACAATATTTTGTCACCTGCTGTTACATTTTCATGCTTAAACAGGGACCAGATTTTTATTTCAAGCTAAGCGACGTCGATATAACCAGAGTCATCTGTATTTCAAAATTTCATCTGCTGAAATTTTTACCCTGCATGCTAAGCATTAATTTGAGAATGAGATAACTAACCTTTATATAGCTGCATGTTCATAGTTTTATGTTAGAACTTGGATGTTACCTTCAGACATGTGCGTCCAGTGAAGATTCAGATCAGGCTGACATTTCGCGTCCAGTGAAGATTCAGATCAGCCTGGTCATTTCCACAGTCTTATCAGAATCTTCACTGGGCACATTTTGGATAGCCAAGGATGCAAAGTTTCTTCATGCGCAAAATGAAGACTGATCAGATCGCTTTAGGACACAATTTGCATGAATCAGCAAATCCTGTTTTCTGGGAAAAATAAGAAAACTACAGTTGACTCTCGTTATCACGAAGTCCAAGGGACTCTCTGAAATACTTCCAGATATCCATACCTCGACATATCAGATTTGCGGCATTGAGGAAAAAATAAACTGAACATTTCAAAAATGAATACGTAATTTGATTCCTGAAGTTAGCGGGATATTGAAAATATTGTGGAAAAGAGGAGAAATTGCTCCCTAGGATCAATTTCTCCTCTTTTCCACAATATTTTGTTACCTGTTGACAGATTTTCATGCTTAAACAGGGACCAGATTTTTATTTCAAGATAAGCGAAGTCGAGATAATGAGAGTCAACTGTATTTCAAAATGTCGTCTGCTGAAATTTTTACCCTGCATGCTAAGCATTAATATGAGAATGAGGTAACTAACCTATATATAGCTGCATGTTCGTAGTCTAGTGGTTTTATGCTAGAACTTGGATTTTATGTTATTTCCCAGGGGTTACTTGATTTACAATTTCCTGCTGAACTTCTGGAATAGGCTGTACTGCAATAACTTTTTCTGTGCATTTATTCACTTAGCCAGGTCCAGCAACTCTTTTGTGGAGATTGATCATGAAATATTTTCTGCAGTCATTCTCCCCCTTCCGCTGATTCAAGAAGGGCAGTTGTCAGTTTGTGGCAAAAGAATGTACACAGGTACTGGTTAACAGCTTGGAGGACTAAGCTTGTCCAGAAAAAGTGTGGTCTGGTAAACTGACTGCACTCGACGTGACCCTAATGGGTTGACTGGACCGTAAAACTTCAACTCTGTCAATTAGTCATCCATTCATTCTTGTAAGCATAACAACGAAGTTTTATTTAAGCCCTTTGGTAATGATGGCTGTCAGTGGGAACATACCGTATTCGACCTAATTACCGCACATACACCTATAAGGGCACAGTCAAGAAATTCCATAGTCTTCAGATTACAACCAGTGTACTTTTTTCTTTACTTCTTTACAAAGGCATATGTTGGGATACTCATTTGAATTGCATCAACAAGTCGATGCAGTTCAAATGGGTACCCACAACATATGCCTTTAAAAAGAAAATCACAAAGATAAAAAACACATAAAGTCGTTCGTTGATTTTTTTAAAGTGTGATGTTAGTATAGGTAGGTACACATTTTACAAAAGCTTTTCCTAGTTTTTTTTTTTTTTTTTTTTTTTTTGTTGAAAAACCTAAGCGCACAGTGTGGTAATTAGGTCGAATACGGTAAGTGTGTTTTACACACATCTAGTTCATTTTATTTTCATAAATCATAACTATCAGCTTTATTATAAGACTATATGACTAAAAAACTGACTGGCCCTGGCAAACACAACAGCACCTTCCATAATTGTTGTATTCTTAAGTGTGAATTAGGTTATTTTTTCTCATATATATATGACTTATTGTTCTAATTTCAGCTTCTTGCCACAAACCAGGGACATATAAGTATGGCAGCAATGAACACAGTTGCAGAAGTTCTCAATAAACTACTTGTTGTTGGAATAACAGACACAGGTATCTTGATTATCGTTAATTATTTAGATTTCTTGACAGCTGGGCTGAATATACTCCTCAGGCAGGGAATATGTCCCCTGTCAAGACTCCAAATGACAAATTTGTGATACTATAAAATTGCTACTGAGAGTTTTTGTGAAGTGATTTTTCACAGTGTTACCGATCTCTGATTAAAAGCCACATCAAACAGTAAATGACATCATTAAAAGGCTTATAATATCATGAAACAACAACTTTTATGTCACACTTCTAAAGCTTCTGCTGCAGTGTATTGACATTAGTATAGAAGACATTGGCTGGCAAAGATGAACTAAACTCACTTTTAGGAAGACTAGGAAATGGTTCAAGTTTTCTTCTAGAGCACAAACCATTACGAAAACACGCCTATTCAAATATATTGAAAATTTAACCACCAACAACTGAAAGTTTTCAGATAAAAATTCTGATATTTTTCATATTTCTGCTCCAAACTTAGATTGTGGGTACTAGTACCCACAATCTATGTTTTTGAGCAGAAATTAGAAAAATAATGTATATCCCTGTAAACCCCAGTTTTACTATATAAAAGTAGGGTGTAAGGGGTCAGATTATATAGGTATGCTTTCATGATGTGAATACATAGTGCTTGTGTAAGTTCATATAGGAAGGAATTTCATTTTTGCCAATTTTGTCAATGTGTAAATACCAGTTAAGTTTTGATTTGATGGGAAGGGCTTGTTTGCACTCTTTAATTTTGATGCATTCATACTTTCTGTCAGATATATGGCACACTATATTCATTATCGCACCTGCTTGTAGCAGGGTGTGATATAGGCGTCCGATTTTCTGTCCGTCCGTCTGTCCGTCTGTCAACATTTATGTCGACGTTCGACATTTATGTCAAAGTTAGTATTCTAATCAACTACAAGACTAAACAACCATCAAACCTTGCATGAAACAGCTCCCTGACCTCCTGACTTTGCAACATAGGCATCCGCTTTTCCGTATGTCTGTCCATTCGTTTGGGGTGGTTGGGTGGTGCGAAGGTGTCGTGTATCATGCGTCACTGGGGTGTCCAGCTGATATTGGCTTACAGTTGGACAAAGCCTGCTATACTTTTGTAGCAGTTAAGGGTAGAGGGGGAATATTTTTATTTCTTCTGTTTCTTCACTTTCATTCCTGTTCCTCTTTCTTCCCTGTCCCTCTCTTTCATCTCTTCTACTATCTCTTCTATCTCTTTTCTCCCTTTCTCTGGGAGACGACAAAATGACCCACAAGGGTTGAGGTGTCGTTAAGCCCCAACACAATCAATTACTGTCCATTCGTCCGTCTGTCTGTCAACATTTATGTCGAAGTTTGACATTTATGTCAAAGTTAGTATTTTAATCAACTACAATACTAAACAACCATCAAACCTTGCATGAAACATCTCCCTGACCTCCCGACTTTGCGACACAGGTGCCCACTTTTCCATTCGTCTGTCTGTTCGTCTGTCCGTCTCTTAACAGTTCTGTTATGTCGAAGTTCGACATTTATGTCAAAGTTAGTATTCTAATCAACTACAAGACTAAACAACCATCAAACCTTGTATGAAATATCTCCCTGACCTCCTGACTTTGCAACATAGGTGCCCTCTTTTCCATTCGTCTGTCTGTTTGTCCGTCCGTCTGTCTCTTAACAGTTCTGTTATGTCGAAGTTCGACATTTACGTCAAAGTTAGTATTCTAATCAACTACAATTCTACAACAACTATCATTCCTTGCATGACACATCTCCCTGACCTTCTGACTTGGCAGATATGTTGACCCAGTGACCTTGACCTATATTTTGCACTCCATTGACTTTGACACAATTTACGTTGACATTCCAGATCTTCTCAACTATAAGGCATACAACTACCAAACCTTGCATAGTGCTTCTTCTAGGTGTACAGACTTGGCAGGTACCTTGACCCGGTGACCTTGACCTATATTTTGCGCTCCAGTGACTTTGACATATTTTGCGTGGACGTTCAATATCTCCTCAACTATAAGGCCTACAACCATCAAACCTTGCAAAGTGCTTCTCCTCAATGTACTGACAGCAGATACCTTGACCTGGTGACCTTGACCTATATTTTGGCTGCAGTGACTTTGACATAATTTACATCAACGTTCCAGATCTCCTCAAGTGTAAGACCTCTAGCCACCAAACCTTGCATAGTGCTTCTCCTATATGTACTGACTTGGCAGGTATCTTGACCCGGTGACCTTGACCTATATTTTGAGCTCCAGTGCCTTTTACACATTTTACGTCAATGTTCAGTATCTACTCAACTATAAGGCCTACAACCATCAAACCTTGCATAGTGCTTCTCCTCAATGTACGGACTCTGCAGGTACCTTGACTGGATGACCTTGACCTATATTTCACGCTCCATTGACTTTTACACCTTTTAGGTCACCCTTCCATAATGTCCTCAACTGTAAGGCCTTCAACCACCAAACCTTATATAGCACTTCTTCTCGATGTACTGACTCAACAGGTACCTTGACCTGGTGACCTTGACCTATATTGTGCACTCCAGTGACTTTGACACATTTTATATTGATGTTCGGTATCTCCTCAAATATAAGACCTACAACCACTAAACTTGCATAGTGCTTCACCTCATTGCCCTGGCTTGGCAGGTACCTTGACCCAGTGACCTTGACCTATATTTGACACATTTTACGTTGATGTTTGATAACTCCTCAACTATAAGGCCTACAACCACCATACCTTGCATTGTGCTTCTCCTTGATGTACTGAATTAGCAGGTACCTTGACCCGTGACCTTGACCTATATTTCATGCTCCAGTGATTTTTACACATTTTACGTCAACATTCCATTATCATTGGGCTGTATGATACGAAAAGTCAGTGCTGAAGATAGCCATTAGAGGGAATGGGACTGGCCTGGAATATATGTGCCCCACTAGGCACTTTGTCTACATTTTTTTCAACCCAGTTTTCCAAGTAAGCACTGCTAAGAATGAAATAAACTTATTTAATAACCACATTCTGATTGAGGCTTCTGTGACTTTTGCGCCAGCAGGTGCGATGACGCCTTCCGCGGAATTCTTGTTTTTATTTTGGTGTTGTTTTTTTTTTGTTGTTTTTTTTTTTTTTTTTTTTTTTTTTTTCTGAAATCATCAATAGCACCAAAATAAAGTGACAACAAAGTGTAAGAGTTTTATGGCACTTAATGTAAATATGGTAAACTGTTTGAAAAAAAAAAATGGCTTGGGCAGAAAGGAGAATGTGATTAGGACATAGCTCCAGATAAGTCATTGTATGTGACCATTTTTTAACAAGTGCAGTCTTTGTATTTTTCAGGGTTGGGGTGTTTGGGGTAAGGGTGCTCGGTCTATCCCTTTCACAGCCTGTACCTCAACCCCAGTCCCACCCTCAAGAGGTGTCATTAGTACAAGGACACAGTGAAATTCTGGTGAGCAATATATGCCATTTAGGGCCAGATTGGTTCTCTTGTCTGTTTGGTTACCATCTCCATCTTACTCACAGATTTTGTTTCTCTGGATGTCATTATGACTAGTCACTCTTTCTTTTATCAATTTCAGATTCGGATATTCGTCTCTGTGTGCTGGGATCATTGGACGAGAGATTTGATGACCACCTGGCCCAGGCTGAGAACTTGAGTGCCTTGTTTGTGGCTCTGAATGATGAGGTGTATGAAATACGAGAGATTGCCATCTGTATGATTGGCAGACTGAGTAGCAAGAATCCAGCCTACGTGATGCCTTCACTGCGGAAAACTCTGATTCAGGTACAGAACATTATATGTTACACCTTTTTTCTGACCAAAACATCGTCTCCTAAGGAGAAAATTTGCATGAAATATCAAAAAAAAAAAAAAAAAAAAAAAAAAAAAAAAAAATCACAAAAAACCTCAGTTTGTTGTCTGCTGAATTTGTCCCAAAAAAGCTAAAAGTTATTGTACTAATCCTGATCATGTCTAAAAAATCCTAGCTGAGTGGCAACCAGCCAGTGCAAACACAATTTTTTAGGTGCTGTCTGATCATTGTGTACACTGTATGCTAGCCATGTCAGACCCCGAGGTTATAAAAAAATTTTCATGCTCGGCTCAGCTCAGCTGAGCATTAAGTTTGTCCTGTTAATAAATCTCAGATTACTAACAATTGCAAATTCTTTCTTACTAAACATAGCTGAGCATGAAAATTTCTCTGCTAATAAATATGAAAATGCCAACTATTGTTGGCATTTTCATATTTATTAGCAGAGAAAATTTCATGCTTAGCTGAGTTGAGCATGAAAAAAAGTTTTATAACCTCCGGGCCTGGTTGAATGAGTAAATATGGTGAAAAGTGTAGTTCCAGATAAGGGGAGTATCCAGAAAAATGTTTTTCTTATTTCTCCATGAAAACCTACCGTATTTGATCTAATTACCGCACATACTCCTATAAGTGCACAGTCAAGCAATTTCGTAGTCTTCATGCTACAGCCCATGTATTTTGTATCTACTTCTTTATAGAAGCATATGTTGTGTGTACTCATTTGAATTGCCTCGACTTGTTAAAAGCATATGTTGTGGGTACTCATTTGAATGGCCTTGAGAAGTCGAGGCAATTCAAATAAGTACCCACAACGTATGCTCTTATAAAGACAATCAAACACAAATGCCATGTAAGCATCATTATTAATCCTCTCATGAAGTCCTCTGCTTCTCTTTCTTTAAAGTGTGCCCTTATTAGGTGCATATTTTCCTAAAAGGTTTTCCCAGTTATTTTGAAAAACCTAAGCGTGCTGTGCGGTAATTAGATTGAATACGGTATGTTGTCGGTATTCATTAGAAGTGTCAAGTTTCTAATGAGTACCCACATGTGTTTTGGTGGAGAAATTAAAAAAAAATTAGTACTTTTTAGCTGAAAAAAAAAAGCACCTTATCCGGAGCTATGTATGTAGGGTGTACAAAGGTTCACACATTATATATGTGAAAACCTGGCTCTGGCTTTGAATATGTGCGGGCTGGTCTGGGAAATTGTTGTTCATTTAAAATTTTATAAACACATCTTTTAACAAAGACTTTTTTAGTAATTACCTAGTCATTCAGACACTGTGACCCCTTACCACACCTGCAAATGAAAGTTTAAGGTATACAGTTTTCACCCTTTCATTTGTTTTGACAAAGTTCTATATGTTCTGTTTAAAATGTATTCTTATTTTAGTTTGAGGTGGGGGTTGCAGGGGGGTGAGGGGTTGTGGTGGGGGAGTGGGGGACGAGTATATCAAGTAAGTTTCACTTACTGCCAAGTTCTAGTCTCTCTTGATGATGCTGCTAGCTTTATCTGTTTTTGTTGTTTTCCAGATATTGACAGAGTTAGAACACAGTGGTGTAGGTAGAAATAAAGAGCAAGCTGCACGGATGTTAGGTCATCTTGTCGCTAATGCTGCAAGGCTTATACGACCGTACATGGATCCTATTCTCAAGGTAAATTAAGGGTACTGGGTATATTTACTAGCTTCTCAGTCATTCCTGACAAGGGAGACAACTGTGACTCCTTTTTTGCTTACCTGCACACCGGGACCCTTCTGAAAAGAGGTCTACTCTAAACAGAAAGAGTTTGCTCCTGATGGGAGCAAATTCTTTCATTTTAGAGTAGACCCCTTTTCAGAAGGGAGGCAAAACAATTTTGATAGAGTTGCCTTTCTTGAAAGTCTATCCATTTATCTTGATATATGTTTCACTGGGAGCACAGATTGCGTATTAGGGTTTGCTCTTCCCTGTATAGAACTTCTACTCTGTTATCATTTTATTATCCTAAAATTACTGAGGAAATGTTGATGAGGGTCACTGATGATGCCTTATTGGCTGAAACTAATTAGTCTGCCCCAGAAAACATGACCATGATGTCAGTCGGCATTTATTATCTTGAAAAGCTTTCTTCATCTTTGCTGTCAAAGAGATCCTACCAACACTTGTATCGTAATTATCAAAATATTCAGACATTATAGTCCCTTACTGTATTTATAAAATTTGTAAGTCCATTGCATCTTTAGAAGCAGTTTGATCTGGGTCTACTCTGTTTACTCGTGTATGACATCCAAATACTTAAGTATTTTCCCTAAACTTTCGAAAGGACAGGTATGTGCAAGCAGTATAGAGCCAGACCAAGCACTTTTTGGTATTCATTCAGCAGTTTTGAGACTCATCTGCAGGTAGTCAGATGGACATATTTCAAAGTTCAGACAAGCTTAGTAAGTTCAGGGCCCAGTTGTTCAAAACTATTAATGTCGTTAGTTAATATATCGTTAAAACTTTGATCATTAAATATGGCGTATAAGCTAATATTTTTGCTGAAAAAATGTGAGCAGCTTTTGCATTTGCAAAAGCAACTCACATTTTTTTCAGCAAAAATACCTGTGAATTAGATATTGTACTTACTAGAACAGTTAACATTTTGACCAGTAACGATCTCATTAAGCTAACAATGCTTTGAACAACTTTTTAGGGTAAATATGGTAAAAAATTGTACCTGTAGCACTATAATGTTGTGACAGAAATTAGAAGTGAATTGGTTTTTATTGCAGGTATTGATTCCAAAATTGAAGGATCCTGATCCAAACCCCAGTGTGACAATCAGCGTCTTGGCAGCCATTGGTGAACAAGCTCAGGTAATTATGAATATTTCAAATTAACTTTATGCAGAAAGTTTCCAGCTCAGAGTGTGAAGGAGATATTATTTTGTCTTATTTATCCATTGGTGGACAAGAATAATTTCCATTGACATTCAGATAATGGAAACTTTGCATAATTGGAAGTATGTTTTAATGCTTGGTACAAATTTCAGCAGACAACAGTTTGAAATGTTTTTTCCTTAAAATATGATTTGACATTTCATGCAGATTTTCTCCTCAGGAGACAATTAGCATGAAATGTCTAATCCTATTTTCTGGGGAAATAAGATAAATATCATCCATGTTTCGTCTGCTGAGTTTGCCCAGAGATTGATAATGGCAGTGAATAGTAACAGAGAAAAAAAAATTAGTGACAATATTGCAGGTTCATTTAGTTGGATAGTAAGATACTGTATTTATTCTAAATAGTCAGAGATTTTCATACGTGGCATTTATTTTGTCATTGTTTGTTCCTCATCTCTTCTTCTTTCGGTGCTTTGGGAATTCATGATTGCTTCATCATTGTGGCATTTCTTGAGTATATTCACTTACAGTTTGCCTCCTCTTGGAAAAGGAGTCTACTCTAAAAGGAAAGAATTTGCTCCCCTTATGGGAGTAAAAATGCTTTCCTGATATAGTAGACCATATAGGGAGCACTCTTTCCTTTTAGCCCATTGTTGCCTGGAAACCCCTAAAAGGGTACTTGGCAAACAGGGCAGATCCCAGATCAGATGCCGCAGAATGCAGCATCTGATCAGGGTCTCCACTGTTTGCAAATAGTTCAAGCAATTTTCTCTAGGAATATCTACATCGCATAGCCTGACATACCTCAAAATGAAATTAGAATCTTCCGGTAAATAGTGTGGAGGAGTTCATTTAGTCTACAAGGGGTTTAACCGTTAGAGCAGACCTATTTTCAGAAGGTGCTTGATATGCAGGGAGGGGAACAGGAAGTCATGAAAGTTTTCACCCTTGTTAAAAAATGGCATAAAATCTGTCAAATGAGTCCAGTCACCTTAACATTTAGCATGCTGGGTAAAAAATTGAGCAGACCACATTTTGAAATATTTTTCTTATTTGCCCCAGAAAATAGGATTTGACATGATTTCATGCAAATTCTTTTCTGGGAAAAACAAGGAAATATCATTTCTTTATTGTCTGTTGAGTTTGCCCGGCAGTGTTAAACACAAAGTTTTAAACACAAAAAGTGATTGAAGAATGGTAACTTCTGGAAATTAGGTTTACATATGTTATATCTGGTTTCAGGTCAGCGGCATTGAAATGCGTACAAAAATGGATGACTTATTACCCATAATCCTAGATATGCTCCAAGATTCTTCTGCTCTTCAGAAGCGAGAGGTAATTATATTTATTAACTCAAACTACTGTCTAAGTCCAACTAAATAATAAAGGACAATATTGATTCAGTTTGCTATATGTTTGGTAAATTTCAACTCTCTTTATCTCAAACTATTGCATACATTCTGGTCCCATTGGGTTTAAGTTGAGGCATCCGAACGACATGGAGATTCAGAACTGCTAAAATTATTTTGTCCATCCTAAGATGGTTGCTGCCGTCTTGAAAATCTTCGAACGATATCTGCTCTGGGACGGTAAGTCAGATTAAGCCAAAGCTTGGTTGGAGGCATTTGGGAGACATGGAGACTCAGAATTATTAAAATTGGTCCGTTCCGATATTCAAGATGGCACCAAGGTAGCCATCTTGAAATTCTTCAAACGACATCTCCCAAACCATAAGTTGGATGGAGCCAAAACTTAATGGGAGGCATCAGAGCAACACAGAGATTAAGTCTTGCGAAAATCTTTCTGTTCAGATATCCAAGATAGCCTCCATGGTAGCCATCTTAAAATTCTTCAAACGGCATCTCCTCCCAGTCTGTAAGTTGGGCGGAGCTGACACTTAATGGGAGGCATTGGAGCTACATAGAGATTCAGAATTGCAAAAATTGTTTCATTCCGATATCCGAGATGACTGCCATGGTGGCCAGCTTGGAAATCCTCAAACCACATGTGCTCCCAAATGGTAAGTCAGAATCAGCCAAAACTTGGTGGGAGGCATTAGGGCAATATGGAGATTCAGACTAGCTTAAGTCATTTTGTTATGATATCCAAGATGACTGCCGTGGCGACTATCTTGAAAATTTTCACTTGTTATCTGCTCCCAAACAGTAAGTCCGATTGAGCCAAAACTTGGTGGAAGGTATCGGGGACAACATGGAGATTTACAATTGCTAAAATTGTTCCATCCCAATATCCAAGATGGCCACCATGGCAGCCATCTTGAAGATCTTCAAACAACATCTGCTCCCGATCGTTAAATTGGACTGAGCTCAAACTTGACGGAAGGCATTGGGATGTTATGGAGATTCAGAATTGCTAAAATCTTTTGGTTCCGATGTGCAAGATGGCCATCATAGGGGTCATCTTAGAATTTTTCAAACCACAACTCCACCCAAACCATAAGTCAGTTTGAGCCAAAACTTGATGGGAGGCGTCAGAGTTGATAAAATCATCTAGTTCCAATATCCAAGATGGGTGTCGTGGTGGCAGTCTTGAAACCCTTCATACAACATCAGATTCTGAATTGTTAAAGGTAGTCTGATCTGATAACCATTGGCCACCATGGCACAATGTAAAATATCATGATCAGACTAATCCAGGAGAGCAATTTCTGTCCCACTTGGGCCTCTAGTTTTCCTGTTTCTCCATGAAAACATGGGTAACCATAAAAATTAAGGCAGCCCTAATGAGTGCAGGTGTTTTCATGGAGAAATATCTTTTTTTTCGGGGGTGGGGGGGGGGGGGGGTGGTGTGGGAGGGGTGTGGGTAAAAGCATTTTAGCTTCAAGGCAAGAAAAAGCATCTTTGGACTTTCTTTCCAATCAGTCTTTCAGTGTGTATGCCAGGCCCCTGAACAAGGCTATATGTCTAATTCTTTGGCTGAAGTTTCCTCTTGGCCTACCCCTCATGTGAATAGAGCATGTGAGAACAGCTGAGGTTCAGGCTCGTTCTCACATGCTCTATTCCTATAATGCTCCTCATTTTATATTTAATTGTATGGTGGATACGCTACTATTTTGTCCTGTGTGTATGTAAAATCCTGTTTTACAGTGTTTTATGTATCTTTTTAGGTTTCCTTGTGGACCCTAGGACAACTAATTGAAAGTACAGGATATGTTGTAGAACCCTACAAGAAGTACCCAAAATTATTAGAAGTTCTTCTGGATTTTCTGAAAACTGAACAGTCAACAGGCATTAGAAGAGAGGTATGCAAATAATCTACTGTTTCATGCATGCCTCCACTCAACCAGCCCCCGAGGTTATAAACCTTTTTTCATGCTCAACTCAGCTGATGGCTCGTTTACCATGGGTAATTCGAACTCGTTTTTGAGTCCCTACGAAGTTCTTCCGATAGCTCAAGAAAACAAATATTTAGGGAAATGTTCTTATTTTATCGTGAAATTGTATGTTGTGTGCATGCCTTCACTCCACCAGATTTGATAACAACCATATTCACCCTAATTACCGCACTGTTTGCTTAAGTTTTTTTTTTCAAAATTACTAGAAAAGCTTGTAGTAAAATAGTCTACTAATACGGGTACACTTAAAGAAAGATCAGCAGAGAACTTCATGAGGGACGTATTTAAAGATACTTACGCAGTATTTTTCTGATTTTCTTCATAAAAGGATATGTTGTTGGTACTCATTTGAATTCAAATGAGTACCAGCAACATATGTTTTTATAAAGACGTAGATAAAAGTACTCTGGCTGTAATCTAAAGACTAGTAAATTGCTTGACTGTGCGCTTATAGGAGCATGTGCAGTAATTAGGTCGATTATGGTATCCTGAAAACAGACATTTCAAGCAATATACCATAGTTTGCTGTAAATATTTGAACAGAAATGCCTGTCAGAGCAAACTGTATAAATCCTTATTAAACTGTTCCTAAAGTACTTTGTAGACACATTGTTTCTGTTCAGTTTTTTAGAACATTTACTATAACATTTCTTTCAGGTGATAAGGGTCCTAGGAGTTTTAGGAGCACTGGACCCACACAAACACAAGATGAACCAAGGGCTCATACAGATGGGAGAATCTGGGGCTGTGTTGAGCATCTCAGACCCTAAAACAGGGCAGGAAGTCAATCAGGCTGGTAGGCATCTACATAAATTATAGAATCTCAAGACATGACAGATATCCAGATAATATTTTTCTTATTAAGGGGCATATAGCTAGAGTTGTTTGTCCATGCATCTGTCCTTTTATGCATCAATTTGTCATGCTTTTCTTGTGAGCAAGAGATCTTGCTAACTATTTGAGCTAGGGCTTTGAAACTTGGTTAGCTTACTGGAGCTGGGGTGTAGATCACTTGGTTAACTTTTGAAAAAAAGAATGGATTAATTTTGTGAGAGTTATATCCCTTTTTATTTTTGTCATTTTATAGGGACAAGTGTATAGGTGGGGGCATGTAGTGTTTTACAAACACACATTTCTTGTCTCTCCACATAAAACATATATTGTGTGTACTGATTAGAAATACCTCTCCATGGTGCTTATTATTTTCCCATGAAAATAAGTAATGTAATAACCCTAAGTATTTTGACAGATATGCCTTTGCAAACAGTGCAGACCCAGATCAGATGCCACAAATGCAGTGTCTGATCAGGGTCTACACTGTTTGCCATACATACATACAGCAATATTTTAGACGCATAAAGAGGCAGCAGAATAGACTATTTCTAATTTTAGGACAAAGTATGGTAAATAGATAAGGTGTCTCAGTAGTTAGGGTAAATATGATAATTAGAAGCAGCTCTGGAAGTAGCATCTAATGAGTACATATTTTTTTGGAGAAATAAGAACAATATCAATGCTGTTTGGTTGAAAAAGACATCTTATCTTGTACTATGGGATAGAGAACATAGCAAGAATGTCGGTGTTATTTCCAACACTGTTGTCAACATCAAGGTTTGCTATAAGAAGCTACCCGTTGTCACAATAAGGACTTTTTAATTTATGTGTTTACTGTGTCAAAAGAGCTTTTCAGAAATGTTTTGAAACAATATTGATATTGTATGCATCCCAGCAGGCACACAACATTGAAACAACTTCTATTCAATGTTGATTCAACGTCAAGACGTTGAATTGACGTTGTGTGCCCTCTGGGATCATGCCATTAAAGCCTATCCTTGGGCACATATCAGCTGAAATGTAGAAAAATGCACCCTGCAAAAATTCATCAACCTACATATCCACAGTCTGATCAGTCTTCATTCTCTGCCTGATAAAGCCTTTGAACCTTGGTTGTGTACAGAGCATACAACAATGACTCTGATCACATTGCATCATTGTGTAAGATGATCTCAAGTCTTTCCTGGGCACAAATGTTCTGAAAGAACATTTACTCACAATGCAACTAATATGAATTGTACATTTTCAGACCAGCCTATGATCCCAAGCAATATTGCCATTGGGAGCTGTTAGATTTTAAACCATATAAATGATTCATTTAACAATAACTGTAATTTTTTGTGCTTTCTGATTCATTCCTATACAAAAATATTACGGTAAAAAACCACTTTTACCTGTATCTACATAGCTCTGGATATTGCAGCTCTGGATATTGCGGATAAGGCGCTTTTTTCAACCGAAAAGTACCGATGTTTTTCTTATATCTCCATGAAAATACATAACGTGTTGGTACTCATTAGAAGTGCCTCACTCTTCTAATGAGTACTCGCAATGTATATTTTCATGGAGAAGTAAGAAAAAATATTTTGTAGCTGTCCCCTCTTTATCCAGAGCTATGATCCAAATATCAGTTAACTGGAAAAGAATATGTTATTAACATTTATGGGCAGATTCAGCAGACAACATTTTGAAATAGATTTTCTTTTCTTTTTCTTATTTTCCCAGAAAATAGGATGTGACATTTCATCCAAATTGTCTCCTGAGAAGACAATTTGCATAACATATTTAATCCTATTTTCTGGAAAAAATAAGAAAAAGAAAATCTATTTAAAAATGTTGTCTGCTGAATTTTTTACCCAGCATGCTAGGTAGTAATGCTCGTATATGTTTTCTCCTATTGTGATATTCCAGAAAATACAAGCGAGATGCTAGCCAATATGAGTGCCTCTACTACTCTAGAAGAATTCTACCCTGCCATTGCCATAGCAACACTGATGAGGATTATCCGAGACCCGACACTGTCTAAACACCACACTATGGTCGTACAGGCTATAACTTTTATCTTCAAAAGTCTTGGGATAAAGTGTGTACCATTTATACAACAGGTTATTCCTGCTTATTTGACAGTGATTAGAGGAACTGAACCAAATTTTAGAGAGGTGAGTTGGTTTGCTGGTGAATACTTTTGATTTAAGACCAATGCTAAAGGTATGGTAAATGTCCTGTAATTTCAAACACCAAATGGTCTGACAAAATGGCATATGCAAGCAGTGTAGACCCAGATCAGGGTCTACACTGTTTGCCATTCCACTAAGTATTTTAGGAAACAGCAGCGGAAAAAGTATTTAGGCAAAAAAAAGTATGGAATGAAGTGTTCGAAATTTTAGGACATATACCATATATAGAGGTGTGTTTTTTTCTGTAGTTTTTGAAAAAGCTGATGTTCATTCTTGTTTTTACATTGTTGTCAGAATACTAAGAAAATACTGTAAACGTTTTTTTTATCTTTGTGACTAGAAACTTTACATTTTGACTGTTATTCTGTTGTATATTAACTTTTATCAGAGGGTAGCCAGATATTTTTTTTTTTTTTTTTTTTTTTTTTGCCTTCACAGATTACTACAATTGAAATAAGTATGAGTACTTTTTTTTGTAAAAAATCTAGAGCTATGTAAAAAGTCATGATTTTTAAAATGTTTGAACTCAGGCTCAGGCGCTGTTTCTTTGGTAGGTTTTTGCTCGTTTAAATGAAATTTTTTCTATAGATGATAAAATTAAGAAATAGATCAGCTCTAGCAGTGATTTGTTGAGTAATAAATCACTGTTTGGAGGTCAGTTGTAAAGTAGATCAAATCACGAGCGCGGAGCGCGAGTGATTTATCTTCTTACAACTGACCGACAAACTGTGATTTATTACTCAACAAATCACGCACAAGAGCTGATCTATTTCGATTCTAACACATAGAAAACGACGAAAAGGTAATTGTATCCTTTAGATTTTTCAAACTTTCCGCCATCGAATAAAGAAATCCCGCCAAAAGTTTTGACTGTAACGCTGACGTTTACATGCATTTCTTACGTTGCTTACGTGAGAAAGACGACGTTACACAGTCTAGCGTCGTAGAAATTAAGGCTGACGTCAGCAGCGTGTCGAAATGACGTCGGAAAGGCGCCAGATAGCGTCGCGCGTTTCCGCCCAGTGATTTATTGCATAATATATCACTGAGTTTAACCATTGGCTATATAGGCGAGGAGTGTTAGAATATACATTTTAACAAACTTTGTTTCTAAAAACTTATATTTTAATGAAAACTTCACTTGTGTAAAATGGCAGAAAAATATGCTGGTTTGCAGGAAACCCCACCCTGTGTATCTATTTTGCCCTAACTATTCAGACAGATAGACCTGGGCAAACAGTATGGACCTAGATAATATGCCATATGTCTAGCTAAGAGGGGATATCCACATAATATTTTTCTCATTTCTCTACGAAAACATACGAGGCACTTCTAATGAGTACAACAACATATGTTTTTGTGGAGAAATAAGAAAAATATCAATATTTTTTTGTTGAAAAGTAGAGCCTTATCTAGAGCTATGAATTATTAAACAGCATATTGTTGTCATTCAAGTATTTTTAGATGCATCAGCAGGTTATGTGATAGACTTGTTCAAATGTTATGTCAAATATGGTATTAAATGAGATAAGGTGTCCAAATATTTACAGAGTTTGATATACTGAAACAAAAAAGCATAAACATGCACATTTGTTTGTTTGTGTTGAGGTTTTACGGCCCAGTCAACCCAGTGGGTCATGTCGAGCGCAGTCAGTTTACCTAACCACACATTTACTGGGCAGGCTTAGTCCTCTTAGTGGTTAACCAGTATTGTGCACATTCTTCTGTCAGAAACTGACAACTGCCCTTCTTGAATCAGCGGAATGGAGAGAATGACCGTAGAAAATATTTCACAACCAATCTCCATGAAAGAATGTTGCCGACCTCGGCGGGGTTTGAACCCGCGACCTCCTGGTCTCCAGTCAGATGCGCATCCAACTGAGCCACCGAGGCCGGCTAAACGTGCACATTGCACGGCTGGATAGGGCCTGACCTAACTGTATGAATGTGTGAACATCTCTATAATTCATCAGGGCCCGGTTGTACAAAGCGTCGTTAGCTTAATGAGCTCGTTAAGGGTCATTTCGTTAACTGTTTTAGCAGATTCAATATACAATATTCTGATATTTTTTGCTGAAAAAATGTGAGTAGCTTTGGCACTGCAAAAGCTACTCAAATTTTTTCAGCAAAGAATTTCAGCATATTTGCGTATCACTGGATGTAAATTTTAACGAATCGTTAACTAACGACGTCGTTAGCTTTGAACAACTGGGCCCTGATATTTTTCTGTTCTGTAATTGTATATGTATATGTATTAAAGTGGCATTCATAATTGTTGAAATACAGTCAAACCTGTGTTAGTGGTCACCTCTATTAAGCAGCCAACCTGTATTAAGCAGCCAGAGGTAAGTTGCCCCAAAATTCATAGACTTATATATTTGAACTGTATTAAGCAGCCACCTGCCTTCAGCAGCCACATTTTAAGCTTCCCATGGGTGGCTGCTTAAGACAGGTTTGACTGTATTTGTTTTATTTTGCAGAGAAAATAAGGCTTCATATGTCACTTGAATCATCTACCGAGCAGACTGTTCACAAGAAACATTAGGTCCTATTTTCTTGGAAAAGTAAAAGAAACGATTTTAGAAGGTGTTCTACTGCTGTTGTTGCTGATGATTTCAGAATTATCGGATTTTTTTTATCTCTCTTTTTTTTTTCAGTTTTTGTTCCAACAGCTGGGTCTTATAATTGCCATAGTGAAACAGCACATAAGGAACTATCTGGATGATATCTTTGAACTGATCAAGGTAGGCATCTCAAACTACTGTATCCACTGTAAACATAGCTAAAGATAAAAAAAAGTTTTGAACCAAAAATTGCTAATATTTTCCTCATGTCTTCACGAAAACATATGCTGTGGTACTCATTAGAAGCATCTCGATGAGGTGCTTCTAATGAGTACTCACAACATTTTTTTTTTGTTTGTTTTGGAAGAAATAAAATTATTTTCCTGAGACTCTCTTATCTAGAGCTATGTGTAAATGTTTGGACAGACAACCCTATCAAACTGTTCCTATCCAAACTCTTAGGAGTGGATCAATCTGGTTATGTACTATTCGTCATTCAGCTAGCTGTTTTAAGACACACCAACAGACAAATGTTTCAATTAAATATTTTCATGCAGCTCTTTCTTTCTCTGTTCAAAATGTGATAGCTCGGTTGTAATCCATGCTGCATATTTGGGCGTAAAATCATACACAGTGCTCCAAATAAGACATTTTTTGGACATTGATGTATAAGTGCTTTTCGTGTTTCTCTATAATATGATGTATCATTATGAGACTATGGGGGATGTTGAATCATTTCAAAGCCACAATTATTGAAGGCAGCTATAGCAATGACAGATATGAAGCTGAAGCATTGTTCTGGTGAAACAACACACCTTTATTGAGTTTCCCACAACGTTTGACCTTAATATTTTCTCTTAACTGCCTAAGAAGTGAAGCATAATATATTCCTTTGATTGTCTGCCCCTTTTTGAGATAATCTACCATAAGAATACCATCAGCATCCCAAAAAAACAAGGCCATAACCTTCCCAGCTGAAGGAACAGTTTTTGCCTTCTTTGGCGGGGGTGAGCCAGGGTGATTCCATTGTTTAGACTGTTGTTTGGATTCTTGTTCAATACGATGGCCCCATGCTTCATCCATAGTCACAAACCTCAGCAGAAACTTGTCAGGATCTGTCTCAAAATGGTTCAGATTAGCATGTGACCTATTCTGTCTTGTGTGCTTCTGATCAACTGTCAAAAGTCTGCGTACCCAGCAGGCTGAGAAATTTCTTATAATCAGATCTTCTAGCTATGTATCTCTCTGTAACTCGTCTGTCACCCATAATCATATCATGGACTAATGGACTATAGTGACATACGGGAGTGGCCACAGTGACAGGCCTTCCAGAATGACATCATCCTAGGCTCACCCTGCCATGCTTAAATTCTGCCACCCACCTTTTTATGGAAGAATATGAAGGGGCATCCTTCCCCAGTGTTGCTATCTTATCAGCATGAATAGCGTTAGATACTAGACCCTTTTTATGCAAATATTGACTCACCGCTCATTCAGCAATTTTGTCCATTTATCCATTTTGCAAAAGTCAGGTGTCCTGTTTACTTTAACATATTACCACTTCGACATAAACTGACCAAATGACACAGGTTGTCAGTTACATAACCTTAAATAGTCAAGGAATTAGGGCTGAAAATAGGCAGCCCTGCTTAAATCTTCAATACAAGGCTCAAAATTTATCAATTATCCCTCTTACTGTGAATAATATTTTCAGATCATAAAACACAACTTACTTGCCAGCATTTCTATCATACATGTAGTTGGCTGAAAATGTGAGACTGAAAAGATGACAATCCCTAGAAAAGGTCAAAACACTGGAAATACTTGTTATGTGCAGTAGTAATTACTAAACTGTGTAATGTATTAATGAATATAGATAGACTGAGTCAGACTTATTCTTTATTCAAATATTTGTTTGGCAGTTGCTAATACCTGACTGTGTAAGAATATTGATTTATACACAACCTGAATCACAGGAAATTTCATGTATTTGAATAAGAATTGCCTGTACCACTAGTGGTCTCTAAAGTTGTATCTTCAGTTAACTATAAATTGATTTTGTTTACCAAAATTTACATGGGAAAACAAAATTGAGACAGTTTCTGCAGTGGCATTGTGAAAGTCAAAAACTTAAACTTCTCAACCATAGCCAGAATTCACAAGTTTCTCACTCACTGCTTGTGTCATTTTATGTAGAAAACCCTAGCACATTCCTAAATTATTACTTTGGATGAGGAAACTTGACACTGAAATAAAAAGACATCTTTAAGAGAGGATGTTTCCTTTGTTATATAATGTGATTCAATTCCATGAAACCTTGCAAATGATAAGAAAATTTTGTAATAAAAGAAAAGAAAGATAAAAAGAACATCGTTTAACAATGGTACTCATTCTTGAACATCAACTGGGGCCCTATGTCACTGTTGTGGACCATGCTTCAAGTGGATCCTCGACAGTAACCTTAGTCCCCAAAAATTGTTTAAAACATTCTGTTGTCAAATGTTAATTCACTTTGTCTTACAGGAGTGTTGGACACCTAACAGTACAATGCAGAATACGATCATCCTGCTGGTAGAACATATTGTTTCCGCAATAGGAACAGAATTTAAGATCTACCTACCACAGATCATACCACAGATACTCAAAGTGTTTATGCATGATGCCAGTAGTCAGAGAGTTGTCACTGCAAAGGTATGGCATAGTTATTATCATAGTAATATGCTCTCTCAGAAATCGTACCTTCAGACATTAGCATCCAGGGTCTAGTTGTTCAGAACTAACGATTTGGTTAGTTAATGTATCATTAAGACTTTGATCATTAAATGTGGCATATATGCTAATATTTTTGTTGAAAAAATGTGAGTAGCTTTTGCAAATGCAAAAGCTACTCACATTTTTTCAACAAAAATAGTTGTGGATTAGATATTTTACTTACTAGAACAGTTGACATTTTGACCACTAATGAGCTCGTTAAGCTAACAATGCTTTGAACAACTGGGCCCAGGGGAGATTCAGATCAGCCTGTGCATTTGCCAAGGATGCAAAGTTTCTTCATGCGGACAAAAAAGACTCTGATTAGACTATTTGGATGCTCAGGCTGATTTGAGTCATTGGGCGCACATGCCAGAGGGTCCTTTTTCTCACATTGAGGCTCATATTTAAGACACTTTTTCAGTCAGTAAGTACTGATATTTTCTGTTTCTCCATGTAATTGTATGTTGTAGGTACTCATTAGAAGCACCTCTTCATATCACAGCTCATTATAGCACAGTTATGGATATAACACGGTTTACAGATAGACCCCAGAAATATTGTATCCAAACAGAATCATTTTTCTGTATAATCTATATATTTTTGTCTGGCCTTGGTGGCTCAGTTGGATGCATGTCTGACCGGCGATCAGGAGGTTGTGGGTTCAATACCCGGCGGTTCAGCAATATTCTTTCATGGAGATTGATCATGAAATATTTTCTACAGTCATTCTGTCCCTTTCACTGGTTTGAGAAGGGCAGTTGTCAGTTTCTGGCAAAAGAATGTGCACAATACTGGTTAACCGCTTGGATGACTTAGCCTGTCCAGTAATAGTAAACTGTCCGCGCTCAGCATGACCCCATCGGGTTGACTGGGCAGTAAAACCTCAACACAAACAAACATATGCTGTTGTTGGGATTGGCCCTTGAAGGTTTAATCAGCAAATTTTGTTGATTTTTTTTACAGGGTTAATACTCTTTTGCATATCATTTCACTTTTTAGAATTGATAAGACTGTTCACTTTAATGATATACCCAGCTTGAATAGAAGGCACTTCATTAACCGTCACCTCAACAGCAACAACCTCCTTACAGCAGCCACCATTCTGATTCCCCAAAGGACTGTTTACTATACATAGGTTTAGATAAGAGTGGATATAAGGTAAGTATTTTTCTTATTTCTCCACGAAAACATATGTTGTGGGTACTCATTAGAAGCACCTCGCCATGGTGCTTCTAATGAGTACCCACAACATATGTTTTTGTGGAGAAATAAGAAAACTATCAATACTTTTGGATTGAAAAAAGCATCTTATATGGGTCTACGTTATCTGCTTAATCTGTCTATAATATCCCAAGATCGGCTAATGTAGGGAGGTTTCACTGTATCATTTTCTGGTATTTCAGTTATTAAATGCCCTACAGTTATTTGGAGCAAACTTAGATGACTACCTACATCTGTTGTTACCACCAGTGGTGAAGTTGTTTGATTCTACTGAGGTCACTATACCTGTCAGAAGGTCAGTGTTTTAGCAAATGTTTGCCTAACTTACTGAATTGTTGTGTTAGCAGACACAGTCTTTAAGTATGTTTTCCACAGATCGGGGCTTGACAATTCATTGAGATTGTTTCTGTCTTAGGTAGAAATTAGGGTATAAACAAAATGTCTAAGCTATTTTGTGTAAAAAAAAAAATACAAAAAAAAAAGGACAAAAACAACAACAACAACAAAACAACAATAACAGAAATATGACTTATCATCTGCTGTAGAGTGCTGTAGATTTATGCATAGCACTTCATTTCAGTCCCTTAACACTCACCATGCTATGGGTAGATTCAGCAGATGACAAATTGATAGTTTTCTTATTTTCCCTGAAAAATAGGATCTGACACTTCATGCATATTGTCTCCTATGGAGACAATTTACATGAAGTGTCAGATCCTATTTTCTAGTAAAAATAAAAATATTTCAAAATGTTGTCTGCTGAAATTTTTATCCAGCATGCAAAGTGTTAAGCTTATCAGTTGTTGTTGCGCCATTGATAAGTTTGAGATATCTTTTCTCCATTATAATCTTTGTTCAACAGGCCTTTGAGAGCTGGCTAATAAGGCCCGTTCAGTTCTTAATGTTATCTTCCTGCCCACCCCATCTTGTAGTCGTTTGGACTGTGCCTTGAAGAATTGCCTTTGCCATGCCAAAGGAATGTGAAATGTGACCGTATAATTGAGTTATCATTACTTGACCATGATGAGGAGGTCATCATGCAGTGGCTTGTCAATTTACTAGTGCACTCCCTCAGAGTAACATGCTTGGTAAAAATTTCAGCAGACAACATTTTGAAATATTTTTATTATTCTTTTTCCCCAGCAAAAAATGAAGCATTTATGTGACTGAGTGGTTAGCACACCTGGCTTCAGATGATGATGTCCTAGGTAGTGTCTGTTTAGAGGCAAGTCTTGGCTCGTGACTCTATGTACATTAGGTATCAGGGTAATGGTGGGGGCGCATTTGTATTCTGTGAAACAGCTCTACATTTAAAAATCTAATCTGATTCATCTTGTCTTGAATTTCAGGGTGGCCCTAGAAACCATAGATCGACTTACTGATGCATTAGACCTGACTGACTTTGCCTCAAGAATTATCCACCCTCTGACACGTACTCTCGACACGATCCCAGAGTTACAGAACACTGCCATGGATACACTGTGTGCTCTGATTATGCAGCTGGGTCAGAAGTTCCTGATTTTTGTGCCACTAACAAACAAGATTGTCACCAAACATAGGATTCTGCATCAACGATACAACATACTGATGTGTAGAATTTTAAAGGTAAAGTTGTTCTATATAAGAAGGGTATGCAGATACCTGTAAATATTTGTCTAATTCCTCCACAAAAATATACATGGTTGAGAAATGTGAAAAATAATGATAATTTTTGTTTAACCCATTTATGCCTAGTGGATTCTTCTACCTTAACTCTTTGGACAGGTCCATTTCTTTTATAAGGAGTGTCTGGTTAGCTTTTATTATAACCATGTTTTGTAGAAATTTCTGAACTTAATGCAAACAGTGTAGACCTTGATCAGATGCCGCATTCTGCGGCATCTGATCTGGGTCTATACTGTTTGTCAATGTCCCTTTTATGGGAAGCCAAGCTTAAATGGGTTAAAAATGAGCCTGCGCACGACAAAACCTACAGTAAGACCTGTGTAACCGGCAAAGACTCAGATCAGCCTGTAAATCCACCCAGTATAGCAAGGGTTCTTGTTCATCCCTCTTTGGAAAGCCCGGAGGCTGTTGAAGGCACATGTGATCAGTAAAGACTCAGATCAGACTTTGCAGATGCTGGTGGCACAAGGCTTATTGTAGGTTTTGTAGTGCACTGGCTCAAATGTCTTATCTAGAGTTGTGCTGAATTGGCCTGGAGAGTGATAATATGTAAACATGGAATTTCAGATAAAAACATTTTAACAAGGCATGTTTACAAAACAGAACAAAAAGCAACACAACTGATAACTGAAGGATTCCATGGTGTGATCCTCATGGATTTATAAGATGGCTCTACAGCCAATGACATATATAAAGGTCTATCTAGCTTTTCTTGTGCAGAATATGCAACAACCTTCTTTAACTCTTTCCCCGTTAGTGGCGATTTTTGTCGTCTGCTGATAACCTTTGCAACAGTTTGGACCCAGATCAAAATGTCGGGCCTTATCTAGATCCAAACAGTTCGACACTCTGATGGTATTCCTGAAAGAATTTTTTGAAACAGTCAATTTTAAAAAAAAATCCACAGACACCAAAAAGCATATGAAATTACCCAGTATGCAAAGAGTTAAAAGACAAGTCATCAACAGCCGATAGCAACCAATGACACATAGCTTCTTTTAGTCATCTGTTAGCTAACTGACTCACATTAATTATTATATTCCAGTCCTAGAGTGTTATTCACAAGAAAGTCTGATGCCATTAAAGTCTGAGGGT
This sequence comes from Anodontia alba, assembly GCA_964016985.1. Taxonomy (NCBI): domain Eukaryota; kingdom Metazoa; phylum Mollusca; class Bivalvia; order Lucinida; family Lucinidae; genus Anodontia; species Anodontia alba. The sequence continues at coordinate 12,797,098 of OZ024836.1, read as the reverse complement.
TTTGTCCTACTCTGTTGTATCAGTTTCAACCACATTTGCTGTACACCTTCCCCAAATGTTATTCATACAATACAATGTTGATTTGGAGAAAATCCTGCATTAAGCTATGTTTTTTTCCACCAGGGTTCTACAATAGCGGAGGAGGAAGATGACCCCATCTTAGTGAAACACAAGAGAAACAGAAGCAAAGTGTTGGAAGCTGAAACAAAAGCTGAACCGCAAACTATTAAGAAATTGAATGTTAGCTTCTCCCATCTACAGACAGTAAGTTAGTTATTTTGCTGCTGGAATAATAATAGAAAATGTTTTAATAAGACAAAGAATTGTTCATGCAGTCTGGTCTGGGTCTTGGGTGTCCATCCATTCTCAAAGGCACCTTTTCGCTTGGTGCGGCTTGTGATGTAAAAGTTATGATAAAGATAAGTAGATAAGTACTCAAAGAAAATAATTCCAAGATTCCTGCTCTGTGGATTTATTGAAGTGTAAATATTGTTTTGACTTAGCTCTCAACATGTCAAATTGTGCTAAAGTAAGTGTAAGCCTTTTGAGTTGGAATTATAATACGAGTAGAAAATATATGATTTCTATATACAATCAAACTTCAGTAGCTCAAACTTCTTTGGAATCATGGAAATTTGTTTGAGATATGGGTAGTTTAAGCCACTGAGGGTTAATCCTGATGTCAGGTCAGGAAGCAGATGGCGATAATTTAGGGATTTTTTTTATCTTCTAGACAGTAATGATATGGTTGAGTGTACTCATAAGAATTTCCTCATTGAGGCAATTCTAATAAGTACACACAACATACAATGTAATAAAATAAGAGTTTACTTAAATATTTGTTTTCTTGAGCTATCGAAGAATTTCGTAGGGACTCAAAAACGAGTTTGAATAAGCCATGGTAAACAAGCCATGGTGTTTGAGCTATTGAGATTTGACTGTAAATATAATAATTTCAGGCTCTGGGAGCAGGAAGACGTGAGTCAAAGGAAGACTGGATGGAATGGCTGAGAAGATTAAGTGTTGAATTGCTGAAAGAATCCCCTTCACCTGCACTGAGGTCATGTTGGGCCCTTGCTCAGTCCTACAACCCCCTAGCCAGGTATGTGCTTACAGCTTTACAATGATAATGGATATTGTGCCTAATGTACCATTGCAAACCTCTGATCAGTTTCTGCACTGTTTATTATTAAAACAGTATTTTTTTTTTTTTTTTTTTTTTTTTTAAATTTTCACCCCACAACCCTTTCAACCCTGAGTTTCTGAAGTGGACTCTCCATCCTTGAATTTGGACATGTCCAATGATGCAAAAAGAGATTTCAGTCTGAAATAAAAAATAGAATGGCAAACAGTGTAGCTCTATACTGTTTTCACAGGTATCTGTTTTGGTCTGCCAGGCTAAAAGGGTTAACCTTTACCACCCTCTGGACCTATTCAGCAGATGGCATATTGGTAATATTGTATCTGTTTTTCCCAGGATTTGGCATTCCATGCAAACTGTCTCTATTGGAGAGAGTTTGCATGAAATGCCAAATCCTGTTTTCATGGAAAAATAAAAAAAATATTTCAATATGTCGTCTGCTGAAAATTTTACTGAGAGCGCTAAGCGTTAACATGTAAATGGAATAGCTCATCTTGCCAGATGGACTAATTCACTTCAGAAGTCTAGACATAAAGGGTTTAAATGAAAAGACATGTCAAAAAGGCGCATTATTGCATGTACAGTCAGCCTACATGTATCTGCTCAATCCACAAAGTTCAAGATAAGACTGTAATAATTTTCTTGTTTCTCCACTAAAACTTATGTTGTGGTACTAATTAAGAGCACCTCAGTGAGGTGTTGTTAATGAGTACCTACAACGTGTTTTCATGGAGAAATAAAACAATATCAACATTGTTTGGTTACAAAACGAATAGAAAAACAACAAAAAAACACTTTGTCTAAAGAACAGTGCACATAACTCTTAAGACATAGTCCACTAAGACACTGTCATCCTACTGTCCTTTCGACATCACTCAGAAAGACGTTTTTTGCTTGGAGTTTTATTTTAAATGAAAATATTTTGTTCTGATTGACCATGTCGTATCAGAAACTGTTTGTCTTTTCTGTTTCTGTGTATGTACCCTAAAATTAAATTTAAAAATTGTTCTGACCCATGCAATTTCTATAGTAAAGTGATTTTTTTCGAATTTTTATCTAAGAAAATAGTTTTTACTTTTGTTTGCTGAATTTGAATTATTGATGTTTCATAACAATATTGTGAAAATTTCAGAAAACTTAAACAAGCAGAACTTGTTTAAAATCTACTTTCAAGTTACCTACCCTACAGGTTTCTGCATAATTTGCATTCATTTTTACTATGGGAAAAAATGAAAATATTTGATTTTTAAAAATCAGTGACACTAGAATTAAACTTTTTATGTATAGACAGTTACAACAAATGGTTTTGAATTAAATCATGACAAAAGTTTGCAAATTTTCTTCTCCTGTGTAAAGTGCCAAGCAAAAAAACAGTTTCTGAAAGATGTGGAAAACACAGTAGCTCTAAGACACACTTAACAGAGTTCTGAAGCTATTCTTATGTGTACCTTGAGTGGATGTTTTCATGCAAACATAATTAAATTTAAAAATAAATGGTAAATTTTAATCAGTGCCCTCTACATATTTGTGATAAAATAAGACAAACTATCTGTTGTGATTCTGATGAGTACCCTCAATACTTTTTTCATAAAAATTAAAATTTGTCTTCCGAATACCCCTTTTATCTAGCATCCTGAAGTTGGTAAAACACCACAACATCTTTCTAACACTATTGCCAGAATCATAAGCAAAAACTGTGTTACCTAAAGAACTGTATTATAGCCAAACAAAAATGTATTGATTATATAGACAAATAACCATAAATGCAGCACCTGTGACAAGCTTTTTTCAACACAAGCCTCATTAAGCCATCATACCACTATCTTCCATGACCAAGAACGCTTGAAATTTCAATGCTGGAATTGCCTGAACACTTAAACCAGGAAAGAGAGCGTCCTTACTCACTCCAGGAAAGCACACAACAATACTGAGCAAAATTTGTTATCGTGAGGACAACTAACACTAGATATAAACCTGAAATATCTGTCCCGGACCCCACCACCTGAAGCCTGCACCAGGACTAATGGAATACCAGGTATGGATTCAACCCTCTACACCAGTTCCAATCACCACGATCACACTGGCAGAACCTGATTGGGAACCACTGAGCCTTAGTCAACTCGGCCTATCTTATCCTCCACCAACCAAACTCAGTACAAATGAACTTTCTTCATCTGACACATCAATTAGCAGAAACATGCTGTCTGGATAAGATAACATACCCGACCCAGGAATCAGCAGAAGTAAGAATATACACTGCACTAACAATTTCCTACTTTCATTTTGTAATAGAATGACATTTCATTTATTTTTAGAACAATCAAGCTATGTGACTGTACTCTTTTGTTTTTGTGTACTTGAGTAAGATTGATCAAATGTTTTCCCTGTCCTGATGAAGGTCTAATAAGACCAAAACACATTGACAACTAACAAATAAAGTTCGTATTATCTGCTGTTTGCCTTAAGTTCTGTCTTTCCCCCTCTTTACAACTAGAGCTATACATTTTTGTTTGGATGCAGCATTTTTGGGGTTCATCTTTAAACTGTGTTATATTTGAAACCATGCTGTAATGGATCATGTTATATAGAATGGTTTCTCCTGTATTCTGATGTTTTCTTTGCAGAGACTTATTCAATGCTGCTTTTGTGTCATGTTGGACTGAACTGACAGAATCTGAGCAAGATGAGCTTATCAACAGCCTAGAACATGCTTTAACATCTCAAGAGATTCCAGAGATCACACAGACACTTCTTAACCTTGCAGAATTCATGGAACATTGTGACAAGGTATGATTTTTTTTACATGGTAAATATTTTTTCCCCAGACAGTAAGTCTGGGCCAAAAGCCAACAGTTACCATGAAACACGTTGTTGGTTTGTCAGTCATATCTGACCATGACCCTTACAGTCTCTTGCAGTGTTTGTTCTTTTGTGTGTCTGTAGATGACTGTTGAGTCCTATCTTTACTCTGAAGACCCTGCCACAGATGGTTCAGGATGGACATTCCATGTAAGATGATATTTGAACTAGCAATACTGCTGTATTTCTGGCTTTAGGCTTCTCCCATGTCTGCTGGGATACAAATGTTCTCTTGCCAGCCTCATTGAGGCACTTCTAATGAGTAGCCACAACATATGTTCTTGTGGAGAAATAAGAAAAATATTTATTTGATACCCCCTCTTATCTGGAGATATGATACATCATTACTGGGACAAAGAGTGATGAGATGCAGAGATACTATGGAAACCATTATAATTTTGTTCTATATATTTCAGGGCCCTCTACCACTGGATACATCATTATTGGGACAAAGAGCTATGAGATGTAGAGCATACGCCAAAGCCCTTCATTACAAGGAAGAAGAGTTCCACCGTGGACTAAATGCCGAGACATTGGAGTCACTTATCAGGTAACCACCCTAAGTATTCAGCCACCATAACTTCTTACCACATATAAGTACAAGTATCCTAAATTTAAACAAGTTCATTTCACTATTTGTTGTTCTGGGCCCAGTTGTTCAAAGCTAACAACGTCGTTAGTTAATGATTTGTTAAAATTTACATCGAGTGATACGCAAATATGCTGAAATTCTTTGCTGAAAAAATGTGAGTAGCTTTTGCAGTGCAAAAGCTACTCACATTTTTCAGCAAAAAATATCAGACTATTGTATATTCAATCCGCTAAGACAGTTAACGAAATGACCCTTAACGAGCTTGTTAAGCTAACGACACTTTGAACAACTGGGCCCAGTATGTAACATGCTTGCAGAATAGCAAACTGTGCAGACTCTGATCAAACTGCTTCCTTGATTTTGGTCTGCACAATTTGTTAAGGCATATCTGTCTGAATAATTAACCCTTAAAGTGCCAAGCAAAGTTGTAGCAGATGGCAGTCTAAATTTGTTTTTATTATTTTTCAGAGACAATAATGCTTGACATTTCAAAATGTTGTATGCTGCAGTCGTGACTTGTGCTTTAAGGGGTAAACATTGACTTTGATTTTCACCAGTAATTTGTACAGATTCTGATACTTTGTCAGTCTGATTTTGGAATTCATTCTTTACATATGTACTATAATCTGTTTCTTTTTGCAAGACACTGCATGTATGTTTGAGGGACACCATGAAGAAATGTGTCTGGTGGACATATACAAATAGTAGATATTAAGATAGCTAGCAAAGCCACACAGTTTGGTAAAGGTCTTTTATATACCTCAGTGTACTCTACTATGTTTGGTGTTTTTATGGATGCATGAACCACCCAAAAGCAATACGCCCCTCAAACTTCGAAGAGGTTGGAAGGGCACATTGCTTTTGGGGGGTTCATCCATCCTTCCATCCATTCATCACACTTTTCTTGTGAGTAAGATATCTTGACAACTATTTGAGCTAGGGCTGTGAAACTTGGTAGCTAGCTTACTGGGGCTGGGAAGAAGGTTAGCTTGTGAAAAAAAGTGGATTGATTTTGTGAGAGTTATAGCTCTTTTCAGCTTTGTCATTATGTAGTGACAAGTGTGTAGTTGGGGGCATAGTGTTTTACGAACACTTTTCTAGTTTAAATGGATATTTAAGGCCCTTATCAGATTACATGGTTGTGCAAATTGATCTGGGCTTTCACTGTCTGTGCATTCCCAAAAGACACAATTTTGTATAACATGACTTCTTTTCCTTTCAGTATCAACAACAAGCTTCAGCAACCAGAATCAGCTGCAGGTGTGCTAGAATACGCCATGAAACATCACAAATCAGAAGTGGTAAGTTGACAATGTAAGATGCAAGACTATAAATTATGATTACCTGACACTGCAGTTGTATAAATTATGATTAACTGACACTGCAGTTGTATAAATTATGATTAACTGACACTGCAGTAGTAGTATGAGCATGCTGAAAGCATTACGAAAACACACCTATTCAAATATATAGAAAATTTCACCTGCAAAAACTGAAAAGTTTCAGATAAAAAAAAATCTGATATTTTTCATATTTCTGCTCAAAACATAGATTGTGGGTACTCGTTAGAACTGCCTCAGCAAGGCGATTCTAACGAGTACCCACAATCTGTGTTTTGAGCAGAAATAAGAAAAATAATGTATGCCCATGTAAACCCCAGTTTTACTATATAAAAGTGGGGTTTAAGGGGGTCAAAATTATATACGCATGTTTTCGTGACGGTCAGTCTGGCAGACAGACAGTAAATGAGAAGTTTTCTAGTTTTTAACAGGAATAGGGCTTGATAATTCAAATGTATCTTCATCCAGGTGATTCACATGACATCAAGTAGTGGGAAGATATATTATTTTCACTCAGCCTCCAAAGAGGTAAAGAGTATTCAGATGATGGCTAATATTCTTTGGAAGTACTGTCTCACATTACCCAAGCAGTTTTAAAGAGATGTTTTTTATCAGCGTAGAATAGTTTATGTTATCATTTGAAACAATAAAAAAGAAAAAGGCATATTTGCTTATGGTTGTTTTGAAGAACATATAAATTCTAGATATAAATAAAATTGTTAAAAAATTTTTAATTCTCTAAAAAAAGTAGAAAATAGTGCAGCTATATTTTTTTTCTGCATCATTTCAATTCAAGTTAATTATTATGTCCTTTGTCCTATGGGGAGAGATACATATTGATTTTGGTGCGGATCCTGATGGCATTGGCTTTGGCCTGGTTTGGGCATGACACTTTCTTGTCCGCACAATATCTTGTGTACCAATGGTTAGATTCTTATCAAATGTTCGTGGGTATATAATTGGAACATAATAAAGAACTGATTAGATGTTGGTGACCTTGACAAAACAGCAGTAGAAAAACTGAAAATTCAGGGTTGGGGGACATCTGTTTTCTCTGAAAACACAGTCACTAGTTTTCATTTGATTTGAAATAATAGTGAAAGTCAAATGGATGATTACAGTGGAGGCTGCTACCTTTTTTCACCACTTGTGCTCTTAGCCTAAACTAATTATCTAGGTTAGGTTCCTGCTGATATTTTATTCTTTAATACCAAATATATCTGGTTTCCTGCAGAAGATCCAGGAAGGCTGGTATGAGAAGCTTCATGACTGGAACCAGGCACTGACTGCCTATGAGACAAAGCAGGCAAATTATCCAGATGATATCAATGTGACCCTTGGTAGAATGAGATGTCTGGAGGCGTTGGCGGAATGGTTAGTACTTACAATACTTACTCAAAATAATGGGACACTGTAACTCAGAGGAATTATTTTAAGGTAATGTGGGTAATTCTGGAATAACTTTTCTCATTTCTCAAAAAAAACAACAACAAAAAACAAAAAAAAAAAAAAAAACATTGTAGGTATTCATTAGTGGCACCTCAGTGAAGCATACCCCAACATGTTTTTATGAAGGATTTAAACTTTAATAACTTTAAACAAGTTCGAGTTCTATTTAAAGCAGTTTCAAGGATAGTTTCAGAAGATTTAGTTCTGTTGCTACTCTTATGGGTCTTTAACCCTTCTCTTGCTGAACACGTCATGCCCTGTAGCAAACAGTGTAGATCCAGATCGGTTGGCTTCTGAGAAGCTTCTGAAAAAGCCAACCGATCTGGATCTGCACTGTTTGTCGTTAAATATGTGAATTTCTATCAAAAACACGGATCAAGTAATCTGATTGCTGGAAATTAGAAGTGGGCATGGCATCTTAATTTATTCAGCATGACAAGGGTTAAAAACACTACAGACATTTCTGTTGAAATGTCTTATACAAATCCTATACCCAAGACATCAAACAATGATTTGGACCAGTCCATTTATGCAAATACCACAACCTTATACAGCAGGGTATCCGTTGATGTGTCTAAATACTGTTGGATGAGTGACAAATGATGTAGATACAAATATGACGATTGTTTCTGCTATAGTCTAGCTCGGTTCTGTTTTGTGGAGTTATACTGCCATCATTTCTTTTATTTTCAGGAATCACCTGCATGCTATAGCTTGTGATAAATGGTCGATGGCCAGCGATGAAATCAGGAGCAAGATGGCAACAATGGCGGCAGCAGCTGCATGGGGATTATGTAAGATATTATGCACAAATGTATTAACCCTTAAAATACGCCCCTCAAACTTCAAAGAGGTTGGAAGGGCATATTGCTTTGGGGTGGTCCATCCATCCATCCATCCTTCCATGTAAGGAAAATATAAGTATTTCTGGCTAATGTAAAAAAAATATCTTATGTATAACTATCATATGGGTTTTCTATTGAAACTGCTTGTCAGCATAATACATAGCACATATAGCACATATAGCACATACTTAACATAATATGTGTCTGTACATATATTTCTGACACCATGCTTTGGGCAAATTCAGCAGACGACAAACTGATGATATTTTTTCTTACTTTTTGTAGAAAATAGGATCTGACACATGCAAATTATCTCCTTAGGAGACAATTTGCATGAAGTGTCATATCCTGTTTTCTAAGAAAAATAAGAAAAATTATTTCAAAATGTCATCTGCTGAAATTTTTACCCAGTATGCAAAGTGTTAATTTGTATTTATTCTAGCTAACTGGGATACAATGGAAGAATACATGTGTTTTATTCCAAGGACGAGTTACGATGGGGCCTTTTATAGAGCAGTTTTTGCTGTTCATTCGGAGAACTATCAACTCGCACAGCAGGTACGCACCACTTCCCTTTCAAGGGAATTGATACACTTTCAGGGGAGACAACGCTTGTCAAATTAATTTGTCTCCTTCTGAAAAGGCATTTACTCTATAAGGAAAGAATTTGCTCCCAGAGGGAGCAAATTCTTTCCTTACAGAGTAGGCCCCTTTTCAGAAGATGTGCATTGAAGCAAAGGGAAATCACAAAAGTTGTCACTTTTCTCAAAATAGAAAGGGAAAAACTAATATTTTTTTTTTATCTTTGTTTTTAATAGCAGTAATTACATTTTTTGTATGCACAGGTTTCCAAATAAAATATTGTTGGCGTCATATGACTTATTCCTTCACAATAAGTACTAAATGAATTATTGCGATATTTACTGTTAAGTCTGTCAGTGCATGCTGATAGCCAGTGGTGCACTTTGGCAGAGCTACAATGTGTTGCCTGTCTTTTTTGGCTGATGACCTGAAGTGGCAAGATGCATGCTGTGGTAGGGCTTTGAGGTCCTGGGGTCAGTATAAGCTGAGCTGTACATAAATGTCTGATCCTTAAAATTTAATATTGTATATCTACTTGTGAACTTATCTAAAACCGAAAAGTCACAAACTGCTGTCCCCAGATAAATAAGTAGTTATTACATGCAGTTGTTTTTTTCTGTTCCAGTGTATTGACAAGTCTCGTGATATTCTAGATACAGAACTGACAGCTATGGCTGGGGAAAGCTATGACAGAGCTTATGGGGTAAGTTATAAGACTGTTTGTACAGACACACCATCAGCTATAGCTGAGGTAAGTTACAAAGATTGGTTTTTGATGTGACTGCTCTAGCAAGCAGGAGTGACATAGGAATCACTTACATGAGGCGTTGGCGTTGTCATCGTTGTCGGATCAACAATGTTAAGTCTGTTCTTTTAGCTCTGTTTCTCAAACACCAAAGCTTTAGGCTAATGAAAGTTCATACACAAATCTGCCATGATGCACCCTATCCATAGCCATTGACCGTTACTGACTTTGACCTACTTTCCATGCGCGGCTGAACAATGTTTAGTTCATACATTTAGCTCCATTTCTTGAACACCACCAGCATTTGTGCCATAACCATTTGGCAAATTTCTTGTATAGTAATATTTAGGCTTTTCTTACTTTTTTTTCAGCTCCTTTGGTACTTTACCCTTAAGACCCCATTCAAAATTATAACAGACAACATTCTAAAATATTTAGCTATAAACCTGTCTCTTCTAAAGATTGAATTTATTAAAATACAAACTGTCATATGATATTTTTAATATAGACTCTTAGAAATAGACTTAACCCTTGTTATGCTGAATAACTCAAGATGCCATGCCCATTTCTAATTATCAACCAATCAGATTGCTTAATCCAGATTGTTGATATAAATTTACATACTGCATGACAAGCAGTGCAGATCCAGATCAGTTGGCTTCTTCAGAAGCCAACTGATCTGGAGCTACATTGTTTGCAAAGGCAGGATCAGGGTTAAGACAAAAATTTAGATTTATTTGATACGTTTCAGTGTTATTTCAACTCTTGTTCCAGGCAATGGTAAATGTACAGATGTTGTCAGAGTTAGAAGAAGTAATACAATATAAGCTGGTTCCTGAGAGAAGGGAATCAATTAAAACAATGTGGTGGGATAGATTACAGGTAATGAGACAGGCCTCTGAAGTCAGTTGTTTTAATCAGTTTCAATTATATTTGTGCTTTTCATATATACAGTCACTTTTTCTGTTGATTTTGAGAGTTCTAGACCTTTTGTTTTACATACAATGAAATCATAAAGGTTTAGTTTTGTAAGACATTAGGACAATTTTTGCTGTTTGATCTATTTTAAAGAAAAAAGAATCACAAAAATTCTATTTACATTATCTAAGGAACATCGTAAAAAATTCTATTTACATCATCTAAGCAATATCATAAAAATGCAGACAGCTAAAGCCCAGCTAAACCTGCATGTCACTATAGTCTGAATAAAGCCTTCACTGTCCACTTTTAGAATAATTAGATACTGTAAAATATTCTTTAAGGAAAAAAAAATTACATTTATCATCAGCTACTTTCACATCCACATGCCTAGTTGGTCACCCTTGTTGAATGTTGTTGCTAAATTCTTTCTGTTAGCTCTTTCTTGTAGGAAGCCCATATGACTTAGTCAAAGAGAAATCATACATTTGCATATATTTTCAACTGTTTTGAATCAAAAAGCTTTCATATTTGAGCCAGTGCAAGACAAAACCTACAAGAAGACTTGTGTGATCAGCAAAGACTCAGATAAGCCTGCGCATCCGCACAGTCTGATCGGAGTCTTTGCAGATCGCATGTACCTTCTACAGCCTCCTGGCTATCCAAAGAGCGTAAACAGCAACCCTTGCTAGACTGGATGGGTGTACAGGCTGATCTGAGTCTCTGCTGGTCACACAGGTCTTAATTATTGTAGGTTTTGTCATGCGCTAGCTTGTTTTTCTTATTTCTTCACCAAGTCATGTTGCAGGTACTTTTAATAAGTACCCACGACATAATGTTTTTTGTGGAGAAATAAGAAATGTGTTTATCTAGTCTCCACTTATCTAAAGCTGTGATGCTGAAAGAAATCAAGGCCCAGTTGTTCAAAGCATTGTTAGCTTAACAAGCTCATTAGTGGTAAAAATGTTAAATGTTTTAGTATGTACAATATCTAATTCACAGGAATTTTTGCTGAAAAAAAATGTGAGTAGCTGTTGCAAAAGCTACTCACATTTTTCAGCAAAAGTGTTAGCATATATGCCATATTTAATGATTAAAGTTTTTTTCTGGGAGTGGTCGGGTGTTGCAAAGGTGTCCTGTATCTTACGTCCCCAGAGCTTCCAACTGATATTGGCTTACAGTTGGGCAAGGCCTGCTATACTTGTTGCAGGTAAGGGTAGAGGGGGAATGTTTTTATTTCTTCTGTTTCTTCACTTTCGTTCCTGTTCCTCTTTCTTCCCTGTCCCTCTCTTTCATTTCTACTATCTCGTCTTTTTCTTTTCTCCCTTTCTCTGGGAGACAACACAAAATTAACCACAAGGTTTGACTTGTTGTTAAACCCCAACACGATTAATTCATAATCAAAGTTTTAATGATACGTTAACTAACAACATCATTAGTTTTAACAACTGGGCCCTGGCTTTAAAAATAATGGGATGAGTTGATTACCTAACTTTTCTTATGTTGGAAGGGATTTAACCATTTTTGTGAAGGGAGACATTTGCCTGTCTTTGAAATTTGTTACCTCTCTTTCCTGTATTGTCAGAGTTAATAATATTCTGTCTGACTTGTTAGTCTGTATATCATTCTTTCTTGGAGATTGATCATGAAATATTTTCTACGGTCATTCTCTCCCTTCCACTGTTAGGTTCAGGAAGGGCAGTTGGCTGTTTCTGGCAAAAGAATGTGCACAAGTACTGGTTAACTGCTTAGAGGATTAAGCCTGCCCAGGAAAAAAAATGTGGTTAGGTAAACTGACCGGCATGACATGACCTTAATACTGATGACTGGGCCTTTAAACTACAAACCAAACCAAAAACATTTCAGGGCTGTCAGAGAGTTGCTGAAGATTGGCAGCGTATTATACAAGTCAGATCACTGGTAGTGTCACCATCAGAAGATATGAATACATGGTTGAAGTATGCCAGCCTGTGTAGGAAAAGTGGGAGACTGGTGGGTATAAAATATTGTTTGTGTACATAAGACTTGGAATTTCATATGAATCATCTGTGCCAAACCTTATTTTCCCTGACAAAAAAAAAAAAACAAATAAAAAACAATCAAACTGTAGTTTGCTGGGATTGTTTTGGAAGAGAAAACCCCATTTTATAGCTAAATTACACAAGACTGATTTATATATTTGTCATGATATTGGAAGGATAAGTTCCCATCTTATAACCAAATAACTACGGTACTTTTAAAGAGGGGCAATTTGTTTTACTTTAGGAGTAGTTCCCTTTGAGAATGAAGGAAAATGAGCTATTTCAGGGGGAGTAAATTCTTACTTTTAAGAGTGCCCCCCTTTGAGAAGGGAGGCAAAATATTTTAGATCAGAGTGCTCTCCCTTAGAAATATAATTATTTACTCTGATATATGCTCTGTTTAAACATTTATTCTTATTTGATAATTTCAGACATTGTCCCACAAAACATTAGTGATGCTACTTGGTACTGACCCCAGTAAACACTCCGATCAGCCAATACCTACGACCCATCCTAAAGTGACATTTGCCTATCTCAAACATATGTGGAAAAGCAGTCACAGGGTACAGTATCTTATACTTTATACTTTGCTCCTGATGTTATAATTATCAACCCTTGTCCTGCTGAACCCGGATATACCCTGCCTTTGCAAACAGTATAGATCCAGATCAGTTGGCTTCTGAAGAAGCCAACTGATCTGGATCTGCACTGTTTGCCATTCAGAATGTGAATCTATATCAACAACCTTAATCAAGTAATCTGATTGGTTGAAAGTTAGAAGTGGGTGTGACTTCTTAATTTATTCCCTCGGTGGCGCAGTTGGATGCGCGTCTGACTGGAGACCAGGAGGTCGCGGGTTCAACCCCCGCTGAGGTCCGCAACATTCTTTCGTGGAGATTGACCATGAAATATTTTCTACGGTCATTCTCTCCCTTTGCCGGCCTCGGTGGCTCAGTTGGATGCGCCGTCCGACTGGAGACCAGGAGGTCGCGGGTTCAACCCCCGCCGAGGTCGGCAACATTCTTTCGTGGAGATTGATCATGAAATATTTTCTACGGTCATTCTCTCCCTTCCGCTGATTCAAGAAGGGCAGTTGTCAGTTTCTGGCGAAAGAATGTGCACAATACTGGTTAACCGCTTAGAGGACTAAGCCTTCCCAGTAAACGTGTGACTAGGTAAATTTACCGCGCTCGACATGACCCCATTGGGTTGACTGGGCCGTAAAACCTCAACACAAACAAACAATTCTCTCCCTTCCGCTGATTCAAGAAGGGCAGTTGTCAGTTTCTGGGGAAAGAATGTGCATATACTGGTTAACTACTTAGAGGACTAAGCCTGCCCAGTAAACGTGTGGTTAGGTAAACTGACCGGGCTCAACATGACCCCACTGGGTTGACTGGGCCGTAAAACAGATCAGCAGGACAAGGGTTAAATAGGGTGGCTGAGTGGTTAGCACTCCTGACTTTGGATCACAAGGTCCCATTACAAGGTACTGGGTTTTAATCCTGTTGGAGGTGGAATTCAGCTCATGACTGTACGGTGCTTCATTGCACAGAGCCTTTCATCATCATCCTTTCTCGTCTTGATATAACTTAAATAATGTTGAAATGGAGGTAAAAAACCAAACCATCATCATCATCATCAGTATCATCATCATCATCAATATAAATCGACACAGTGGCTCAGGTGGTAGAGTATCCACTTTGTAACCGGGAGGTTGTGGGTTTGATCCCCGGCCGAGTCATACCAAAGACTTTAAAAATGCTTTTTCGCTTGGCGCTCAGCATTAAGAAAGCAGAACTAAGAATCGGAACTGGTCAGCTGAGTGTCAGTATAATGTGACTGGATGGAATATCATGTCAAGTGTCTGGGGTGTGATATTTCAGTGAGGTAGCGCTCTAATAGTGAGCATTGAGCACCACACCCAGACATCATCGGGATATGACTGAAAGATTTTCGAATGAAAGCCCCAATAAAACAACAAACAAACAAACAAACAATCATCATCATCATCATCAAACACCATAGCTCATTACTGTACTCATCTATTCGCTTAGCATTCTAGGTAAAAATTTCAGCAGACATTTTAAAATATTTTTCGTATTTTTTTTTTTTTACAAGTAAATAGGTTTTGGCATTTTCATGCAAATTGTATCATAACAAAAAAAATGTACAGATTATGTAGAAAAATGACCATAACTGGTCATTTTTCTATATAATCTATACAGTTTTTTTTTTTTTTGGGGGGGGCGGGGGGGGGGGGGAAAGGAGGGGTGGAGGGCAAATAAGAGAAATATTGTTTAAATATTCAAACAGTTTGTTGTCTGCTGAATTAACCCAGAAAGTGGTAGTGGTTAATTGACAGAGGTTATTTGAGTAGATGGGGATTGGTCTTAAGCTCTCTGCTGGCAGAATGACAAACAGTGTAGGCCCTGATCAAACCACTTCCCTAGGACAGCTTGAGCTTGGTCAAAAATATTTGCTCAGATAGTAGGTAAAATGGTATTCCATATAAAGTTTTTCTTATTTATTCTGATCCCAATTAAAAGATTTAAGAATGTTAATTGATAAAGCCCTATTTGGGTGTCTGCATGTTCACACAATCTGATCAGTGGCTTAACCCATTGTAGTCTGGATACCCCTAAAAGGGTAATTGGCAAACAGTGCAGACCCAGATCAGATGCCACATTCTGCGGCATCAGGGTCCCCACTATTTGCAAATAGTGCAAACATTTTTCTTTAGGAATATCTAAATCACATAGCCTGGCATACCTAAAATCGAAATTAGAATCTTCCAATATATAGTGTGGGAAAGTTCGTTCATTCAGTTCTCAGTAGGTTAATTACCCATTTACAGAGTCTGTAGACTATATTGATGAACAGAGAAGATCAAGGTCTGACTGCTTGCATATCATTAATATAGTTGTATTCTGGGCATTCATAGGAGTCCTATTCTAATTTTGTGCATCAAATGTCAGCGCCCAGGTGTTCAATGCATTGTTAGCTTAACAAGCATGTTAATGACAAACTCATTAACAGTTGTAGCTAAGGTATTTTTCAAATACATTGATATTTTTGTTGCAAAAATGTGAGTAGCTTTTGCAATGCAAAAGCTACTCACATTTTTCAGCAAAAGATATCAGTGTATTTGCCATATTTCAAGATAGAAAATTTAACATCATGTAAGCTAACGACTTGTTAAGTTTAGAACAACAGGGCCCAGAAATGTAAACACTGTAAATTTGGACAGCAAGAAATTTGAGTTGCTGTGTTTACCCCAAA
The DNA here is from genome assembly GCA_964016985.1 of Anodontia alba. Taxonomy (NCBI): domain Eukaryota; kingdom Metazoa; phylum Mollusca; class Bivalvia; order Lucinida; family Lucinidae; genus Anodontia; species Anodontia alba. The sequence continues at coordinate 12,781,324 of OZ024836.1, read as the reverse complement.
TATTTGCTTACCATACTTGTCCTAAAATCCATATTCTTTGGCATCTGGCCTGTATCTATATTATTTGTTCAGACTGTCTGTCCAAATAGTTTCTATACAGATAATAGTATCTTGTGAAAAGTGCAATTTCCCATATTTTTAAACCAGACATACAAATAGAACACATGAGATTGCAACAACCATGTCTGGCTAGTTGGTTATACACATTTGGACAATAGGTAACTCCATAAGAGCTTTATATATGGGACAAATGGTGTTTGCATAAAAATAAATGGTTACTAAATAGCCATTTATGCTTTCAAGAGGCAGAAAAATGGACTTTCATGGTTGCTGTGCAACTGAGCAGCTGGTCAAGGGACAGCATGGTGATGCAGACCTCTGGTCAGTTGCTATATTGCTGGGAGCCTGTTTCAGGAATTGCTAGTTTCGGTAGCTGGGGAGCCAGTTTTTACGGGTTTTATAAAGTATAAGGTGCTGCCTTTTATGGCAAACTTCCCCTGGTCAGTCCGCAGATTGGATGGAACCTAGTTTGGGTAATGGGTAAATGTGAAAATATCCATGAATATAATGCTGGAAGTAAAAGGTAGTTACACAATGTACCGTCTGCCCACATACAGCCATTTTGTTTGTTAAATACAGTAATTAATTACCTTACTTTCCAATATAAAGAAGGGAAGTAGTAACTTTAGAAAGAGAGGCAGTTGAATCTCATTTCTCTACTGAAACATATATTGTAGGTACTCATTAGAAGCGCGATAGTGAGGTGCTTCTATGAGTACCAGCACCTCAGCGAGATCCAACAAAATTTGTTTTTATTGACAAATAAGAAAAATATCCATAATTTTTTGGTTGAAAAGCACTTTCTCTAAAGCTGCTAACAAAATGTAGCTAACCTACAAGTCTTTGTTTTTAGCGTATTCAAAAATGTTTGTTTTAAACTGTGGGCCCCTAATACGGTCCATGTCAAGTAAAAAAGTGCCTTTGAGCATGTGCAAAGTTTGCGGATTCACGTCATCCTGTGGATGCGCAAGGTCTCATCCAGGCCTTTACTCTCCACTGATACATTTTATAATGTCTAATGATTCTGGCAGCAGACAGCAAAGGCCTTAATCAGACTGTGCATCCTTAATGTCTGATCTAGGTCTTCATTGTCTGCTCATGTCTGAAGACATATTTTTGCTTGAGCGGCTGATACAAGCTTTTCTGTTGTCATATGTGACTGATTGTTTGATCTTGGTATTGTAGAGCGAAGCTTACAGTAAACTGCAACATTTTGTGCAGCAATCCCTGCAGACCAAAACGTTACAGCTTCTTGCCCCTGAGGATACACAGCAGAGAACAGAACTCAATAAACTCATGGCTAGGTATTATTTCTTCTTATCTTCTACGTTCTGCTCAAGACTGTATGGCACTTCTTTGCACACAGCATTTCATTATCAACCCTGCACCATTTTAGTATAATTTAAATGTTGTTGAAAGAGACGTGAAACACCATTATCATCATCTATGCATCAACTATTCACCTGGGCCCAGTTGTTCAAAGCTAACGATGTCGTTAGTTAACGATTCGTTAAAATTTACATCAAGTGATATGCAAATATGCAGAAATTTTTTGCTGAAAAAATGTGAGTAGCTTTTGCAGTGCAAAAGCTACTCACATTTTTTCAGCAAAAAATGTCAGAATATTGAATATTGAATCCGCTAAAATAGTTAACGAAATGACCCTTAACGAGCTCATTAAGCTAACGACGCTTTGAACAACTAGGCCCTGATTTGAAAATACTAAGCACTTTATTTACATGCATAACTACACACAGTGTAAATATTAAAGCATGAATATTATGCAAAACTTAGAGCTTTATGGGCAGTCTTACATTTTATAATTTTCAAAAAAAAGTGGATATGGTAATTCTTTTAACCCTTTAATAGTAGCAGAGGATTTTCTAAAAATCTTGGAGGCAATTCACACAAAATGTTGAGCATTATTTTCTGCAAAAAATAGTAGTAAAACAATTAGAATGTTTTTTTTTGTACAATTTTGAATGGTAATTATGATATTTTTTTTTTAAATTTCAGAGACATTAAGACTTGATATTTCATGTGAATCATCTGCCAAGCATGAAATGTTAAACCTTTTTTTCTCTGAAAAAAAAAATAAACAATGTAATATAAAAATATTATGCCATCTGCAATGATTATGCTTAGGGTTTAAGGAGTTAAATGTTTCATGTATACTTAGCAATAAGTTCGAATGATTGGGAACTGATCTTTTTACAGGTGCTACTTGAAGCTAGGCAGCTGGGCGGAGTCTAGTCTCGGTATTAATGAACAGAGTGTACCACAGATCCTTGAGTATTTCAGCTTAGCCACAGAGCATGATAAGCATTGGTATAAGGCCTGGCACATGTGGGCTTTGATGAATTACGAGGCGGTGCTCTTCTACAAACAGAAAGACCATGCTGCAGGCTCTTCACAGAACCAGGAAGTTAATTTGCCAATAACACCAAGACCTGATACTGTAAGAACTTTGAACTTTTCTATAATCTTTACCACTCTCCCGGCTAGTTCAGCAGAAGACAAATCGATGCTAATTTTCTGCAGTCTGAACAAGTTCTTGGATTTTTCATGATGACTACAGCATGTTTTGTTCACAATCTTGATTTACTTTTTTTATGCCCCCACCATGAAGTGGAGGTGGCATTGAGTTTTACCCTCTGTCATAACCCCCATATGTCCATCCATGTGTCTATTCATTTGTATGTCTGTCACACTTTATAGTATTGTTTGTGTCTCTGCAACTCCTCTTACAGTTTTCTTACAGTTTTCAAGGTAATGGTTTGAAACGCACCATAGTAAGGATATAGACTGTGCATAAAAGTCACAGAACTCTGATAGAATTATTATTGTAAGAGTTACATACCCTTGATTTACTTAGACATACACATACATAGAAGGGTTCGTGTCTTTGCAACTTCTCCTGCAGTTTTTAAGATAAGGATTGAAACTTGCAGCAAAGTAAGAATATAGGCTAGGCATGTACATAATGGTCACAGAACTCTGATCAAAATTTTATTGCTAGTTACATACTCTTGATTTAGTTTGAAATATGGCCTTGCATACATGGCATAGTAGGGTTCATGTCTCCGTAACTTCTCCGACAGTTTTCAAGATAATGATTTGAAACTTGCAGCAAAGTTAGAATATAGGCTGGGCATGTGCATAAAGGTCAGAGAACTCTGATCAAATTTTTTATTGCTAGCGTTACATACCCTGGATTTGCTGTGAAATTTTGCTTCATACACATAGCATAGGGTTTGTATCTCGGCAACTTCAACACTTTTTCAAGATATTGATTTCAAACTTGCAGCAAAGTAAGAATATAGGTAATGCATGTGTATGATGGTCACAGAACTCTGATCAAACTTTTATTGCTAGAGTTACATAGCTTTTATTAACTTAGATATGTTAATAAAATCACTCTTTCACTTTTTGTTGAGAATAATAAATCTACAAAGCCAAACTGGCAGTAATGGGGCCAGTCATCCCCTTTAGGGATCTTTTATTTATTTATTTTTTTTTTTTGCTGCATAATTTACTGTATCCCAATGATGTGCTTTGTACAGTTAAAGAACTTCAGATCATGAGGTCCTGGGTTCAAATCAGGCTGGAGGCAGAATTCAGCTCATGACTGAACGGCGCATCATTCCACATAGCCTTTCTTTATCACCCTTTCATCATCTTTATGTGACTTTAAATAATGTTGAAAGGTAAGTAAAACACCACATAATCTGTAAGAATTTTTTCTTAACCTGTACCACTATCTGGCCCAGTTCAGCAGATGACAAATTTTTCCCAGAAAATAGGCTTTGATATTTCATGCCAGTTCTCTCCTGAGGAGACAGTTTGCTTAAAATCTCAAAACCTATTTTTGGGGTAAAGAAGAAAAATGTTTCAAAATGCTGCCTGCTGAAATTTTTACCCAGCACGCAGAGGGGACTGGATTCAGTTTGTAAATTTTCCACCATTTTTACAAGGGAGACAACTTCTCTAACTTTCTTTTTGCTTTCCTGCACACCAGGCTCCTTCTGAAAAAGAAAGAATTTGCTCCCTCTTAGCAAATTCTTTCCTTTTTAGAGTTGACCCCTTTTCAGAAAGGAATTAAATTATTTTGACTCAGACCTCCTCTGAAAGCGTTTCACTTCCCTTTAATTAGCCTCTGTACAAAGAACAACATCCATTCTACAATGTTTAAAAAGGACTTAAAACACCAAAATATCAGTTCATCAAGGAAAAAAAAAATACAACCACAACACTGTTTTGCTCAGGTCTGTCTGTCCAGATACTTAGATAAATATGATATGTACATTAATTTAGAAAGTATTATTTACCTGGGCCCAGATGTTCAAAGCATTGTTAGCCAAACAAGTTCATTAGTGGTCAAAATGTGTGTAATATATCTTATTCAAAGGTGTTTTTGCTGAAAAAAAAATGTGAATAGCTTTTGCAAATCCAAAAGCTACTCACATTTTTTAAGCAAAAACATTACCATATGTGCATATTTAATGATCAGAGTTTTAACGATACGTTTACTTAAAATCTTGTTAATTTTGAAAAACTGAGCCCTGGTGTACTTCTTATTTTAGATATCATCCAAGATTCACAAGTACTGTGTTCCTGCTGTACAAGGATTTTTCAAGTCCATAGCCCTGTCCTCACAGAACAGTCTTCAGGACACACTTAGGTAAACACTTTGGGTTTATTTCAAGACGGTTAAAATAAGAACAAAGAATATGTTGAAATAACCTTTATCAACTCTTCCTGAGTGTTTTAACAAAGTAATAACTATTCACAGTGTTTAACATACACATAAAATAATTTGTGGCGTAAAGGTTGCAGATCAGTGGTTGGAAATTCGAAGAGATGCAATCAATAAGGAGATGCTTTCTCATCTTTTTATCCCACTGGTTTCTACATAGAAACCACCGCAAAGCAACACGGTGTATACACATGATGCTTGCTAAACAACATGGTACATACACATGCTGTTCTATTAAACAGCACACCGCAAAGTATCACGGTACAGACACATGATACCCGCCAAAACAAAACTCCGCAAAGCATTCCGGTATGTACACAGAATGCCCGCTAAATCATATACACCACCGCTGAGTAAATGGTACATACACATCTACCAGCAAACTGTTGGATGAGAAAGCAGCTCCCAAATATATAACAAGATTTCAGTCAGAATCACATCCCTTCGGAATTTTCCGCCACACAAACCAATAATTTGGTTTGCCCCAAAATTCCACCGCAAACAAAACTGGTGTTCACAACTGATCCTGCAGAGCCTCCCGAATGTCTAACATTAAAATATCAGAACCAATATCAGATAGATGTACGCCATCTGGTTTATATAAGCCCGGTGTGTCAGATGTAATTTCTGGATGATCAATAAAGACCCCCCTACCATTGTATTTTATAAAGCGACGAATCACTCTATTAATGAATTTTCGTTTGGATTCCATTTTGTCTGGAACCTGTGTTTCTGACCATACAATACAAGGCAACATAGCAGAAACGAAAATGGCACTGCTAGTGAATGTTTGAACTAGATTACTTTAGTCATCCTTCATATTATGGATCAAGACCACCCCTTTCAGATAAGCTAAGTCATTGGAACCAACATGAACCACTATTGCCTTTGGAGCAGCATTATGGAGAGCAGCATACTGAATCTTTGGTAGAAGCTGTTGCCATTTCATGCCGCCCTGACCCATCCACTTGACTTTCTGAACTTTGGAAGCGCCAACCGTACTTTCAAGCTGCCTGGTTCTGGCTCGGGCTGCTAATCTATTTATGTAGGAGTCCCCTACCAACCATACATCTGGAAATCAAAATTTATGATGCAAATTATCAATAGGGCTAAGGAGCAATGAGCAAGTCCGCTTTATAGTCTTATGTACTTGAGAAATGAATTGGACTGCCATCTGCCCATTTTCTTGATAGTCTCATACGATACGCCTTTGCTGGCTAACCACGAAGCGGCCCCAATACGGAAGGAATGCGTTCTGAAATGTGTTGTTGGTAGATTCAGAGCAGTTATAGCTTTATTTAAAACTGCCCCAAATTGATATCTTGTAAGAGGTTGCCCATTAATATGACAAAAAAGATATACTGATTTGTGAGGTCTAATTTTGAGAAACGCTTCCATGGCCAATAATGGACATTCTGTAGATTCAATAGCTGGAATGTCAATTATATATGGTTTTCCTGTTTGATTGCATTTGGCCTTACGCTGGCGGATTCGTAAAATATTTTGCCCAGCTTTGGTGGTACATAATACATCAGATACTTGCAATGGTTGATCAGGTTGCTGTGACGATGTAAATACCAACTCACTAACACGGAACAAACCAAAAAATGCCAAACGGTAAGCTGCTCTAAATAAAAGTGTTTCATACTCAGAAATGCAGATATTCCCCAAAATTTTACAAATAGCAACCAGAGTATTATGCATAATTGGCATACGGTTATCAGGATTGGCTCTAAGACGCTTGTAGCCTTCAAGCATTTTTGAAATGGCAAAAGTGGAAGTGTTATCAAAATTATGGTTAATTTTATGTTGAAAGCTAATAGCAGATATGTGCATGGCAGCTGTTGATGGGGCATAACCATTGTGGAAAAGATAAGTAATATAAGCATGAATATGAGTTTCAGGTACTGGCCACTGCAAAGGGAGAGCATAATTAGATCTAAAAGTTGAAAAGTTTGCCAATGCAGTAGCATATGCATGACGGGTATTAACTGACAAACTTGCAGTCACAAGCTGGTGGGCTCCTGATTGAAGACGCTCCAAAGATGGTCTGGAACAGGCTCTGGCTCTGGTTCGGCTTCTGGGGCCAACTGTCGAAAGCGATTCATCTGCAATCGAGATAAACTGTCCGTCACGGCATTCCGAGAAGTTGATAAATGTTCCGCTTTGAGAACAACATTCAGCTGCAAACATTTTAATGTAATGATTCTGACCAAGACCATGACATACTCTGCCTTTGACGTTTGCGAATTCAAGATATGAACAACTGCCTGATTGTCACATTTGAATAGAATCTTTTTGTTGCTGAGATGCTGACCCCAGATTTCAAGAGCAACAAAAATGGGGAACAATTCAAGTACTGTAATGTCATCAGTAATACCGCGGTGAAACCATTCAGCAGGCCACAGACCATATGTCCATTTTCCCTGAAAATAAGCTCCAAAGCCTTTACCATAACTTGCTGAACTGTCCGTAAACAAACATAAGTCAGCATTTGACAGCCAAAACCTGTCATGAAAGACAGAGACACCATTAAACGATTTGAAAAATGTCAGCCATGTTTGCAAATCTAACCTCATTGCCTTGGAAATCCGAATATGATGATAAGGCTTTGTAATACCCCTTGTAGCATTTATCAGCCGGCGGCAAAAAGGACGACTAGGAACGATAGCCCGGCACATGAAATTCAGTGAGCCAAGAAGAGACTGCATAACCTCCAGTGTAATACTGGACTTATGTAATATTTCTTCAATAAGACTTTGTAGTTTCATAATTTTGTCCTTTGGAATTCGTACCTCCATAAGAATTGAATCAAGTTCAAATCCCAAGAAAATGATGATTGTTTGAGGCCCTTCTGTCTTTTCATCTGCAACAGGCACGCCCATTTTTCCACAAGGCTTGAAAAAGGAAGTCATAATTTCTTGACAGTCAGTTGTGCCAGCTTCACCCCCAAACATACTTATTTGAAAATGTACCAAATGATAGCATACTTATGTTTTTAAAACACATCAATCTTTTTAACAAAGTATAACTGCTTTAATTTTTAAATTTGTTCTAGTTTTACATTTTATACATTTATGACTTATCATTATAATCGTTTCACTACAGAACCATGTTAGTTCACCATTTTGACGCAAATGACCCTCATGGGTTGATGCGTCGTTAAACCTGAACTCATCATCATCATCACCCCCAAACAAAAAATCATCCAAGTAATGTTCAAGTTCACCCACTGTGCATGATTCTCTTACAGCATAATGTAAGAAATGGGCAAATTTCTCCCATAATGCACATGAATATGAAAGTCCAAAAGGTAAGCAACGGTCAAAGAAGTATTGACCATCAAACATAAAACCTAACAGGGGAAAATCATCTGGGGAGATAATCATTAGGCGAAATGCATTTTTTATATCAGCCTTGCCTAGCAGAGCACCTTTTCCCAATTTCTGAATCATTTTAACAGCTTGATCAAATCTAGTATATTGGACACTGCAAAATTCAGGGTCAATATAGTCATTGATTGAATCCCCCTCTGGATATGATAGATGGTGTATTAAACGATATTCACCTGGCTGTTTTTTGGGTACCAAACCCAGAGGAGAAACCCTAAAATCAGTGAAAGGTACAGTTTGAAAAGGGCCAGCAACTCTTCCTGCTTCCAATTCTTTCGTGATTTTTTGCCTGACAATATCAGGGGCTTTATTTGCTGAAGGTAAATTTTTTGATATGACCAATTTTCGAGGACCTTCAAAGTTAATGTGAAAGCCATTTTTAAACCCATTTTTCAACTCTTCCGCTGTTTGTCTGTCTGGATATTCTTGCAATTCCTTCTCAAAGGCAGATAAATCTACAGGAGTGGAGCCGAGCTCAAATTTATTTCCGTTTGAATGGACCACGAAAGGAGGACCTTTGAGTGTGATCTATTTCAGTGTTCTTATTTGCAGTGAATGCATTCTGTTGTAAATTTTGACTGTGTCTGGGACATTGGTTTTCAGAATGGTCCCCCTTACATGCCAAACAAACATGAGAAAATCTACAATTTTTGAAATAGCATTTGCCTTTGTTATAATCAAAACATACGCCAAGTGCAAGACGAGACTGATTTGAGTGGCCAGCAAAGCTAGGCTTAGATTGAAAGGTAGTTGTTTCTAGCTTGTTTGTGTTTGTCATTAATTTAAGCCACAAATCTGAATAAATTTTATTCCACGGCTCCTGTTTTAAAGCTTGCCTTGTCCTAAATTCAGCATCATATTCTCACCATGCTAAATTTTGACACCTGCTTTCAGCCTCTCTGATGGTGCTCAGGTACTGAATTAATTCAAAAACTTTATCCTGATACTTTTTCAAATATATAGTCATGAATATTAAAAAAGCATCTGTCCACTCCCTGATATTGGTTATTTCTTTTAATACTTTAGGGTGTGTTTGAATTTGGCCATGTTCATTTATAAATAAATTACCAGATTCCTCCCCACGCCTTTTTTGATTTTTCTTTAACAGAGAAGCCAAATTTATATATTCATTTTTCCATATCTTAATACAAATATCTTGCGGAACATGCATCGCAATATCATCATCAGCACAACGTACATCCGGCATCTGAAAGTCAGACTGAGTGTTTTGTGCAATTGTTTGTGCTAGAGGGGTCCCCTGAACCCCCAAAGCACTAGTCCAAGTATTTAACATACTGGACCCTGTAGCATTAATCTCAGGTGAGTATGACACTTGGTTACCTGACTGTTGAACCCCGCCATCACCACATAACCTTACAATTTCTGGTGTTCCTGTTGCCCCCGGTTGAGGGCATGGCTCATTTGCTGCTGTTTGTTGCTGATTTTGTTTTGCTTGGCCCCTAGCCTGACCCTTCCTAGCCCTCTTTCTAGGTGGCATGATTATGGAGGCACCAAGATAATCTCAAAATTGGGCTTGAAATGTTCAAAAAGTTGAAAAATTTGCCAAAAAACTGGACTGAAAACTTTTTCCTTGCTGCAGCAATCAGCTGTCGTCAGAAAGAGGCTGTTGCACTGGGACCCAGCTGTGCAAAACACTTTCAGTATGTCTACATATAAGCCTGGAACCAATCCTTTACAGTGCTCAAAGGACATGTGTACTGAAATGACCTTACAAGTTGGTACAGTAATCAAAGTACTGAAACAACCCAAATTACCAAAAATGCGAACTGGACTTACTATTTTAATGCTGAAATAAATGGAGCCTATTGTAGATCAATATGCTGTAATATTAGACATTACCTCTCTCTAAAATAAGAACTTGACGTCTCATGAAAAATGAAGCCTTATTCTCGTATTTTCTTTGAATAATACAAATATCTCATTCAATTCCTGCTGTAGTGTGGCTACAGCTTTATGTTTGCAGATTGCTGACACTATGCTTTACACATGTTCACCTCTAACTGGCATTATGCTTTAACACTTAACACGCTATGGGCAGATTCAGCAGACAACAAATTGGTGATATTTTTCTTTTTTTTTCTTAGAAAATAGGATCTGACTCTTCATGCAAATTGTCTCCTTAGGAGACAATTTGCATGAAGAGTCAGATCCTGCTTTCTATGAAAAATAAGAAAAAAATGTTTCAAAATGGCGTCTGCTGAATTTTTTACCCAGCATGCAAAGTGTTAATTATGTTCACAGGTTACAGATATTTTGGTTAGATTATATTTTCCATTTATAAATGAATTCTGGTAACACTGTTCACAAGTATTAAACTAAGGTTATTGTCTTACTGTGTTTACAGATTACTGACATTGTGGTTTGACTATGGTCAATGGCCAGAGGTTCATGAGGCTTTGGTTGAAGGAATTAAGACAATACAGATTGATAACTGGCTACAGGTAAATTTTATCTGACCGACCCTATTTTTAGCCCAGCATCTCAAACTTTATCCCTGTATCCCAGAATACTGATAATCCCTCTATTTTTTTTTTTTTTTTTTTTTTTTTTTTTTTTGATCAGTTGTCCAATTTTTCATTGCAATAACCTTTTGCAGATAATTTAACACTTAAGGCACCAAGTAAAATTTGTAGCAGACGACATTCTGAGTTTTTATTTATTTATTGTTTTATTTTCTCTGAGAAAATTAAAACAAAAATGTAGTCTGCTGCAGTTGTGATTAGCACTTTAAGGCTTTAGTGTCTCTTTTAGTGAGTCTTACCATGCAGTTTCACACACAGTCTTCCTAAAACAATGAAATTTTCTTATCTGATCCTTTTCCTGCTCTTTGTGACTTATTATGCTGTGCAATATACCCCATTTCACTGCTAAATTTAGCCGGCCTCGGTGGCTCATTTGGATGCGCCGTCCGACTGGAGACCAGGAGGTCGCGGGTTCAAACCCCCACCGAGGTCGGCAACATTCTTTCGTGGAGATTGATCGTGAAATATGTTCTCTCCCTTCTGCTGATTCAAGAAGGGCAGTTGTCAGTTTCTGGCAAAAGAATGTGCACAATACTGGTTAACCGCTTAGAGGACTAAGCCTGCCCAGTAAACGTGTGGTTAGGTAAACTGACCGCGCTTGACATGACCATATTGGGTTGACTGGACCGTAAAACCTCAACACAAAAACAAAAAAACTGCTAAATTTACACTTCTGTGGAGTACTGTAAGGCAAATGCTACATTACCACATTATTATGATTACATACCTCACATTTTGACTGGTGGATAGGGAATTTTCTAGATCTTATAATAAAATTTTATGAATGATAATGCCGTAAGTAATAATAATATTTGTATTCACAACTGAGAATGGCAAGGGGGATTTTCTTTATGTTCAAAGTAGTGTCTTCAGTTGAAGTCGCATCTTAGTGCCTATCGATATGCCTAGTGTCAATTACGGCAAATGGCTTTGTTTACTGACTATATAATACAGTTGTCTCTTGTTATCTCGACCTCGTTTATCTGGAATAACCGCTTATCTGGAAGTGAAAATAAAGTCCCTGCCTAAACATGAAAATCTAACAACAGGTAAAAAATATTGTTGAAAAGAGGAGAAATTGCTCCTAAGGAGCAATTTCTCCTCTTTTCCACAATATTTTCAATATATCTCTAACTTCAAGAGCCCAGTTATACATATATTTGTTAAATGTGGTTGTTCGAGTTATTTTTTCCTCAATTCTGCAAATCTGATATGTCGAAGTACGGATATCTCAAGGTATTTCAGAGAGTCCCTTGGAATTTGAGATAATGAGAGTCGACGTAACATGTCTATCATTTGTAGGTTATACCACAGTTAATAGCGAGAATTGATATTCCAAGAACTCTGGTTGGTCGATTGATTCATCAGTTACTGGTTGATGTTGGGAAGGCACATCCTCAGGTACTAGCTCTAGATGGATTTGATCTAGATGATTTGTATTTTCCTAAATTTGTTGATAAATATGAACAGTTTCCTGTATCTGCTCTTTACTGACTGTAAATCTGTTGAGTTTTGAACAAAATATGAACAACTTCTTTTATCTGCTCTTTACTGACTGTAAATCTGTTCAGTTTTTGAACAAGATATGGAAGGTTTCCTTTATCTGTTCTTTACTGCATGTAAATCTGTTCATTTTTAACAACTTGTGGACAGTTTCCTTTATCTGCTCTGTACTGCATGTAAATCTGTTCAGTTTGAACAAAATATGAACAGTTTTCTTTATCTGTTCTTTACTGCATGTAAATCAGTTCAGTTTCAAACAAAATATGAAAATAGCCTTTACTTGCCTTTTCTAAAATTCAACATGATATGCCCTGAAGTACAGGTTCGTGTCCCTAGCTATATTTCCTTGTTATTGCTAGGCCATATTATTGAAAAGAACTCTCACAAATGCACGTTAGTGTAGACTTTATGGGAATCATTCATGGCTCCAGATAAGATGGGGTATCCATATTTTTTTCTCTTATTTCTCCACAAGAAAAAACATTTGTTATGGGTACTGAGGTGCTTCTAATGAGTACCCATAACATATGTTTTCATGGAGAAATTTAAATATCAGGGCTCAGTTGTTCAAAGCTAACGCTGTCGTTAGTTAACGATTCGTTAAAATTTACATCGAGTGACACGCAAATATGCTGAAATTTTTTGCTGAAAAATGTGAGTAGCATTTGCAGTGCAAAAGCTACTCATATTTTTCAGCAAAAAATATCAGAATATTGTATATTTAATATTCTAAAACAGTTAACGAAATGACCCTTAACGAGCTCGTTAAGCTAATGACGCTTTGAACAACTGGGCCCAGTACTTTTCTGTTGAAAAAAGCTTGATCTACAGCCATGTGAAGTTTCACTGTTCTAGGAATGGCATTTTATTTGTGTTTTGCCTTTATTACTAATTCAGCAAGTGACAAACTGATGAAATTTTTCTTATTTTTCCCAGAGTTAGGCTTGGACATTTCATGCAAATTGTCTCCAAAGGAGAAAATTTGATATATATATGCCAGAAAATAAGCTTTGACATTTCATGCAAATTGCCTCCTTAGGGGACAATATAATTTTACCAAAAAAAAAAAATAGTTTTTGAAATTTCATGCAAATTTAGGAGACAATTTGCATGAAATATCAAAACATATTTTCTGGAAAAATAAGAAAAAAATATTGTAAAATACCCAGCATGCTAAGTGTAAAATTTCCAATTGCAGGCATTGATATATCCTCTGACAGTAGCCTCTAAGTCAAATGTAGCGGCTAGACAGACAGCTGCCAATAAAATACTGAAGAGTATGAAAGAGCACAGTAACACTCTGGTTCAACAGGCTATGTTGGTAAGTATGGGAAGTGTCCGGCTGGATGAGTGGTTTGTGCTCCAAACTTCGGATCACAGGGTCCCAGGTTTGAATCCCACTGGAGGCAGAATTCTGCTCATGACTGTATGGTGCTTCATTGCACAGAGCCTTTCATTATCATCTTGATATGATTTAAATAATGTTGAAAGGGACGTAAAACACCAAATTGTATTGATATGTGTGGGCAGGGATAGCTTTACCCTTCAATGAGGGCCAGAATCAGGACCCAGTCTGTTTGAGATAATGTTGATTTTTTTTTTTCAGCTTTACAGAAAATATTCCCACTCAAAAAAAAAAAAAAGATAAAAATAAAACAACAACAAAACATTTGTATTGATCACGACAATATGGACCCTTGTCATATATGAGGGCAATGAAGGCTATTCAAACTGGCATATCCACACATTTTTTATCAAGTCATTCATTGCCTGTTTATCGAATTGCTTGATACTGTACATATTTACAATTGAAGAAGGCCCTGATCCAACTTCATGAATGATCATGGCCTTTTGTATTTCCATATGACAGAAGAGGCATTTGTGGCTTATATACCCAAGTGATAGGTCATTAGCTATTAAAGCAACATATATAACAACCCTAATCCAGAAAGGAGTATGGTAAATGTCCTAAAATTTTGTACACCAAAGTGTCTGACAAAGTGACATATGCAAACAGTGAAGACCTAGATCAGACTGCTCCTGAAGGAGCAGTCTGATCAGGGTCTACACTGTTTGCCATTCCACTAAGTATTTTAAGAAACGGCTGTATAAATAGCAAAATTTAGGCCAAAATTGTATGTAATAAAGTGTTCGAAATTTTAGGACATTTATCGTACTGTTTGTTAAGTTGATACCTACATGTAAGCTTCTTTTGATATAACAGAACTAATAAATTATTCCAAGTTGAGCCTCCAGTTCAGTTGGTAGATTTTTAATGCTACTTAGGCAAAGACGTCAAAAAACATGGCCGCTAGGGGGCGGGGCTTATTTTCTCTGTATAACTATATAGCCAACAGACAAACAGGCAGATTTAGGGCTTTGCTGTTTACATTCGCCTGAAGACATGTTTTCTCATGAAGCAAGTCATGCATTCTACGTTTGCATGTTTGTTTGCAGGTGAGTGAAGAATTGATTCGTGTTGCTATTCTCTGGCACGAGTTGTGGCATGAAGGTCTAGAAGAAGCATCTAGACTGTATTTTGGAGAGCGTAACGTTAAAGGTATGTTTGCCACATTGGAGCCACTTCATGCCATGATGGAAAGAGGACCACAGACTTTGAAAGAAACCTCCTTTAACCAGGTGTGTACTGTTTTATGTAAGGACCTCTGTTTAATGAGGGGATTTTCACAAAATATTATGCTCCATTTGGGGAAAAATAGGAAAAATATTTTGGAATATAATCTGCTACCATTTAAATTCTGGATTTTAAAGGTTACCATATTTATTCCCCTACCCCTCCGACCTCTGCCCCACCCCCCCCCACGCACCCACCCCTCCCCGCAAACTGTGTATGCGGGGTATACAGTTTTCACATTGTACATCCATATGTCTGTCTGTCCATCCAGCTATTAGGTTTTTGGTCTCTTGCAGGGGGTATCTAAGAAGCACTGCTTCTTGACATTTCTTGTTAGCTTAAGTTTTCCAAAAGACTGCGGCATCTGATCAGTGTCTACACTGTTTGCTTTTCATCTAGTAGTTTAAACATTACCAGGTGGAAAAATAGACTTGTTAAACTGTTAAGAAAAGTATGGTAATGGTAAGGAGTTAAGATGTCTGAATATTTAGGGTAGATATCAAAATGAAGCAGCCAGTGTGCCAGGTGAAACAAATCATGTAGTACCGTAATAACCCTAAGTATTGGGACAGATAGGCTTTTGCAACAGTGTAGACCCAGATCAGGTGCCATATAATGTGGTATCTGGCCCCGAGGTTATAAAACTTCTTTCATGCTCATCTCAGCTGAGCATGAAATTTGTCCAGCTAATAAATCCCAGATTACTGACAAATGTAAATTCTTTCTTGCTAAAGATAGCTGAGCATGAAAATTTCTCTGCTAATAAATATGAAAATGACAACTATTGTTGGCATTTTCATATTAATTAGCAGAGAAAATTTCATGCTCGGCTGTGTTAGCACGAAAAAAAGTTTTATAACCTTGGGGCCTGATCAGGGTCTACACTGTTTGCTATACATACAGCAGTATTTTAGACACATCAAGTAATAGCAGCATGGACTAATTCAAATTATAGGACAAGTATAGTAAATAGGTAAGGTGTCCCAGTACTTAGCATTATTATGGTAATCATGCTGAAAACAGACAAAAACTGAAAGAGATACTTATTCCCTGAGACGCTGAGTCATTGGTCTCATGTTGCAAGCGTTTATTTGACCACCCATTATAAACATGCCTTTAACATGAATGATGCTGGGATAATGAGTTCCCAGTGGCTGTCCTTGAAATTTTGATGTCAGTCCTTGAATCAGAACATTCAAAGCAATATCAGACCTCACAGACACTACTAAAAGATGACTTTTGTGTTTTTTAGGCATATGGTCGAGACCTGATGGAGGCTCAAGAGTGGTGTAAGAAATATCAGCGGTCCGGTAATGTGAAGGACCTCACCCAGGCTTGGGATCTGTATTACCATGTGTTTAGAAGAATTTCAAAACAGTTGCCACAGGTTTGTATGGCATATAAATATGTCTCTTAGCTGATGAGGGTTGATGACTTGGTGTTCTATTTAATCATATCGAGATGATAGAAGGATGATAATGAAAGACTCTGTGTAATGTGTAACAGTCATGGCTTGAATTTCACCTCCAGCGGGATTTGAACCCAAGACCTCATGATCCTAAGTTGGGAGCGCTAACCATTCGGCCACTTCATCCTCATAGTTGACTAAGTACACCACAACCCCTTTATAAGACTGTTGCTGGGATCCTAAGTGAAAATCGTGTTAGCTAAACAATAATGTTATGTTCAAACAAAAATGTCTAGATTATATAGAAAAATGACCATTTATGGTCAATTTTCTATATAATCTAGACATTTTTGTTTAGATACAACACTTTTGGGGTCCACCATTAAACCGCCTTATATCTGAACCGTCTTATATCCAAACTGTCTTATATCTGAATGGTCTTATATCCGAACCGTCTTATATCTGAACCGTCTTATAATCAATCGTCTTATAAAGAGGTTCCAGTGTACCAAGGTAAAGGCACTATTTCACCAAAATGTACATTGTGTGACTTTCTGGAATTGCTTCTCTGAGGCAGCTCTAATAAGTTTCACAATTTATGCCTTGTTTCAGAAGAAACAAAAGATATTCAAAATTACACCACAACCTCTTTATAACAATATTGTTGGGGTCCAAAGCATAAACTGTGTTAGTTAAACAACCGTGTTATATCCAAACAAAAATGTATAGATTATATAGAAAAATGGCCATTTTTCTTTATAATCTATACATTTTTTTGGATTCATCTTTGGACTGTGTAATGTCCAAAACTGTGTTCTAATGAACTATGTTGTAAAGAGGTTGATGTGTACCACTAAAATTACCATTTGATTTGGGTTATGCATATCATATAAGGGGACTTGATACATTTGGTAGCTTGTCTGCCATCTTTTAACAAGGGAGACAATTTTTGTGACTTCCTGTCTGCTTTTCTGCATATCAAGCCTTTCTGAAAAAGGGTCTACTTACTGCATGTCATAAGTAATACCTCAATACCCATGAAATGCCATATTTGAACATCCCAGAGCAGCCTGCTCTTGCACAGAGTTTTGTTCTTTGTCATGTCTGGTAGCTGTAGATAGATAAGATGCTTTTTCCAGTCAAAGATTTTTATATTTTCTTATTTCTTCACAAAAACATCAGTTGTGGGTGTGCATTTAAAAGATTTTATGTAGAAATAAGAAAAAATATTTTTCTGGATACTTCTTTTTGTCTAGAGCTATGTCACAGCATTTCAGGATTTAAAACATCTAAAAATCGAACATCCATCACAAAAACATGCCTATATAATTTTGACCCCCTTAAACCCCACTTTTATATAGTAAAACTTGGGTTTACAGGGGAATACATTATTTTTCTTATTTCTGCTCAAAAACATAGATTGTGGGTACTCGTTAGAACTGCCTTGCCAAGGCGGTTCTAATGGGTACCCAGAATCTATGTTTTGAGCAGAAATATGAAAAATATCAGAGTTTTTATCTGAAAATTTTCAGTTTTTGGAGGTGAAGTTTTCTATATATTTGATGGGGTGGTCGGGTGGTGCGAAGGTGCTGTGTATCTTACATCACTGGGGCGTCCAACTGATATTGGCTTACAGTTGGGCAAGGCCTGCTATCCTTGTAGTGGGTAAGGGTAGAGGGGGAATGTTTTTATTTCTTCTGTTTCTTCACTTTCATTCCTGTTCCTCTTTCTTCCCTGTCCCTCTCTTTCATCTCCTCTACTCTCTTCTACCTCTTTTCTCCCTTTCTCTGGGAGACGACACAAAATGACCCTCAAGGGTTGACGTGTCGTTAAACCCCAACACAATAACAATTCTATATATTTGAATAGGAGTGTTTTCATAATGAAAGGCCCTGAAGTAAAACATTTGCATAGCACAAAGTGAACTGTAAAATGGAATGTTTTCCTTTCTTTATATGTGTGTGTGTCCGAAAACAGTGACTGTTCATAATGGCAGCAAAGCTGCTTGGAACAAGAATATTTGTGTGTTTTTGGTAATATCCAAAAGCAAGCAAAAATGGATAATATAGATATTTGAGCCCTGCTAATCAGATATTGTTACTTTTAGAACTAATGAAGGCCAGTTAATCCTTAAAATGCCAAGAAAACCTGCATCTGAAAATGTCGTCTGTTTATGTCGTCTGCTGAATATTCTTGCAAACTTTTCAAACCTATTTTTGCATGCAGGCAAACAGCGTGGACCCTGATCAGACTGCTTCTAGAGGAGCCGTCTGATCTGGGTCCACACTGTTTGTAAAAATGACTTTTAAAATCACAAGCAGATGACAAAGCAGACGACAGTTGTTGTGATTGGCAGTTTATGGGTTGTGCACTTTCAGTATTGCACCTGCAAAGGAGTGATGTAGGATTCTGAATATCAGTCAGTCTGTCTGGCTGTCCAGATTTGCATATAACCTGTTTCTCTCGACTGTAGCAGCTCTACTAGAAGGCAATTCTAAGGAGTACACTCAATATACCATTATTGTCAGGAAGATCGAAAAGATTCCCCTAAATTATCGTCATTTTCTTCCTGACCTGGGGCCATGATTAACCCTCAGTGGCTCGAACTATCCTTGTCTCAAACAAATTTCCATGGTCCCAAAGATGTTCAATTTATTAAGGTTTAACTATATTTAAAACTGCTTCTTTTCAGCTCACATCATTAGAGGTACAGTATGTGTCTCCAAAACTGTTACGATGCCAAGACCTAGAATTAGCAGTTCCTGGAACATACGATCCTAATCAACCAGTGGTGAAGATCAGAAAAGTTCAGAGTTCCCTCCAAGTGATAACCTCAAAACAGAGGCCAAGGAAACTGAGTATATTTGGTAAGATTTGGAAGCTCCTAGAGTAATATAAAAAAAAGTGGGTACCTGATCTGATACACAGGGCTCTTTATAACAAGGCTCATTATAGCACAAGTTTTGATAGAACACAGTTTGAACATGGACCCTAAAAATGTTGTATTCAAACAAAAATATATAGATTATTAGCAAGCAGGAGCAACATAGGTCACCTTCTAGTGATATCGTTGGGGTCATTGTTGTTGTCGGCGCCAGCAAGGTTAAGTTTAGCTGCGTTTCTCAAACACCAAGGCTTGTAGGCAAATAAAACTTCATACACACATCTGCTTGATGCACCCTGCCCATTGCCATGGACCCTTACTGACCTTGACCTACTTTTCAAGCTTGGCTGAACAATGTTTAGTCGGTGTGTTTAGCTCCAGTTCTTGAACACCACCAGCAGTCATGACATAGCAATTCGGCAAATTTCTTGTCTATACAACCTGTGAATTTTTATTTGGACACAACACGGTTGTTCAGCTGACATAGGTCTAGCTTTTGACTCCAGCAGAAGTGTTATAAAGAGGTTATGGTCTATGGGAAAGTGAAAACCAAGTTCAATCTGTCCCGTTAAAAACTGCGTATAAAGACTGATAAGACTTTTAAATCCACAGTCATTTTAGCTCACTGTACGAAGTACAGGAAGCACTATGGCATTAGCTTTGGCATTAGCATTTGGCATTAGTCTATAAATGTTAAAGTTTTATGTTAAAGTATTTAAGAAGTCATATTATCCAAATTGTATTTCACATGATGGTAGATTCTGGTCCAAAGTTTATACTGGTTAGGAGTTTGATCTGAGTTTTCACTGCTAGCTAAGGCTTTTCTGTCTGAGTATATGGTCCATGCAGCAATGGCCCTCCTAACACAGTTTATGAACATTACATCAGCTCTTTGATTTTAAGTAGGTAGGTATTGACCCATTGTAGTCTGCAGACCCCCTAAAAGGGTAATTGGCAAACAGTGCAGACCCAGATCAGATGCTGCAGAATGCAGTATCTGATCAGTGTCTCCTCTGTTTGCAAATAGTTCAACCATTTTCTCTAGGAATATCTAAGTCACATAGCCTGACATACCTAACATTGAAATTAGACTCTTCCAATATATAGTATGGGAGAGTTCTTACATGTCCATAAAAACATACATTGTGCATAGTCATCAGAAATGCCTTGCTGAGGCACTTCTAATGAGTACCCACAACATATGTTTTTGTGGAGAAATAAGAGAAATATCGGTTCATTTTGATTGGAAAAAAAATGCCTTATCTGGAGCGATGTCTTCAAGCAGTCATTAGACGCATCAGTGGATAGTAAAATCTAAGGACAAGTATAGTAAGGATTTAGGACTGGAAATCCAAACACAGTAAAACCTCAATGACTCGAACACCGATGGTTAGTTGACTATGGCTAATTTGAACTTGTTTTTGAATCCCTAGGAAATTCTTCCGATAGCTCAAGAAAACAAATATTTAAGGAAATTTCCTTATTTCATCGCGAAATTGTTTGTTGTAGAGGCAATTCTAATGAGTACACAACATACTATTTTTGTATAGAAGATCGAAAAGACTTCTCTAAATTATCGCCGTTTGCTTCCTGACCTGGCACCATGATTAACCCTCAGTGGCTCCAACTACCAATGTCTCATACACTTTTCCATGGTCCTAAAGATGATATGTCAGTTGAAGTTCGACATGTTGTTGATATTCATCAGAAGCATCTTGCTGAGGTGCTTCTAATGAGTACCCTCAACATATGTTTTTGTGGAGAAATAAGAAAAGAATTTGATCATTTCGATTGAAAAAAGTGCCTTATCTGGAATTATGTCTTCAGGCAGACACGTCAGTTGGTAGTAAAATCTAAGGACAAGTATAGTAAGGAATTAGGACTGGGTATTCAAATACTTAGAGTAAATACAATACATGTATAACCATTTCATAGACTTTATCGAGTGCTTTAACCCTTATCCTCCTGAACCCAGATATACCCTGTTTTTGCAAACAGTGTAGATCCAGATCAGTTGGCTCCTGAAGAAGCCATCTGATCTGGATCTGCACTGTTTGTCATTAAGTATGTGAATTTGTATCAAAATCCAGAATCAGTTAATCTGATTGGCGGAAAATTAGAAGTGGGTGTGGCATCTTAATTTATTCAGCAGGACAAGGGTTAATACTTAGCATGCTGGGTAAAAAATTCTAGATGACTTTTTTTTTCTTTTTTTTTTTTTAATTTTTCAGAAAATAGTCTTTGATATTTCGTGCAAATTGTCCCTTGTGGAGACAATTTGCATGAAATGTCAGAGCCTGTTTTCTGGGAAAAATGAGTAAACTATAACTAGTTTGCTGTCTGCTGAATTAGCCCAGAGAGTGAGTGGTAAACAGAGATTATTATATGATAATTTTCATATCATACCCTATATTAACCCGAGATACCCATATAGCCAGAGGGCTGATATGGGTCGAGGGTTGATGTGGGGTATGATATGAAAATTGCCATATCATAATCTATTTATCATACATTTTTTTCTTTCTCACAAGTTTGCCTATTTCATATTGTATGCGGAGCAGGGCTCTGGAAATTTTGAAATCTGAATCGGTCCAGCCGATGACGATGACGTCATCAATGAGCCCATTTCCAAAAAAAAAAAAAAATATGTATATATCACCTGTCACAAAAACTAATGACAATTGGCAGTCCTATAACTCCTTTTAAATAATACACCTCAACCCCGTTATATGACGGAAGTCCGGGTATAACGAGCATGTTCAAAGCTTGCGTCATGTCATCAATAAATACAGTCAGGTATGTAAAAAAAAAAAAAAAAAAAAAAAAAAAAAAAAAAACGGTTTTGTTGTTATTTCCACCTCCGCAGGGTTTTCCTAAACTATTTATAAACAACTGATTCCCGTCTTGTATAAGCGTGAAGACGGCGGGAAACAGGAGAGACGGAACGAAACGACTTTCATGGACCTAATCATGTAATTAGGTCCAATAAAAAAAGGCCTGCGCTTCGGGCGGTTTTGCAGTTTTCAATGTTTCAAGATTTGACCAGACTGCTTAAATTTTAAGCACTGACCAATCTTGTCTAGCGCAAGTGATGCATTACTTATTTTTACCGTGAACTCTACCTTGAATTATACTCGTGTGTTACGGCAATCAACAAAAAAAAAAAAAAAAAAAAAAAGAATCAATCAATTATACCCAGATCAGACGCCGTTGTATGCGACATCTGATCAGGATGTACACGGTTTGGGAATTAATTTATCAGATCTGGGACCGACAAACCTGTTGATCAAAACAAAAAAGAAGAGGAAGAAAACGGGTGCGGTCAAGCGGTGCATTCTTTTATTACTCTCAGTAAAGCGACCTTTGATCTTTTGGACACGCCGACTGCACCTGGATGTTTTGCAGTCTCAGTGTATTCACACGTGTCACACAAACGGATTAATTATCAGACTACCATTACTGATGATTCGTGTTAATCACTTGTTTACCGCACAAAGGTCAGTGAAGTGTTGATTTTTTGACAATGTTTGGATAATGACGTAATTAATTTGTGCTGTGGTAGGTTGCCGTTATTCAGCTGTCTCTCCAATATACATGTCAAATGACCGTTTAGAGCCTTTTAACTACCATAATATCGCATTTAAAAGGTGCGCGGAAGTTGTCAGTTTGGGAAGACTTGACTGTTTGTGATTTTTTAGACATCATTGATTCGTGAAAATTGGTTGGTTGGGGAAAAATGGGGTTCAAGGCACAAACCTGTTGGACCGATTTATTAGCGTTTTGGGGTGTTTGAAATCGGTCCAGAATTCTTAATTTCGGTCCAGATCGGATATTTTTCCGGTTTTCCCGAGCCCTGATGCGGAGGCAAAGGCAACATCGAGTGCTCCGAATGTGGTGATTTAGGATTTCAGCCCGGGCAAAAAAGCTGTATCACCCAAGTGACCTGGTGATATGGGTTTTTGCCCGGGCAAAAAAGCCGTATCACCCATGTGACCCATTATCACACCTTTTGCACTCCACAAGAGTGATATGTGCTTGAAAGCCGTGTTAGTATAACATATGCAAAATGAACATATTTTCTAGTAAATGTATGATAAGGGTTAATATCTAACATACGGCTTTACGATATGACATATTGGAGAATAGAATTTGGAACTTGTCAAGTTCTGGTTCTGTTTTACAGGAAGCAATGGACAAGAATACATGTTTTTACTGAAGGGCCATGAGGACTTGCGGCAAGATGAAAGGGTGATGCAGTTGTTCGGATTAGTCAATAATCTCTTGTTGAGTGATCCCGAAACTTTCCGTAGAAACCTCACGTAAGTTTTTATTTGACTTATTAAAGGCTCCATATTCCTTAAAAAAAAGACATTTTATTATCCTAGAAAGGTTTGATAAATTGATATAGGGTATTAATACAATCATAAAATGTGGCACCTGACAGCCTGTATAATTTCAGTTAGTCTCTCATTCTTGAACTGGATTGAAAATGAAATAATTTTTTATTGTATTTCTGAATTAATGTTGCCAACAACTCAATTTTATTGCATGTTGATATGTCTAAAAATTGCTGAATAAGTGTCAAACAGTGTAGCCATTGATTAGATGTTGTGTTCTGTGGTAGCTGCTCAGGACTTAACACAGTGTGTTCAGGCCTGCCCTGAAACCAGATACTTCCTCACAAATAGTGCAGATCCAGATCAGTTGGCTTATTCAGAGACCAACTGATTTTGATTTGCACTGTTTGTCATTCAGTGTGTGAATTTGTATCAACAACCTAGATCATGTAATCTGATTGGCTGACAGTTAGAAGTGGGCGTGGCATCTTAATGTATTCAGCATGACAAGGGTTAAAATATGTAGTGTAAATGGTATAAATAATCTCTTAATTGGATTTTCTGTTTGGCCAGGATACAGAGATTCTCTGTGATACCACTGTCGACAAACTCTGGATTGATAGGCTGGGTACCTCACACTGATACGTTACACTCACTGATCAGGGATTACAGAGAGAAGAAAAAGATTCTACTTAATATTGAACACAGACTTATGCTTAGGGTAAGAAAATCTGCAACTAGTTGTTTGAAGCTTAGTTAGCTTAAAAGGACTGTCAACACATACAAGTTGCATGCATGGTAAAGTTTTCAGCAGACAGCAGGTTGAAACATTTTTCTTAGGGTATGACATTTCATGCAGATTGTCTGCTTTGGGTATGATATTTCATTCAAATTGTCTCCTGAGATAATTTCTATAAAATGTCAAACCCTGTTTTTTGTCAAAACAAGAAAATATCATCAGTTTTGTCATCTGAATTCTACCAGAAAGTGCTAAAGGTCAAAACTCCGCCTGCTTCATAAATGTACATAAGATCATATTAAGATCTATAAAGGTTCTCTTGGAAACACTGAACACAAAAAATAAAGAAAATCAAAGTTTCGGTTTCACGTCAAGCATGTCTTTACTAATATATAGGATATGAATAGCTTCTTGTAGCTTTTATTAAGTAAAACTTGGCCTTGGTGGCTCAGTTGGGAGTGCGTCCAGCTGGTGATCAGGAGGTTGCGGGTTCAACACCCCCACCCCCCTCACGCCCTGGGTTGGTGGCAGTTATCATTTTCTGGCAAAAGAATGTGCATAATACTGGTTAACCTCTTAGAGGACTAAGCCTGCCCAGTAAAAGAGTGGTTTGGTAAACTGACCAGGCTCGACATGACCCCATTGAGTTGACTGGGCCATAAAACCTCAACACAAACAAACAAGACAGTAAATACAGGTTGTTCTGAATGGGATTCTGTCCTATTTTTTTTTCTTGTGTATTTCCATGAAAATGTGAGTATCTCGAATCTCGTTATCTCGACCGCTTGTCTCGAATAACCGCTTGTCTCGAAGTGAAAAGCTGGTCCCTGTTTTAACATGGAAATCTAACAACAGGTAACAAAATATTGTGGAAAAGAGGAGAAATTGCTCCTAAGGAGCAATTTCCCCTCTTTACCACAATATTTTAAATATATCCCTTACTTCAGGAATCAAATTACATATTTATGTGTGAAGTGTGGTTGTTTGAGTATTTTTTCCTCATTCTGCAAATCTGATATGTGGATGTATGGCTATCTCTATTTATTTCAGAGAGACCCTTGGACTTCAAGATAATGAGAGTCGACTGTATTTTCATGGAGAAATGTGAAAAACATTTATCTTGATGCACGGCTTTAGATACAGCACTTTTTATGAATAAAAAATATTGATTTTCAGTAAGGCACTTCACAACTAATGCATTCATGGAGATATTTTAAAAATATTTCTCAGGCTACTCCTCTTATCTAGAGCTCCAGGATTTCTCTTTTATCTGGAGCTATGATTTAAGCTGATGGGAGGAGTAGTTTGAATACAGTCGACTCTCGTTATCTCAAATTCCAAGGGACTCTCTGTAATACTTCGAGATATCCGTACTTCGACATATCAGATTTGCAGAAGTGAGGAAAAACTAATTCGATTAACCACATATAACAAATATATGTGTAATTGGACTCTTGAAGTTAGAGATATATTGAAAATATTATGGAAAATAGGAGAAATTGCTCCATAGGAGCAATTTCTCCTCTTTTCCACAATATTTTTTACATGTTGTTAGATTTTCATGTTTAGGCAGGGAAAATATTTTCACTTCGAGATAAGCGGTTATTTGAGATAAGCGAGTTCGAGCTAGCGAGAGTCGACTGTATATAGAAATGTTTGTTTCAGATGGCTCCAGATTACGATCACCTGACTTTGATGCAGAAAGTTGAAGTGTTTGAGCATGCCCTTGAACACACTCAAGGTGATGACCTGGCCAAGATTCTATGGTACAAAAGTCCAAATTCAGAGGTGAGAATTATGTCTTAATACTGAATGCAAGTTATACCATATATGGGCAGGAAAGGCATGGATCATCTGCACATGCATGCTGTATGAAGGGTTTTCTCTCAAGGTTTTAAAATAAGGGTCCCAAAGATTCCCATATTTAGGGTTAAGGGGTCCTTTAATAAGATTTAGGGGTTTATTGTTTTAAAGAGGGCCGTTTAAGCACTAATTGCAACTGCAGCTGATGACACTTTGAAGTACTCTTTTTCAGAGAAAATAAGGCTTTACATTTCATGTGAATTGTCTGCATTGTCTGAAATGTCAAGTCTTATTTTCTCTGAAAAATGAAACCAAGTTTAGACTGTCTGCTACAATTTGTTTTGTGCTTTATAAATTAACAATTGCCCAAATATTGATAATTCTTTGCATTCAGACCTTGAATAGATTAAAATATAAAGCCATAGATAAATAAAATTAATTTTGGATTTGATTCTGTATGCATCACTCAGGACCCTTTCCCTTAGCTTTTAAGTGTCCCAAACAATATTTTGGGGTTAAAAAACTGCCAAAAATACGAGTCAGGGAAAACCCTGCATATGATCAGGGTCTGCACTGTATCATTACAGAGTGTCTAATACCTGAATACTTTGTGCATATATCTGTCTATAGATCATTCAAAAGAACCAAACAGCATTCAAAAGAACTAAAATTCATTCAAAATAACCAAATTGCATTCAAAAGAACCAAATTGCATTCAAAAGAACCAAATTGAATCCAAAAGAACCAAATTGAATCCAAACTGAACTTGAACCATACTGCATTCAGATAAGCCAGACTCTCTAGCACAGTTAGTAGCATGTCTGACTGCATATCCAGGGTTGGCGAGTTCAATTCCCAGCTCAACCACATAACTTTTATGGAGATTGATCGTGAAATAATATCTACGGACATTCTCCCCCTTGGGGTGATTCAAGAATTGCTGTTGTCCATAGCTCCAGATAAGAGGGGTATCCACAAAATACTTTTGATATTTCTCCATGAAAACATATGTTGTGGGTACTCATTAGAAGTGCCTCAGAGAGGCACTTCTAATGAGTACCCACAACATATGTTTTCATGGAGAAATATGAAAATTATCAGTATTTTTTTGGTTGAAAAAACAAAGCACCTTTTCTGGAGCTATGGGCATCAGTTACTGATGAAAGTAGCTACACAGATTCTGGTAAACCCTCAGAGGACTAAGCATGCGCAGGAACAGTGTGAGTAGGGTAACTGACCAGTCTCCACATGACCCTAATGGGTTGGCTGGTCCATAAAACCTCATCTGAAACAAACAAAAGCATTCAGATAGTAAAATAGTATCAGAAGTTACTGCTTTCACATAAATTGCACATGCTAGGACAATGTTAGAGACCCCCACCATTTACAGCGTTTTTACTATATATAGCATTGGAAATAAGGTTTTATTATATGACCTAAAAATAGACTCTTTTTCATTGGCTGAGAGCTGTTTTCAGCCTAGTGAATATTTCTGATGTTCACTGGCTCGGGGGTTTTTCCCATTAATTATGTGTAGCTAAAATAAGAACTTCATCAGTCTGTTCATTAGTTATATAATAAAACAATTGTTGACTATTGAGTCATTGAATATGATGTGATATCCACTGGCGAATACCAATAATGACCGAGGCAATAGCCTTGGTCAATATTGGTATTCTCCAGTGGATATCACATCATATTCAGTGACTCAGTACTCAATAATTGTATATTATATTACATGAAGTTCCCATAATGTGTCGTTTGAGTTTCCTTGTATAGATTCTGATTTGAATGCATGCAAAGTAAAATTCAAACATTTGAAAATACTTAAAACAAGCAGTCTGATTGAGATTTTCATGACAAGATGTTTTTTCAAACAGTGGGTCATCTTGATTATTGTAAAACTTTTCAGATATGGTTTGACAGGAGAACCAACTATACTAGATCTCTTGCTGTGATGTCTATGGTTGGCTATGTGCTTGGGCTAGGAGACAGGTTTGTTACAAGTTTTACTGTTTATAATTTATATCATTAGTGTGCTGAATAAACATTTCAGCAGACAACAACTTGAAATATTTATAATTTTCTCATATAATAAAATTTGACATTTCACGCAAATTGTCTCCTAAGGAGACAATTTGCATGAAATGTCAAATCCTATTTTATGGGAAAAGTAAGAATCATATCATAAGTTTATTGTGTATTGAATTTCTTCAGATACATCTACTGTTAAAGCTTTAGTACTTAGCCCTAAAATTTTGAACAAGTCAGTTTGACTATCGGGTGAATTGTCCAAAACATGCTGGCAGAATGGCAGACGGTGCCTCCCAGATTAGATCTAGGTCTACACTGTTTAACCAAGCCTGTCTGACTGAATATTTGTTGATTGTATTTTATGTGTTTATCAAAAATAATAAAAAAAAAATATAAGAAATATTTTAACTTGTGAATATCAAATTCAAAAAAAAAATGAAACAAATTTAATTATTTCATTGGTATTTTGAACTGCTTCTTATGTTATAAAAAAAATCAGAGTGGTAGTGGGAAGGTGCCATGTAGTTTTCTGCATTGGGGCATCTTACTAATTTGGCTTAAGTTAGGGAAATGACCTGTTGTACTTGCAGCAAATGTGGGTTGGGGGCATTTTTTTTAATTGTTACCTCTTGTCTATTCTATCTAAATATTGTTGACTGAGCCATTAAGTCTCAAATTCAAACAAACAAAAGTGTCACAGCTGCTCATTTATGCAGTCTTATCAGAACCTTTATGGTTTTATTACAAAATCAGTGATATTGTTAGAATTTATCATTAAAGTACTTGAACAGACTGCTAAGATACTTGGCTAATTTGGGTCTATACTGATCAGATGAGACATAAAAATCTTTTAAGTACCAAACCTTTAATTCATCTCCAGGCCAGCTGAGAGACTTGTTTTCATACTTCTTCATTCTATCAGATGCAGTCCAGGAACCTCACTGACCGCTAAATGTCATAGGATCAGAAATATGTACAGCTGTATGTGAGCACAAACCCGGGATCCTCGGATTACGATTATGATGCTCTACCAACCGAGCTATCTGGCCACCACTGTCACATTTGCATAGAGAAATAAGCAGTAATGATAATAATAAATATTTTTTTGCTTTTGAGGGGAATGTATATACTTTCAAGAAAAATAACTCTGCCATAGAAATATTTACTACTTTCTCACTGGGGACTACTCTTTAACACTTGGCATGCTTGGTAAAAATTTCAGCAAATGACATTTTGAAATACTGTTCTGAGTTTTCCTAGAAAATAGGATCTGACACTTCATGCAAATTGGCTCCTTAGGAGACAGTTTGCATGAGGGGTTGGATCCTATTTTCTAAGAAATCAGAAAAATATCACCAATTCTTCTTCTGCAGAATCTGCCCATAGTGTGGTAAGTGTTAAGAGTAGCCTCTTATTTTGAAAAGTTTCACATACAAGGTAGGCAACTTCCTATTTACAGATCAGAAGTTGTCTCCCTTTGCAAAATGACCCAAAGTCTTTCAAGTGTATCCATTACCCTTTAAGTAAGCATCATATCATAGCTGCAGATAAGAGGGGGTATCCGCAGAATATTTTTCTTATTTCTCCACGAAAACATATGTTGTGGGTACTCATCAGAAGCGCCTCAATGAGGGGCTTCTAATGAGTACCCACAACATATGTTTTCGTGGAGAAATAAGAAAGATATCAGCATTTTTCGGATGAAAAAAGCGCCTTATCTGTTGCTATGATCATATGTGGTGTCCTGCTTGTCATGTTGTGGCTTATTTGATTGTGTTATTTGACAGACATCCCTCCAATCTTATGTTGGATCGTATGAGTGGCAAGATAATCCACATTGACTTTGGTGATTGTTTTGAAGTGGCGATGGTGAGAGAGAAGTTCCCAGAGAAAATTCCTTTCCGACTTACGAGGATGTTGATTAATGCTATGGAGGTATGTCATCTTCTACAAATATAACATGAATCGAAGCATCAGAAACCGTACCTTGGGACATGTGCACCCAGAGAAGTTTCAGATCAGACTGTGTGAATGCACAGTCTGATCAGAATCTTCACTGGGTGCATTTTGGATAGCCAAGGATGTAAAGTTTCTTAATGCAGACAACAAAGATTTTGATCAGACTTCACGGATGAGCATGTTGATTTGAGTCTTCATTGGACGCACATGTCAGAAAGTACTTGTCACATTTGATATCTGATTCTTATTTTGAGATCAGTTTTATGGAGGCAGATCATTTGAAGCAGTTCTAATGCATACCCACCCACAGTGTAAGCTGTGGCACAAAAAATAAGTCGTCTTCTGAATATACCACAACCTCTTAACTGTTGCTGTGATCCAAGTAATAACCATTTTAGCTAAACAACCGTGTTGTATCCAAACAAAAATATATAGATTAAATAAAAAAATGACCTTTTATGGTCATTTTTCTATATGATCTGTACTTTTTTGTTTTGTTACCACCTTTAAACTATCTTATATTTGAAATTGTCTTATAATGAACAGTATAATGAAAGTAGTGGGACTAGAATGCTATTAACTCTTGTCCTGCTGAACCAGGATACGCCCTGCATTTGCAAACAGTGTAGATCCAGATCAGTTGGCTTCTTCCAGAAGTCAACTGATCTGGATCTGCACTGTTTGTCATTAGGTATGTGATTTTGTATCAACAACCTGGATCAAGTAATCTGATTGGCTGAAAATAAGAAGTGGGCGTGGCATCTTAATTTATTCAGCATGGCAAAGTTTAAACTTTTGCAGCTCCAGTCTCCAGAAGGAGTATTGAGATGATATGTTTTGTTAATTTTGTACCAAACCATATTTCGTGGGTACTCACTGGAATTGCCACACCACACTGAAATCACATCAACAGGGGTAGAAGAAACAGTTAAGATGCCACAGAATATGGCATCTGATCAGAGTCTCCCCTGTTTGCCACTCATCCAGTAGTTTTCAGATCCATCAACAGGCAGTCAAATGGACTTTTTCAAATGTTAAAGGCTCCATGTTCCTCAAAAATAGACATTTTTTATCCAAAAAAGGTTTAATAAATTGATATATAGTATTAATATGATCATAAAATATTGCACCTGACAGCCTGTAAAATTTCATTTAGTCTCTCGTTTTTGAACCGGATCAAAAATGAAATAATTTTTATTATAGTATCTCTGAATTAATGTTCGCAACTTTAATTCAGAGGTACGATAAAAAATAATTTCATTTCAAGAATGAGAGACTAACTGAAATTTTACAGGCGGTCAGGTGCCACATTTTATGATTGTATTAATACCATAGATCAATTTATCAAACCTTTCTTGGATAATAAAATGTCTACTTTTTAGGAATATGGAGCCTTTAAGACCGGTAGTCAAGGAGTGAAGGTGTCTTAATATACTGGACTATCATTTTTAGATGGCTCATTAAAAGCTGGTTTCGGATATCGGACAGTTTGAAGGTGAACCTTACAAATGTTGTATCCAAATGCAAATGGTCATTTTTCTATATGATCTATATATTTTTGTATGGATACAACACAGTTTTGTTTTTTTTTGTTTTTTTTTTCATGGAGATTGATCATGAAATAGTTTCTATGGTCATTCTTTTGGAAATAGTTTCTATGGTCATTCTTTCCTTCCACTGATTCAAGAAGGGTAGTTGTGAGTTGGAATGTGCACAAGTACTGACTGAACACGCAAAGGTCTTAAGCCTGCCCAGGAAAGGTGTGATTAGGTAAACTGACGGGCTCATCATGACCCTTAACAGTGTTTACTAGGAAGTAAATCTCCAAATTGAACAAATCAAACAAAATTCATTCTGGACCTATATTTGCATTTTTGTTGCAGGTGACTGGTATTGATGGCAACTACAAAACAACCTGTGAAAGTGTAATGGCAGTGTTACGTAGTCACAAAGACAGTCTGATGGCTGTGCTTGAAGCCTTTGTATATGATCCATTATTGAATTGGAGACTCATGGACAGTGAGTATTAACCCTTAAAGCACCAAGCAGACAAAACTCTAAAATTTTTATTTTTATTTTTTTTATTTTTTTTTTTTGAAACAAGTCTTGACATTTCATGTGAATTATCTGCTTGGCAGATGAATCACATGAAATGTAAACATTGTTTTCTCTAAAAAAATTAACTGCAGCAGACAATTTTTTTTCTGGGAAAACAAAGTCCTGACATTTTGTGTGAATCATCTTCTCTAAAAAAAAAAAAAGAAGAAAATTGTTGTCTGCTGCAGTTGTGATTGGCATTTTAAGGATTACCATTGAAAACCTGGAAATCTATAGAATAATAATAGACTGTTATAGAGAACCATACCTTAGAAATCTGAAAATCTGAACAGCAAATCCCAGATCCTTCTTTTGTGTTTGAATAGTTTGAGCAAAAATATGTACATCAAATCAGCGGCAAGTTATCTCATGTTGGTGTCAGTCTGCACCATTGCCAGTGTCATTCTGCATTGTTAATACTTTAGAAAAGACATCTCATGTTCATGCATAGCAGATAAGACTGTGGTATCCAGATAGTATATTGTGGTACTCATAAGAAGCACCTCACTAAGGTGCTTCTAATGAGTACCCACAACATATATGTTTTGTTTTTTTGTTTTTGGGGTTTTTTTTGATAATTAACCCTTCCCTTGCTGAACACGACATGCCCTGTCTTAGCAAACAGTGTAGATCCAGATCACTTGGCTTCTTCAGAAGCCATCTGATCTGGATCTGCACTGTTTGTCATTAAATATGTGAATTTCTATCAAAAACCTGGATCAAGTAATCTGATTGGCTGGAAATTAGAAGTGTGTGTGGCATCTTAATTTATTCAGCATGGCAAGGGTTAAGAACAGTATGAGTACTTTTTTGATGAAACTATGTAAAATCATGTTATAAAAACTACTTGCTTATTTTGACAAAATGCTGTAATAAGAGCCACACAAAATATAGGTGCCCTATAGCAGTCTGTCTGTCATTCCATCTGTCTTTTTATCATCCAGTCCCATTTGTTTTCCTTACTGGTAACTTGGCTTCTGTGTAATGTACTGTGATAAAACTTGCTGGAAATGTGCACCCTACAATAACCATGATCCATCTGTCTGTCTGTAGGACATAACTGCAAAAATTACTGTAATTACCCTAAATATATGGATAGTCATCTCTTAACAAACCATGTAGACCTAGATCTGAAGCCGCAGAAGGTGGTCAGATCAGGGTCTGCACTGTTTGCTAATCAGTCATAAGTGTTTATGTTGTTGTTATTTCTTATACATTACCTGCAGCCAATTAGTCTTGTATAGTTTTACGATTAGTATGGTAAAGAGTATAGTATCTGACCAGTGAGTGTAATTACTGTACACACCCGACTGTTTGAATACTGAAGATGAATTCAGAAGACAAGGCGTGTTTTCTTTGGTCTGCCTGGTAAAAATTTTTAGAAGGCATATTTATTTTGGGAGGCAGATTTATATAAGTCTTTGACTTACTTCTGTATGCCATTCAATTTTCTGTCTAATGCATTGACTAGTATATATCATTATGAAAACACGCCTATTCTAGTATATTGAATATTTCACCACAAAAAACTGAAAGTTATCAGATAAAAATTCTGATATTTCTTCATATTTCTGCTAAAAACAGATTGTGGGTACTCGTTAGAACTGCCTTGCCGAGCAGTTCTAACGAGTACCCACAATCTATCTTTTTGAGCAGAAATAAGAAAAATAATGTGTACCCCTGTAAACCCCAGTTTTACTATATAAAAGTGGGGTTTAAGGGGGTCAAAATCATATAGGTATGTTTTCGTGATGGATTAACTTTTTTTTTTTTTCCAGAAAAAAACAATTGTTCAGTGGTAAAAAAAAATAATTTACTGTACCATATCGTCTAATTATATTCAGGAAACTTAGCCATTCTTCTAAAATTTGAACGTCATACTTTCGGTAAACAGGGTAAACATCTGTAAAATTCCACCACTTTGTTTACAGCAACTACGAAAACAAAGACAAAAGGAAAGCGTTCTGATCCCACCTACTCTGGCAGTCAGGAGCAAGGGGACATTCTCGAAAATGTTGATTTGACACAGTCAAGCAACAAGAAGTCGGTCGCAGAGGTTGGACAGGCAGCAGGGGGAGATAACTCACAGGCAGAAGTTCTAAATAAGAAGGCAATAAGTATTGTTGAGAGAGTTAGAGCCAAATTGACTGGGCGAGACTTTCCCACAGAAGATTCAATAGATGTACCTAAACAGGTGGACCTGTTGATAAAACAAGCGACTTCACATGAGAATTTGTGCCAGTGTTATATTGGATGGTGTCCATTTTGGTAGAGCCAGTCAGTTCTGTAAAATTTTAAGACTGAGGCAAGGAAATCATGTTATGAACTGCATCACCCAAAAAGGGCTTACCCTTATCTTAGTGTTCTGAATTTAAACATTGGTGGGTGATAGTTAAAATAAAATAAATCAATTTTTTTTCCTTATTAACTTATTTCTACCTAGCATCCCAAAAAATGGTTATTGGCAAACAGTTAAAATAAAATAAATCAATTTTTTTTTCTAATTAACTTATTTCTACCTAGCATCCCAGAAAATGGTTATTGGCAAACTGCGTAGACTCATATCAGATGCTGCAGAATGTGGCATCTGATCTGGGTCTACACAGTTTGCATAAAATACAGGAGTTTCTGTAAAATGTGGTAATAATAAAAACTAACCCAACACTCCTTCTATTGGAAATGGACCAATCCAAAGAGTTAAAAGAGTCCACTTTGCATAAATGGATCAATAGAATTTAAGGTGAAGGTGAATGGGTACACTACAAAGGGAGAAGACTCTAAACTCAAAGGTTTTGCATCCATTTTCAAAGGGGGATCAATCCTGAAGAAATGAATTTGCTTTCATGTTGATGTATGAATCCTTTCTCAAATGGGGCTACTCTTAAAGGAAAGAATTTGCTCCCATATAGGAGCAAATTATTTCCTTTAATTAAGAGTAGCCCGATTTGAGAAGGGAGGCAGTTTCATTCTGGTCAGTTACATAAATTTACAAAGGTTGCCCTTGGGAACAAAGAACACATAAAAGATCCAAAAACTGAGTCTCGGTTTATTTGAGACTTTCCGTATGACAGTGGTGTAGATTGCATATTTTACATCACTGGTAAGTGTATCAGTTCATTTTAACCCATTTATGCCGAATGGACTTCCACCTTAACTCTTTGGACAAGTCCATTTCCTATATAAGGAGTATTTGGTTGATTTTTAATAATATGTTTCATAGCAGTTCCTGTAGTCAGTGCAAACAGTGTAGACCGTGATCAGATGCTACATTGTGGCATCTGATCTTGGTCTATTCTGTTTGCAAATGTCCCTTGTATGGGACGCTAGGCATAAATGGGTTAACAAGCAAGTCATCTTACCAGTGTAGCAAATTCGTATGAACTGTTGAGCTCTGTTTTCTGACAAATCTGCTCATTTCCACAGTACAAAAAAGAAAACTCCATTGATGTGAAGACTGAACAGGGCCATTAACCCTTTCATCCCCTAATTTCTGAAACAGATTCATTGGGCTGGATCTGGACTAGTCCATAGCTGAAAACAGGAAAGTCATCCAAAAATAAGAACTGAATGTAGATCCTGATGAGAAGGCTTGTTATGGATCATCTCATCTGGATCTACTCTGCTTACAAAAGTATTGGTTTTGGTCTGTAGGGCTGAAACAGTTAATGACAGATATATTTATGCAGTTCACTGCATTTGGATTTTTTTTTTTTTTTTTTTTTTTGAAGAAGAATTTGGTCATGAAAGTGATATACATGTATAAACAGACCAACAGAAGATTGTGTTGCATTAAGTTACAAACATGGTTAGTTTTCTTACACTAAATTTGGAACAGTTTTGTAATAAAATAAAAAAACAATGTAGCTGTTACACAGACAAAAAAATAATATGTATAATAAATACAATCACCACTATACTTGCTTAATATGAAAATGTGTTACTGGAGAGCATGGATAATTTGGTGAAAAACTTGCTCCTTTGAAACTTATGTTTGAATAAAATATCAGTGTTATGTAAAAAAAAATGCTTTGTAATACTTGAAACTATGTACATAAATTCTATAAATACTGTATGTACCCTAAGTATTCAGACAGACAAGCCTGAGGAAATAGTGTAAATGCAACTTTTCTGTGTTTTCACTGCTGTCAGGAATTGCTCTGTTTGCCGCTTATACAGCAGTTTTCTAAACACATCAACAGGTAGTAAAATGGACTTGTTCAAATATTAGTGCAAGTATGATAAGGAGTTTGAGTGTTAGAATAGTTAGGATGAATGCAGTACATGTTTGTTCTATTGTGTAAATAAGAAAACATTTGTTTGTGATTACTTGTTGCTTTTTTGTCATATATGCAGTATTGTAATGAAAAGTGTAAAAATGAAATGGTATGCTTGTAAATAAATGGCTGTAGAGAAGAGTATTCAATAAATATTTTTTGTGTTTCTCCATTAAAGCATAGATTGTGGGTACCCACTAGAAGTGTCTCTCATAGTCACTTCTCATGAGTACCCATAACATATTCTTTCATGGAGAAATTAGAATATTATTTCATGAAAACATATGTTGTGGGTACTCACTAGAAGTTCCTCAGCATTTCTAGTGAGTACCCACAATATATGCTTTCATGAAAAATAATGGTAGATTTTGGTGAGAAAAAAACATTTTCTCTAGAGCACAAATGTTACAACATGAAAAATACACATGTAGTACAATATGAGAAAAAAGTTTGCTGGCAGTGAAGGTCAAGATCACACTGTGCATCTGGGCGGTCTGATCTGGGCCTTCTCTGTTTGTTGATATATTTTCACAGTATCTATTAACCCTTAAACTGCCAATCACAACAATTGTCGTCTGCTTTGTCATCTGCTTGTGATTTTAAAAGTCATTTTTGCAAACAGTGTGGACCCAGATCAGACTGCTCCTAGAGGAGCAGTCTGATCAGGGTCCATACTGTTCACCTATATGCATAAAATAGGTTTGAAAAGTTTGCAAGAATATTCAGCAGACGACATAAATAGATGACATTTTCATATGCAGGTTTTCTTGTCGTTTTAAGGGTTAAGAATCAGAATTAGAATTTTACTGGTGATACATCAATAGACATATATTCATCAGGGCCAACGAGATCTCACAAGTGATGTGAATCTAGCGACAGAGTCCTGTGAACTTTCAGCAGAGGATACTATAGATGCAGAGAGTGCATTCCAATCCCTAATGGTGTCTGGGAAGAAACTGTACTTGTAAATGTCAGTTCTAGCATATAGCTTTTGGAATGCCATGTGTTGCTGATTCCTGCTGCACCTATTTGGGGTTGGTCATCACAAGATATACTAGCTCTACCTTTTAGACCTTTGAATAGCAATTCTGTTGATACTGTAAAGGGGCCATGAAGGCCCGGATCAGATTGCCTGTTAGGTTACCATATTTACCCTAAGTATTCGAACAGGCCTGAAAAAACAGTGTAGACCCAACTACAGATGCCACAACATGCTTCATCTGAATAGTATCTGCATCATCTGCAACTCATCGCAGTTTGTAGACATACTTTAACCCATTAAAGACTGAATAGACTCTCCCACACTATACATTGAAAGAGTCCATTTTTGATTTTAGGTATGTCAGGCTATATCATTTAGATATTCCTAAAGAAAAATGGTTGAACTATTTGCAAACAGTGGAGACCCTGATCAGATGCCGCATTCTGCGGCGTCTGATCTGGGTCTGCGCTGTTTGCCACACTCCAATTTTCAATGGGTTAAAATGCTTTATATCTGTGGCATCAAAATTTAGCAGTTTGATGGGAAGGGCATTTTAATGCTGGCATGTTCATACTTTCAGATTATTGAATATTGGCAGAATTTTATTTTGCAGTTTTTGCCTAGACCACCAGTAGCACCAAAATAAAGTGACCACTAAATATAAGTGTTTTACAGTGTCAATGGGTAGTAAAATATGTTCAAACTTTAGGACAGTTATGGTAAGACGTCAAGGTGTCTGAATATTAAACATACTATATTCCACCTAATTACAGCACTGTGCACTTAGGTTTTTCAAAATTACTTGGAACATTCAGTTGTGTTAACCTTTACCACTCTATGGGCATTTTCAGCAGATCGCAAATTGATAATATTTTTGTTATTTTTCTCAGAAAACGGGATTTGACATTTCATGCAAATTGTCTCCTGAGGAGACATTTTGCATAAAATGTTAAATCCTGTTTTCTTGGAAAAATAACAAAAATATTTCAAAATGTCGTCTGCTGAAAATTTTACCCAGAGTGCTAAGCGTTAAAATATGTATCGACCTACTTAGCGTACAATATAAAAAAAAGATCAGAAAAGGACTTATTTGATGATGGTTATGCGATTTTCTTTCCTGATTTTCTTCATAAAGGCATATATTGTGGATACTCATTTGAATTGCATCGACAAGTCGATGCAATTTAAATGAGTACCCACAAGATGTGCCTTTATAAAGAAGTAGACAAAAATTACACTGGCTGTAATATAAAAGACTACGAAATTGCTTGACTGTGCGCTAATAGGAGTATGTGCAGTAATTAGGTCGGATACGGTAAATATGGTAAATTAGGACAAGAATGATACAGATCATCCTGTGCATCTTATTCAGACTTGCTATTCATCAGTACATGAGCATACCAAACAGAAAATGATCTTGTAATGTGCCCATTGTAGATTCAAATTGTTCCAAGATTGATACAAGAGATCTTTTTTTATTTTATTTTTTTCTGGACTGATAGATGTAATGGTTATTCATATACTATAACACTGAAAAGTCAGAAAACATCTTTGGACCTGTGTGCCCAGAAAGGATTTAAATCAGCCTGTGCATTTATACAGTGTGATCAGAATCTCCACGGGGTGCATTTTGGATAGCCAGGGATGCAATATTTCTTCATGTGGACCATGAGGACTCTGATCAATTTGCGCTGGCTTCATTAAGTCTTTGCTGGGTGCATGTCAGAAGGTACATGTAGGTTGCAGCTTATTGCACTGTAGTTGATTTGTCTGTTGAAAATGAATAAAGAATATATGTTCAGATGGTTAAACTTGTTTATAAGATCCCATTGTTACTTTATCTGAATTACGTCACAGAATGTATCTGGTCCACATTAACAGTAACGTGCCATACAAAACAATGAAAAGGACTTTAAATGTTGCTAAAGGGGTTAATTTTGATATAACTTTGATATAACGAAAATCACACGCGTTTCACTTTTGTTTCAAACTGATTTTCCCAGATTGTTGTTTTGATATTTATATTGTTCATAAAATTAATTATATTAACCCTTGTCATGCTGAATAAATTAAGATGCCACACCAACTTCTAATTTCCAGCCAATCAGATTACTTGATCCGGATTTTTGATAGAAATTCACATATTTAATGACAGACAGTGCAGATCCAGATCAGTTGGCTTCTTCAGAAGCCAACTGATCTGGATCTACACTGTTTGCTAAGACAGGGTATGTCGTGTTCAGCAAGAGAAGGATTAATTAAGTGTTCCGATACTTAAGTTACATGAAAATAATTTATGCACTTACTGAGGTTGTGAAGACTGCACACTCATTGTGAAAGAAATATACTTATCATAAAAATACATAAACATACAAATATAACAAAAAAAAAAAAAAAGTAATTTATAAATTATAATCACTATTTAATTGATAATGTTATTACCTCCCTTGACTTAACTTTCCTATGTAGCCTAGTTAGAAACAACCTACTTAGACAATATTTTCTTTTATATACTTTATTGCACAGTCCACAGAAGCGTTTTATAGCAAACTATGAGCATCTTAATTTTAATTGGAAATAGTACATGTACTTTTCAGACTACAAAAAGTAAGGTTATATCAAAATTAGCTCTGTTAGCTACCTTTAAATGGAAATGAAATTCACCTTTCAAAGGAGATATAGCAGCAAGGCGTGGATTTTCCCTAACTGGCTCAGATGTTGAAGACTAGATTTCAGAAATTACAATATTCAAATTTTTATTACATATTCCTGGAGCCCAAAGTCTGGATCATAGCAGAAGGGAAAATTTATGCTTCTGGCATATTATTGTTTTGGAGATAATTCAGTCCTGTTTACCCCAACCTAAAAATTCCTAAATTAAAACCATATTCAAAAAAGTACTGACATTTTTCTTATTTCTCCATGAAAACATATTTTGTGGCACTCACTGGAAGCACCCATCGAGGCGCTTCGAATGAGTACCCATAACACGTTTTCATGGAGAAATAAGAAAAATAATATGTGGATAAACTCTCTTATCTGGAGCTATGATTTGAGATACAGTGCCATGTCTCTATAACAGCCACCCCAGGGAAGGCACAAAAGTGGCTGTTGTAGGGATCAGAAAAATGGCTTTTATAGGGAGATTATAAGGATCTATCATTGGTGTAAGGGGTAAATAGAAAAATCCATCCCGAGGATCACTGTCTGGCATCACAAAGCTTGCCGAGTGATGCCTGACTTTGATCCCAAGGGATGGATTTTTCTGTCCACCCCTCGCACCTATGATAGATTCTTTTTCATGCACATCTTTCATTTCTGAATGTAGATTTTTTTATTAATGCAGTCACTTCAATTGCTGATGTCTGCCATATTGTGGTGACATTACTATGACATTATTAGGTTCAGTGACGTAAACCCTAATGATGGTGTACATCCATTACAACCAGTGCATATCAAACACATGAGAATTCTTGATTTTTATCTTACTCTGTGTAGGATAAGAATTTCTATCCCAGGGTTAAATCCAGGATTTCCTTATCTGGTGTGCAAGAAAGCTGTTGCTGAGAGATGACTATTCATGGAGGTTCCGAAATGTCTGCATGGCTGAGAAGTTAGCCCTGCTGTTTTTGGATCATGAGGTCCTAAGTTTGACTCACACCTATGATAGATTCTTTTTCTTGCACACCTTTCATTTCTAAAAGTATATTTTTTAATAATGCAGTCACTTTGATTGCTGACGTCTGCCGTTTGTTATTACATTACTGTGGCGTCTAATGACGTCCTTGCGTTCAGTGACGTAAACCTTAACGATGGCATACGTGACATCCATTACAACCAGTGCATATCAAACACGTGAGTATTCTTGATTTTTATCTTACCCTAGGTAGGATAAAAATTTCTATCCCATGGTAAAATCCTGAATTTCCTTATCTGGTGTGCAAGAAAACTGTTGCTGAGAGATGACTATTCATGGAGGTTCCGAAATGTCTGCATGGCTGAGAAGTTAGCCCTACTGTTTTCTCGATTTTTATCTTACCCTGTAGGATAAGAATTTCTATCCCAAGGTTAAATCCAGGATTTCTTTATCTGGTGTGCAAAAAAGCTGTTGCTGAGAGATGAATATTCATGGAGGTTCCGAAATGTCTGCCTGGCTTAGCCCTCTTGTTTTTGGATCATATGAGGACCCAGGTCTGACTCCTATTCTAGGGGGACTTCGTCTAATGACTGTATGGCACTTCATTACACAGGGCCTTTCATTATCATCACCTCAATTCCCCTTTGAAAGACATTACAAAAACATGCTTATTCAAATATATTGAGAATTTTACAACCAAAAAAAAAACGGAAAATTTTCAGATAAAAAATTCTGATATTTTTCATATTTCTTCTCAAAACATAGATTGTGGGTACTTGTTAGAACTGCCTCGGTGAGGAGGTTCTAATGAGTACCCACAATCTATGTTTTTTTTTTAGCAAAATAAGAAAAATAATGTATACCCCTGTAAACCCCAGTTTTACTTTATAAAAGTGGGTTTAAGGGGGGTAAAAATTATATAGGCACATTTTCATGATGGAGATGTAAAAAAATCAATTCATCATCATCCACTGTACTGCCATATTATCATGTTTGTACAGTTAAAATGCATCGACTATCTGAGTGAAGTTGTACAAAGATATTTTTTCATTTCTTGCTCTTATGTAATTGAATTTAATTGAAAATTTTGCACATTTGTAAAATGCCCCTCAATAGAACTTTAATATTTTGCAAAAAGTTTAATTGAAAGAAATGTATGATTATTGGAGCAGAATTA
This sequence comes from Anodontia alba, assembly GCA_964016985.1. Lineage (NCBI taxonomy): Eukaryota > Metazoa > Mollusca > Bivalvia > Lucinida > Lucinidae > Anodontia > Anodontia alba. The sequence continues at coordinate 12,739,104 of OZ024836.1, read as the reverse complement.
ATTTTCAGCTTTTCGTTATCATCCAGTTTATATTCATATGAGTACTTTGAAATAATCTACAGACAGGTTAGTCAGATTTTGAGCCAAACTATGTTTATTACATATTCAGTAATGAAGTTATTTCACATTGCACTGATAACATCAATTTGTCACCTGTCACTAGCAAAGAAGGGGACATAGGTAACAGTAGGATTCTGTTCATCTGTGGTTCCTTTACAGTTCTGGCTGTACCTTATTAATCTTCTGGGCCCAATTGTTCCAAACTAACGATGTCGTTAATTAACGTTAACATATTGTTAAAACTTTGATCATTAAATATGGCATATACGCTAAAATTTTTGCTGAAAAAATGTGAGTAGCTTTAAAAGCTACTCACATTTTTTCAGCAAAATAATTGTGAATTAGATATTGTACTTACTAGAACAGTTAACATTTTGACAACTAATGAGCTTGTTAAGCTAACGATGCTTTGAACAACTGGGCCCTGGAATATTTCATGAAACTTCACACACATACTAAGCTTGATGAGATGATGTGTCACAATCAAGAATCACAACTGACTTTTTACTCTCGCTTGAGTTATCTGCCCTTGGAACATTTGTGTCCAGGCGCCTGATGTATATGAGATACATGGGGTGGTCGGGTGGTGCGAAGGTGCTGTGTATCTTACATCACTGGGGCGTCCAACTGATATTGGCTTACAGTTGGGCAAGGCCTGCTATCCTTGTAGTGGGTAAGGGTAGAGGGGGAATGTTTTTATTTCTTCTGTTTCTTCACTTTCATTCCTGTTCCTCTTTCTTCCCTGTCCCTCTCTTTCATCTCCTCTACTCTCTTCTACCTCTTTTCTCCCTTTCTCTGGGAGACGACACAAAATGACCCTCAAGGGTTGACGTGTCGTTAAACCCCAACACAATATGAGATACATTCATGAAGCTTCACAGATGGATATAACTCATTAGGATGTTGTATCTCAATCAAGAATTGTGACTCCCACTTTCTCCATCTTAGTTATTGTCCCTTGGCCAAATTTGTGTCTGGGCCAAAACTCCTGAACCATATAAGATACATTCATGAAATTTCATAGGCAAATATAACTCATCAGGATGTTGTATCATGATCAAGAATCACAACTGTCCATTTCTCCATCTAAGTTATCTGCCCTTGGCCAAATTTGTGTCTGGGCCATAACTCCTGAACCATACACATGCATGAAACTTCATAGACAAATATAATTCATCAGGATGATGTGTCATGATCAAGAACCACAACTCTCCCTTTTTTTCAGTTTTGAGTTACCTGACCTAAATTCAATTTGTCTGTAGTTCAGTTACACTGTGTGTCTGGGTTATAACTCATTATAACCTTGTAGAATGTTTTCATGAAATTTCACACATATATACTTACCTTGATGAGATGATGTGTCATGATCAAGAATCACAACTCTCACTTTCTCCATCTTTTTTTTTTTTTTTTTTTGCCCTTGGGCAATACATGGCTGAGCCATAATTAACTAAAAGATGTATGGGATACAGTTATGTAAACTCACAGATGGGTATATCTCATCAGGATGATATGTGGCAAAAAAAGAATCACAACTCTCACTTTTTTGATTTTTGAGTTTTGTGCACTTGGTAAAAATACTTGTCAGTACTATAACTTCTGAACCTTATGGAATACAGTCATGAAACTTCATGAATTGATATGTCTCATAAGTATGATGTGTTGTGGATGAGAAGCACATCTCTTGCTATTACCATTTTTTAGTTATTTGCCCTTAGTCAAAATTTATGTCCAGGCCATAACTCCTGAACAGTATGAGATTCAGTCTTGAAACTTCACAGACGACTATAACTCATCAGGATGATATGTTAGGACTAAGAATCAAATTTCACATTTTTTTTTTTTCAGTTTTTGAGTAATCTGCCCTTGGTCAGAATTAGTGTGTGGGCCATAGCTCCTGAATCATATGGAATACAGTCATGAAACTTCACAGTTGGATATTTCTCATCAGGACGATGTGTCACGAACAAAGATCATAACCTGTTTTTCCAGTTTTGTTATCTGCCCTTCGTCAAAGTTCATTATCACGCCACAACTTCTGAAACATGAGATAGTTACGAAACTTCACAAATGGATATATCTCATCAGGAAGATATGCCAGCTTAATGAGACGATGTGTTCCTATCAAGAAAAACATCTCTTGCCCTCTTGGTTTTTGAGTTATCTGCCCTTCCTTAAATAGCATGAGCTGGCATTTTGTGGCAATTTCTTATTGCGCACTGGTGTATACTGTTCAAGATACCCTGCAACTATCAGTAACCAAAATAAGATATACTTTTTTATACCTTGAATGCCTTATTTATCCTGAATATTCAAACACCTTATCTCCTTGCCATACTTGTCCTAAAATTTGAACAAGTTCATTTCACTGCTGATCAGATGTCTTATGATGCCAGACAGTGAACCCTGAAATGAATTTTTCAATATGCAAAGAAAAAAAAAAAAAAAAATAAATATTCCATTATTTTTTAAACAAACTAACCAACTCGGATAGCCTAGTTGTAAAGCATTCACTTTAGGAATGGGAGGTGATGGATTCATATCCCAGTCACGCCATACCTTAGGCATAAAAAATCTAAAGAGCCAGACAAGAAACTGTCTGAGAGACTTGACAGATGAAAGCATTGATTTGTAATGCATCAGCAGACTAGACAGAAAAGCTCTTTAGTCTTCCTCTAGAGAGCCTGTTTAGTCTTTCTCTCAATCCATTAAAAATTGTGAATATTTGTGTTCATCTTAAACAGTCTCCTCTATTTTTGAAAGCCACTACTTGTAATTGAAATGCTCCAGTGCTTTTTGGTCAGCCCTTGAATCAAGGGAAGTCATTCCTGATGCCCAAAAAGCAACTGTCAGACAGAATGATCAGCAACTGATAATAAGATAATGGCTAATTTTAAATGGAAAAAGAGATTGTCATATATCGCCATAGGTTTATTTTATTTTATGGGTGGTGTGGAATATGGTAGGTGTAGCTGAATTCCATCATCGTTCATGAATATTGCTGTTAATCCATATGCTAGTGAATGGTGGGTGGGTGGGGTTTGGCCATACGTTCACAGGGCTTGTAGTTACTATTTTTATAAGATCTGTAGAACTGCCTATAAGATTATCGAAGAAAAATGAATGAAGGACATTTCATGAAGGTTGATAGCATGCAAGTAAGCAGTATCTATTAAAGCTTGTTATTTCAGACCTCTTACTGCACATTTCGGATGGGGTCTGTTGGAAAACATCCCAAACCACATATGGATGGAAAGCCCCCCTCTCTCTCCTAAAAGGGTGGTATGAGGAGGGTTTGGGGTGTTTCAATGAACATTTACAGATGGCATTAGCTTAAATGATATGTGATGTCTTAGAAGCGATGAAAGCCTTTGGGCATAGAGCTTCTCCTTTATGGTAACTTCTTTCCGGTTCCAGTATAATTAAAAGAATAATATATTCTATCCATATCATAGTGCTTATGCTGCCAATATTTGTCTTAACTTGGTCTTAAAGCTCAATACCTTGACACTTGAAACAATATCCTCACTCAGATTATTCTAACTCAATAGTTCTGACAGGGAATGTGTTCATTCAATGTTTTATTAACTGATGGTTGTAGTAATTCTAAACAAATGTCCCCTGGTTATGTTGTCATTAAATGAGAAGAAAGTCTCTGAATTAATATCATGAAAGCCATTTACTGTCCTGAATACTGAATTAAAAACTCTCTTCTATTGAGCAATGTGTCATGTTCAAAGCCTTAACCCTTAAAGCAGCAATCACAACAGCAGCAGACGACATTTTGAAATATTTTTTTTTTAATTTTTCAAAGAAAACAAGTCTTGATATTTCATGTGCCAAGCAGACAATTCACATGAAATATCAAGACTTGTTTTCTTTGAAAAATTAAAAAAAATAAAAATAATTGTCGTCTGCTACAAATTTTGTTTGGCGCTTTAAGCATACCATCACGAAAACACGCCTATATAATTTTGACCCCCTCAGACCCTACTTTTATATTGTAAAACTGGGGTTTACAGGGGTATATATTATTTTTCTTATTTCTGCTCAAAAACATAGATTGTGGGTACTCGTTAGAACCGCCTCATCGAGGTGGTTCTAACGAGTACCCACTATCTATGTTTTGAGCAGAAATAGGAAAAATATCAGAGTTTTTCATCTGAAAACTTTCAGTTTTTGGAGATGAAATTTTCTATATATTTGTATAGGCGTGTTTTCGTAATGCATGCCATACCTCATACTATGAGACAAAATCTCACAGAATTTTGGCTCTTCTGGACCCCATTTCCCATAATATTTTCAAATCTCACAGAATTTTCATACCATTTAACAAGCTACTTTTTGAAGAACTAGAAATAAATCACACATTAGCATGGCTATCCCAAGCTTAATTCATTAAAATAGTGGCATTTAACTTACTTATGTAAGCTTGAAAGTGATTTTCATAAAAATCTCTCAGAATTTCATCAAATCTTCCCTAAAAGTTTGCAAAATCTCACAGATTTCTGTCAACAGCTAATGGCATGTACATTGTATGTTTAAGGGTAAAGTCTTTCAGAATAAGACAATCCTTTAAGTTCAGGTACAATCCATGTGGCACATCTCTGTATGTTTTCTGTAAGTTTGTATGTTGGATACTGCACTGTTATGCCATATTGAATGTATGATAGAACTTATAAGACTCTTGTATATGGTGAGAAACGTTGCTTCATATTCGCAAAGGTTCGTTTAATCATCCCTATAAGCCTTTTTGTTCTATTCACAACATCTAATACTTGTTTGTTAAACTTTAAGGAACCCACAAATTTTACTCCCAGGTCCTTTTCTTCAGCCACCACAGGTAATGAAATATGAATGATTGAAATGTCTTTCATTGTATATTTTAATTCATGTTTTACTTGACCTTACTGCACAACTTTACATTTTGGTAGAGAAAACTCCCAACAGCCATTCATCACTCCAATTGCATTCCCTCCAAAGATCTCTTTGTAATTTCTCCTGATCTGTTCTTCATTTAATTGAACTACATGTATACAGTTTAGTATCATCAGCAAATATCCTTCATGCGGAACCTATAATATCCGGTATTTCATTAATGTAAATAGTGAATGACTGGTCCCAGCAGACCCCTGAGGGATTCCAGACCATACATTCTTCCACTGCCCATACCAGAAAACCAATTTGAATCACTAAACAGCCATCCAGACAGTTGCTCCTCATACATACTCCTCATTTGAGAATGAATTAGCATTTGCAACCTAACTGCTGCCTTTTGTCATGTTAGAAGTGACAGATTTTAATCATTCAGATGACAGAAGGAGAATGCAAATTGGCCAAATTTCGCACCAGCAAACAAGATGGTGAACAGCTATTATTAATCAATGAGAGGCCAGGAATGGGAATCCCCTGGAATCTCAAGCACCAAGCACCATTCAAGATAATACATGGTCTTGTGGAAATTCCTTTTACCAACTAACTCACACCAGCATCATCTAGAACTAGATCCATGAAGTTCAGACATATTCCTACTTCCAGTGGTTATCTATTATAAATTTAGCTTCCACCCCCCACCCCCCGAACTGTTTGTCACTGGAATTCTCTATCAGGCACTGAAGGAAGCTCCCAGCTTGGTGTCCTTCAAACTGGAGTTTTCATCTTTGTCAATATAAACTATCAGATCTGGTCATGTGAGTAGCTATAGTGAGGTCTTTAAGCTATGCTGGCAGGGACTTTGGGTGCCCTGGTGCTGTCACTTGGAGCCAGACTGGTTGAGGACAAGAGAGAAAATGCATCCACCAAAACTACTCTTTTTTTTTTCTGGCTTTCTATCAACCATGTATCTTTCAAATCATGCTCTCTCTGTCTCGTCGCAAACCCCAGCGCTGTAATAGTCAAATGTCATAGCTGCGCTTACGAAGTAGATGTAGCTATAGAATTAATATTAACCTAAATGGAGTACCTAAACTTTTGGCAAACCTTAAACCTAATAAAGCCGCTGGGCCTGATTCAGTAGGTGTAGGACACATTATTTTTACGGAATTAAGGCTAGAGATCAGACCAATTTTCTGCTGTTTGATAGATTGCTCCTGACCTGAATATTGCCAGAAGACTATATATACATGTAAAAATTGAACATATCTTCAGGTAAAATGTTCTTTTTTTTTCAGCCAAAAAATTATTGATTTTCCTTTCTCCTTGTGGGCAATCAGTGAGGCATATCTAATAAATACATGCAACATAGAGAAATAAGAAAAATACAATTTTCTGGATGCACTTCCTATCTGAGTTAACTGGACATGCCTGTCAGTTCTTCATTTCTTTCAGCTGTGATATTACCAACAATATGGTTATATATACATACAAAATTTGATGCAGAAGAGTACTTTCTGGGACTACTATTATCAGCGTACAGTTTTGCTGCTATACTGGCAGCCCCTGTCTTTGGAAGGTATGTCATGTTATCTACCGCTATTTCTGTTCTCGTTTCATGAATAGTAGTCTGGAGGTTTTCTGAAATCAGGAATTAACCCTAGTCCTGCTAAACCCAGACAAAGCCTGCATTTGCAAACAGAGTAGATCCAGATCTGTTGGCTTCTGAAGAAGCCAACTGATCAGGATCTGCTCTGTTTGCCATTAAGTATGTGAATTAATATCAACAATCTGGATCAAGTAATTTGAATGGCTGAAAATTAGACATGGGTGTGGCATCTTTATTATTTATTCAGCATGACAAGGGTTAACTCTTTGCATACTTGGTAAAAACATCACCAGATGTTAACCCTTGTCATGCTGAATAAATTAAAATGCCATGCCCACTTCCAATTTTCAGCCAATCAGATTACTTTATCCAGGTTATTGATACAAATTCACATTCTAATGGACAAACAGTGCGGATCAAGATCAGTTGGCTTCTTCAGAAGCCAACTGATCTGGATCTACACTGTTTGCAAAGCAGGGTATATCTGGGTTCTGCAAGGCTTGGCATTCCATGTAAAGTATTTTGTTAGGAGTCAATTTGCATGAAATGTGGAGCTGTATTTCCTGGGAAAAATAATACAAAATGCTGTTTGTTATCTGCTGAATTCAGTTCAAGTATGCTAAGAGTTAATTTCACAAACTGCTATTATTTTACTTAACACTCATCAGACTGATAAAAAATACAGAGCTGCACAGTCTGATTTGGGTCAGAAACGTGTGCATTATCTTTCATGACTTCAGATCACGAGGTCCCATGTTGAAATCTCAGTAGAGGTGGACTTCATCGCATGGTTGTATGGCACTTCATTGTATCAGCTCCTCATCATCTTGACATGACTTAAATGATGTTGAAAGAGATGTAAATCACTAGGGCCTAGTTGTTCAAAGCATCGTTAGCTTAACAAGCTCGTTATTGGTCAAAATGTTAACTGTTCTAGTAAGTACAATATCTAATATACAGATATTTTTGCTGAAAAAAATGTGAGTATTCACATTTTTTCAGCAAAAATAATAGTGTATATGCCATATTTAATGATCAAAGTTTTAACGATACATTAACTAACAACATTGTTAGTTTTAAATCATCACCATCATCTGATCAGGTCCGCTCTGTTGATATCTGGTGGTTAAAAAGATACTAGATAGATAAGACAACAAGCCCCGATCAAATTGTTCAAATATCCATGCTGATCTAGGTGTTCGGGGGTGGTCGGATGTGGCGAAGGTGTCATGTATCTTATGTCACTGGGGCCTCCAACTGATATTGACTTGCAGTTGGGCAAGGCTTCCTATCTTTGTAACAGGTAAGGGTAGAGGGGAATGTTTTTATTTCTTCTGTTTTTTTCCCTTTCATTCCTGTTCCTCTTTCTTTCCTGTCCCTCTCTTTCATCTCCTCTACTGTCTCTTTTCTTCCTTTTTCTGGGAGACGACACAAAAATGACCCACAAGGGTTGAGATGTCGTTAAATCTCAACACAGAACATTGATGTAGGTGTTTGTTTTCTGCACGTTTATGTAAAGACTACAGCTTATGTTGTCAGTACAGAATAGATTTTGCATATGTTTGTATCATTGTTAACATTTTATTTTGTCTTAGATGTCCATTACCACCAGAATCAATGTTTGGTTTACTTGTATTTTCATCAAATAATAGCAAAAATAAGGAATGAATGAATGACAGAATAAGTACATGTATATATAAGTAGACAAATAATAATAAGGAATTAATGAATGACAGAATAAATACATACAAATAGACTGTTACACATAGCTCTTGATAAGGCGCTTTTTTCAACCAAAAAGTATCTATATTTTTCTTATTTCTGGACAAAAACATATGTTGTGGTACTCATTAGAAGTGCCTCACTGAGGCACTTCTAATGAGTACCCACAACATATGTTTTTGTCCAGAAATAAGAAAATTATTTACCTGATACCCACTCTTATCTGGACATAGGCTGTTACAGGTATCATAGCTATAGAGAAGGTACTTTTTTTTTTTTTGGATAAAAAAACAAAAACATTGATACTTTTTTTATCTTTCTGTGAAAGCATTAATTGTGGTTACTCCTTAGAAATGCCTAACTTAGGTGCTTCTAATGAGCACCCACAACTAGTTTTCAGGGATACCTGGGAAAAATGTAAATCTGGGTGCCTGTCTTATGTAGTACACCACAACCTCTTTATAACACAATTGTTGGGGTCCATAGCATAAACCATGTTAATTAAACAACCATGTTATATCCAAATAAAAATGTATAGATTATATTGAAAAATGACCATTTATGGTCATTTTTTCAATATGATCTATACATTTTTGGGTCCGTCTTTGAACCATGTTATATCCAAAACCATGTTATAATGAACGGTGTGATAAAGAGGTTGCAGTGTATTGTGATTTGTATCTTTAGAATACAAAGGCAAATTATCAGTGACAGCACTGAAAAGTGTTTGATACAAAATAATCGGAGTGGGTGATATTTATGTTGTTTTTTTTTTCATTGGTTCATGATTGACCATTGCCGTCATTGTCCACTTCAGTGCTACTGTTTGTGTGTTTGTAGATTACTGAAGAACTTTGTGCTGTAAAAATGTCTCCACAGATTGAACTGGATAGAGCTGAAAGATGACGGCAGAGTTGTTTGGTGATAGCTCTGGCTTTGAGCTTCCCTCAGTCCTGCTTTTTATCATGACTGTGTTGCTTTCTTCAGAGCTTTTCTGATCAGGCCAAAAGCATCAGTGTGGCAGAGTGGTTAGCTCTCATGGCTTCAGATCACATGATCCTGGGTTTGAATCCCACTTGAGGTGGACCTCAGCTCCTGACTATAATGGGGGTGGTCGGGTGGTGCGAAGGTGTCGTGTATCTTACGTCACTGGGGCGTCCAACTGATATTGGCTTACAGTTGGGCAAGGCCTGCCATCCTTGTAGCAGGTAAGGGTAGATGGGGAATATTTTTATTTCTTCTGTTTCTTCACTTTCATTCCTGTTCCTTTCTTCCCTGTCCCTCTCTTTAATCTCTTCTACTATCTCTTCTATCACTTTTCTCCCTTTCTCTGGGAGACGACACAAAATGACCCACAAGGGTTGACGTGTCGTTAAACCCCAACACAATCAAATCCCGACTATAATATGCTTCATCACACAGAGCCCTTGCATTATCACTCCTTCTTCATCTTGATATGATTTAAATAAGATTGAAAGAGTGATTAACCCTTCTCTTGCTGAACACGACCTGTCCCGTCTTAGCAAACAGTGTAGATCCAGATCAGTTGGCTTCTGAAGAAGCCAACTGATCTGGATCTGCACTGTTTGTCATTAAATACATTGTATGTGAATTTCTGTCAAAAACCTGGATCAAGTAATCTGATTGGCTGGAAATTAGAAGTGGGCGTGACATCTTAATTTATTCAGCAAGGCAAGGGTTAAACAGCAAATCATCATCTGTGTATTTGCATTCCTGCCCTGTTGATGGCACCTGTATCTGGATCCTGTCTTTTCTGTTGATCTTTAGCAGCTTCCTCAGCTCTTCATAACTCTAGATATAGCTGGCCTCGATGGCTCAGTTGGATGCGCCATCCAACTGGAGACTAGGAGGTCGCGGGTTCAAGCGCCCCCCCCCCTCCCCCCCACCCAAAATCGGCAACATTCTTTTGAGGAGATTGTTCATGAAATATATTCTACGGTCAATCTCTCCCTTCCGCTGATTCAAGAAGGGCAGTTGTCAGTTTCTGGCGAAAAAAACATGCACAATACTGGTTAACCACTTAGAGGACTAAACCTGCCCAGTAAACATGTGGTTAGGTAAACTGAACACGCTCGACATGACCCCATTGGGTTGACTGGGCCGTAAAACCTCAACACAAACAAACAATAACTCTAGATAAGAGGAGAATTGCTGTATAGGTAAATATTTTTTCTTATTTCTCCATGAAAACATGTTGTGGGCACTGGTGTTCTAATCATTAGAAGTGCCTTGGTGAGGGGCTTTTGATGAGTACCCACAGCAGGTTTTCTTGGAAAAATAAGAAAAATATAGGTATTTTTTGTCTGGAGTTCTGGTTTGTGTAGAAATGGTTAGTTTGCTTGCATGGCTCTAGAAGGCTTCCCATGTCTTGTATGCATATTAGAGAGTGGCAGCATCACTGTCATATATATGTAAAAGTTTAACTTTGTATGTAGAAACATTGGATTCCTGGCAGTTGGTCTTAAAAAGTTCTATGCAGTGTCCTGAATGATTCACTTACTAAATGAAAACCATATCAGGTGTTCCCTAGCTTGCCCTCCCTGCTTTACCATGTACAAGTGTTTTATGAATACATCCTTCAACTCCATAGGGATTTTCTCCGGTCTTCTAAGTTTAATTCTTCTCTTCCATTTGATGGTAGGGTGGTGGTAAGGGTCTGCTGTACTTGTGGCAGGTGGGGTGTGTGTGTGTGAGGGAGGGGGGGGGGGGAGGCATGTTAGTATTTGTTCTGTTTCTGGTTTCTGCACCACCATTTGCCTTTTCTTTCATTGTGTTCTGTTCCTCTCTTTCCTCTTACCTGCTACCTCTTTTGTCCCATTTCTCCTCTTCTTGGGTATACAGCACAAAATGTCCAACAAGGGTTGATGTGTCATTAACCCATTTTATTCTGAATAGATTCTCCCAAACTATATATTGGATGAGTCCAATTTCAATTTTAATATTTGCAAACAGTGGAGACACTGATCAGACGCCGCATTCAGCAGCATCTGATCTGGGTCTGCACTGTTTGCCAATTACTTTTTAGCGATACCCAGGATACATTGGATTAACCCTTGTCCTGCTTAACTGGGATATATCCTGCCTTTTCAAACAGTGTAATCTGAAGAAGCCAACTGATCTGGATCTACACTGTTTGTCATTCAGTATGTGAATTTATATCAACAACCTGGATCAAGTAATCTGATTGGCTGACAGTTAGAAGTGGGCATGGCATCTTAATTTATTCAGCAGGACAAGGGTTAAAGAAGAACACAAACAAATCTCTTCCATTGGTCTTTCTCCTATGTATGGCTTAGAGGACAAAGCAGCCTGCCCACAAAGCCTGCCCAGGAAAAATATGTGGTTAGGTAAACTGACCGGCTCAGTATGACCTTAAAGGCTCCATATTCCTGAAAACATTACGAAAACATGCCTATTCAAACATACTGAAAATTTTATCATCCAAAAATGAATATATTCAGATAAAAAATTCTGATATTTTTCTTATTTCTGCTAAAAACATAGATTGTGGGTACTCGTTAGAACCGCCTCGCCAAGGCGGTTCTAACAAGTACCCACAATCTATGTTTTGAGCGGAAATAAGAAAAATAATGTATACCCCTGTAAACCCCAGTTTTACTATATAAAAATGGGGTTTAAGGGGGTCAAAATAATATAGGTATGTTCTCGTGATGATAGGCATTTTATTATCCAAGAAAGGCTTAATAAATTGTGTTATATAACAGGGTGTTCAATTGTTTTAAACAACATGTTTACTATGTTTCCATAAATAGCTTTATTTACTATGTTTCCAAAAATAACTTTCTGGAATGTTCAACATGTTTACAATAACATGATGTTTACGGCCTTGATTCTGGACTGAGTTGTTTTTGGCATGTCATGGAAGATTTAGAAGTTTCCTGAAGGAACCTAGAAAATAAGAGATGCTTGTAGTAAATTCTTTTTCTAGAACGTTCTCTGATATTATATAAGGAGAGAAGAATTTCATCTGGGCATCTTTGTATACTTTCACTGGAAATTATTCTATACTGGATTACTTTACTATTTTATTCATTCTGGACTTAAATTCTGAATTCAGGAACATTAAATTGTGGAATCAGAAACTGATATTCAAAGGATTTGTTTTATAAATTCTCATGGATTATTTCAGAGGGACTTTGTGACATAAACTTGAAAGGTACTGTCTACTTACATTATTTTGTTTTGAATCTTGTCTTATTTTTTTTGTGAATAAATATTGTTAATAATTTAAAGCTTGTTGCTGGTTTCACTTTCATTTCTTTCTCGTTATGCCTGGCTCGTAACAGAAATTGGGGGCTCGTCCGCGATCGAACATTTTCTTGAGCTAAAACAAGTTTGAGCTTTTTAAAGAAAACAAATATTGATTTTTAAGGAAAAAAAATATTTGTTTGCTATAAAACAAGTACTGACTTTTAAAAAATCTCAGTAAATATAAAAATATTTGTTTTATAAAAAACAAGAATTGACTTTCAAAAAATATTATAATAATAATAAAAAAAAAAAGCAAGTATTGACTTTTGAAAAATATCAATAAATAAACTCTGATTGATAAATCTACTTGATAAAACCAGCAAAAAGCAATCATGTTATTTGACCTTCAAGCTTTCATAGCTTCGCCTTCGCAGGAGCTGTTAAATTTGGCCAAAAAGTCAGATTTGTTGGACATTGCTGCTCACTATGAAGTGCCTTCTGTAAATAAGTCTATGTTAAAACAGGAAATAAAAAATATTTTGGTTCAATTTTTGGTTGATAAGGACATTCTTGATTCTTCTGCTTTGTCTCTTGTTCTCGTAACTCAGACAGGTTTGCAAATGCAGGAGCTTGAAATTCAGAAGCAAATTGAGTTAGAAAAATTAAGATTAGAGCAAGAAAAACTTAGAATGGAAATGGAAGAAAGAGTGCAGAAAGAAAGAATGGAAATGGAAGCGAGGGAGAAAGAAAAGGAAAGACAAATGCAGAAAGAAAGAATGGAAATGGAAGAGAGAGAGAAAGAAAAAGAAAGACAAATTCAGATAGAAAGGGAAAAAATAAAATTTGATACAGAATTAAGAATGAAAGAATTAGAAATGCAAAATATGACGGTAAAACGGCAACCTTTAGAGTCTGGCGTTCATTTTGACATTACCAAACACATCAGATTAGTTCCCCCTTTTCAAGAAAAAGAGGTTGACAAATATTTTCTTCATTTTGAAAAAGTAGCAGAAAATTTAAAATGGCCAAAGGAGCATTGAACCTTGCTTTTGCAAAGTGTTATAATTGGGAAGGCTTGAGAAATTTATACTCAGCTGACTGTCCAGCAGAGCTCCAGTTATGATACTGTAAAGGAATTAATTCTTAAGGCTTATGAGTTGGTCCCTGAGGCTTACAGGCAAAAATTTAGGAACTGTAAGAAAGAAAATGAGCAGACCCATGTAGAATTTGCTAGAACTAAAGAACAGTTGTTTGATAGATGGTGCTCTTCAAAGAAAATTGGCTCCGATCATGACAAACTTAGGCAGCTCATGCTTGTAGAGGAGTTCAAAAGGTGCATAAATTCAGACATTAAGTCCTTTTTAGATGAGAAACAGGTTGAAACTTTGGAAGCTGCAGCTCGACTTGCAGACGATTATGCTTTAACACATAAAGTTTCCTTTATTAATAAGTCTAATCCCTCTAGAAGACCATTTTTCCCACATTCAGGATCCAAACATAGTCCTAGTAATCCACCTGGTAGTCATAGCCAAACAATTACTCCCAAACCCAAACCTTCTGGTGAAAATAAAGATCAAAATCCCTTATCTCAACCAATTTGCAATTATTGCAAAAGGACAGGTCATATTATATCTGAATGTTTACATTTTAAAAGAAAGAAAGAAAAACAAGAGGGGCTTAAACCTACTGGCCTTACCTCTTTACGGTCAAAACCACAGTCATGTGTTAAGGAGGAAGATCCTATCCAGACCGAAAGGCCTGAGACTGATTCTGTTATGGAGATTTATGAACCATTCTTATCAGATGGTTTTGTGTCACTAAATAGTGACTATGCCCAGTCTACCCCAATTAAAATCTTACGAGATACTGGAGCTTCTCAATCCCTTATTTTAGCAGATACACTGCCTTTTTCTGAGAAGACTTCTTCTGGGACAAGTGTCCTTATTCAGGGTGTAGAGTGTGGATTTGTTAATTTTCCTCTTCATAACATTTATTTATCCTCAGACTTGGTAACTGGTTTAGTGGCTGTTGGTGTTCGACCTTCTTTACCTTATAAAGGTGTTCACTTACTGTTAGGCAATGACTTAGCAGGAGATAAGGTTGTGGTAAACCCACTTTTGACTAACATACTTTGTATTGATCAGCCACCTGATCCCATTGAACAGGAAATCCCTGATCTTTACCCATCTTGTGCCGTTACAAGGGCCATGGCAAAGAAAGCAAAACAGAATGATGGGGACATTGATTTAACTGATACCTTTTTGGGTCAGTCTTTTAAACATGAGATTACAAATTCTCTTTCATCCAGCCTGTCTGACAAACAGACGGAGTTACATAACAAGTCAGAGTCCAGTCATTACTCTGCAATATTAAATGACCAAGGTCAAGGTCATGACTTGGTGTCAAGGTCCCAGCTTTGTAAGGAACAGCATAATGATCCTGAAATTTTGCCTTTGCTTGAAAGGGCTTTAGATGAGAAAGAAATAGATCAAGTCCCAGTCTGTTTTTATGTCAAAAATGGCATTTTAATGAGAAAATGGCGTCCTCCTGATGTCTCAACAGAAGACGAGTGGACTGTTAACCACCAAATAGTGGTTCCTAGGGTTTATCGCCCTGAAATTTTGAACTTGACCCATGACACTCCCATGTCAGGTCATTTAGGTATAAATAAGACCTATCATAAAATTCTTAACCATTTTTACTGGCCAGGGTTAAAATCTGACGTTTCTCGATTTTGTAAATCTTGCCATACTTGTCAGATGGTAGGAAAACCCAACCAGACAATACCAAAAGCTCATTTACAGCCCATACCTGCTTTTGATGAACCTTTTAGCAGAATAATTATTGACTGTGTTGGTCCCTTGCCCAAAACAAAGTCAGGTAATGAATATCTTCTCACTATAATGTGTGCTTCTACACGTTTCCCAGAAGCCATTCCACTTCGGAATATTAAAACAAAGAATATTGTTAAGGCTTTGGTAAAGTTTTTCACATTTGTAGGCCTTCCAAAGTCTGTTCAGTCGGATCAGGGCTCAAATTTCATGTCAGGAATTTTTCAGCAGGTCATGCATGAGTTGGGCATTACTCAATATAAGTCATCGCCTTACCATCCTGAAAGTCAAGGTGCCCTTGAAAGATTTCATCAGACACTGAAAAATATGATCAGGTCATACTGCTTTGACACTGAAAAAGATTGGGATGAAGGCATTCATTTGTTGTTGTTTGCCGTTAGAGAATCTGTTCAGGAATCTCTTGGTTTCAGCCCATTTGAGCTGGTATTTGGCCACACTGTGCGTGGACCTTTGAAACTTTTGAAAGAGAAATTTCTCTCAAATGATGACAGTTCTCTGAACTTACTTCAGTATGTATCAGATTTTAAAGACCGGCTGTCTAAAGCTTGTGAAGCTGCTCGGACCAATCTTAAGTCAGCACAAAGGAAAATGAAATGTTGGTATGATGAAAATGCAAAAGAAAGACAATTCATGCCTGGAGACAGGGTACTTGCTCTTTTGCCTATTCCTGGCAAACCACTGCAAGCCAGATATTACGGCCCTTACACTGTAGATAAACAGATTAGTGATGTTAATTACATTGTTAACACTCCTGGGAGACGCAAACAAAAACAGTTATGTCATGTTAACATGCTTAAACAATACATAGATAGGGATAGCTCTTCTATTACACCAATTAGTGTTGTTAGTTCAGTCCCTCAGGAACAAAGTGAAATGAACTCTGAAGACATGAAATTCACCAAATCTGATCCTGCTTCATCAAAACTTCAGAATTCTGACATTCTAAAGGATCTCGACCAGAAACTTTCACACCTAGATCCAGTCCAAAGAAAAGAACTGAAACAGTTAATTTATCAATATGAACACTTATTTCCGGACATTCCTACAAGGACTGACAAAATTTATCATGATGTGAATGTTGAGGACTCACAACCTGTCAAACAACATCCATATAGAATGAACCCAACAAAACAAAAATATCTTAAGGAGGAAATTCAGTATTTGCTGGACAATGATTTTATTGAACCAAGTCAAAGTGAATGGAGTTCACCTTGCATTCTTGTGCCAAAACCTGATGGAACATATCGGATGTGCACCAATTACAGGAAGGTCAATAATTTGAGTAAAACAGACACTTTTCCCATACCAAGAATGGATGACTGTATTGACAAAGTTGGAAATTCAAAATATATAACTAAATTTGATCTTCTGAAAGGATTTTGGCAAATTCCTCTCACAGAAAGAGCCAAAGAGGTCTCAGCATTTGTTACTCCTGATGGATTATATCACTATAAAGTAATGCCTTTCGGAATGAAAAACTCTCCAGCAACATTTCAACGCTTAATCAACACCATAATAGCTGGAATCGAGCATTGCGATGCTTACATCGATGATGCCATCATATACAATGATGAATGGAATCACCATCTTGGAACTATCAAAGCATTCTTTGATAAACTAAGTGAAGCAAAATTGACAATAAACCTTGCTAAAAGTGAATTCTGTCATGCAACTTTAACATTTCTAGGACATGTTGTGGGTCATGGTCAGGTTAAACCTATAGAGGCTAAAGTTGAAGCTATTTCAAATTTTCCGGTGCCCACATGCAAAAGACAACTGATGAGGTTTCTTGGTATGGCCGGTTATTACAGAAAATTCTGTAATAATTTTTCTGTCATTGCTGAGCCACTGACTAATTTACTTAGTAAAAGAATGAGGTTTAAGTGGACCAGTGATTGTCAGAATGCCTTTGATAAACTGAAAGCCATACTGAGAAGTGAGCCGGTTCTCTTGGCACCGAATTTTAATAAAGAATTCAAGTTAGCAGTAGATGCGAGTGATGTTGGTGCAGGTGGTGTATTACTGCAAGAGGATGACAATGGTGTGGATCATCCAGTTTGTTACTTTTCAAAAAAGTTTAACAAACATCAAAAGAATTATTCTACAGTAGAGAAAGAATGTTTGTCTCTCATTCTTGCTCTTCAACATTTTGAAGTTTATCTGACTTCTTCGTCCTCACCTATTGTTGTTTTCAGTGATCACAATCCACTGACTTTCATCCATAAGATGAAAAACAAGAATCAGAGGTTGCTCAGATGGAGCCTGTTGTTACAGGAATACAATCTTGACATCAGGCATATCAGGGGAAAAGATAATATTATTCCTGATGCCTTGTCCAGAGCATGATGTCTTGATCTGTGGTTTCCTGTAACTTGCTGTATATAAGATAATAATTGCCTTTATCAGTATTTTGTTTTATGATAATTTTATGGCAAAAGAAAGCTTTATTACTTAAATCTTTCTTTTCCCTGAAGGGGGGAAGTGTTATATAACAGGGTGTCCAATTGTTTTAAACAACATGTTTACTATGTTTCCATAAATAGCTTTATTTACATTGTTTCCAAAAATAACTTTCTGGAATGTTCAACATGTTTACAATAACATGATGTTTACGGCCTTGATTCTGGACTGAGTTGTTTTTGGCATGTCATGGAAGATTTAGAAGTTTCCTGAAGGAACCTAGAAAATAAGAGATGCTTGTAGTAAATTCTTTTTCTAGAACGTTCTCTGATATTATATAAGGAGAGAAGAATTTCATCTGGGCATCTTTGTATACTTTCACTGGAAATTATTCTATACTGGATTACTTTACTATTTTATTCATTCTGGACTTAAATTCTGAATTCAGGAACATTAAATTGTGGGATCAGAAACTGATATTCAAAGGATTTGTTTTATAAATTCTCATGGATTATTTCAGAGGGACTTTGTGACATAAACTTGAAAGGTACTGTCTACTTACATTATTTTGTTTTGAATCTTGTCTTATTTTTTTTGTGAATAAATATTGTTAATAATTTAAAGCTTGTTGCTGGTTTCACTTTCATTTCTTCCTCGTTACGCCTGGCTCGTAACAATTGATAAATGGTATTAATACTGTCATAAAATGTGGCACCTTGCAGCCTGTAAAATTTCAGTTAGTCTCTCGTTCTTGAAATGAAATGATTTTTTTTTTATCGTATCTCTGAATTAATGTTGCCAACATTAATTCAGGGATATGACAAAAAATCATTTCATTTTTGATCCATTTCAAAAAAGAGAGACTAACTGAAATTTTACAGGCTGTCGGATGCCATATTTTATGATAGTATTAATACTATATATCAATTTATTAAACCTTTCTTGGATAAAAATGAAGTTTTTATAAGTAAAACATATTTTAAGTAGCAATACTTTATATCAATAGCTATAGATTATTGTATTGTGCAGTGAAAATGTCTACTTTTGAGGAATATGGAGCCATTAACAGTGTTGACTGGGCTGTTAAACTCCAAACCAACCAACCTACTATGTATGCCACTTGAGAAGAATTTGTTTCCTCAATTCTACTGTTAGTTTGATATTTACAAGAGCTTACACTACACCAGTGCTAATCTGTTTATGTTTTCTTTCTGCTTTCATCTGTTTATGTCTTCTTTCTGCTTTCATCTGTTTATGTCTTCATTCTGCTTTCATCTGTTTATGTCTTTATTCTGCTTTCATCTGTTTATGTCTTCTTTCTGCTTTCATCTGTTTATGTCTTCATTCTGCTTTTGTCTGTTTATGTCTTCATTCTGCTTTCATCTGTTTATGTCTTCATTCTGCTTTCATCTGTTTATGTCTTCTTTCTGCTTTTGTCTGTTTATGTCTACTTTCTGCTTTCATTGAAGGTAAATGTTTAACCCTTAACCCTTAAAGTGCCAGTCACAACTACAGCAGATGACAACTTTTTTATTATTATTATTTATTTTTTTTTTTTTTTTTTTTCAGAGAAAAACCAGTCTTGACATTTCATGTGAATCATCTGCTTGGCAGACAATTCACATATAATGTCAAGACTTGTTTTCTCATAAAAAAAAAAAAATAGAATGTCGTCTGCTACAAATTTTGCTTGGCGCTTTAAGGGTTAATGCTTAGCACTCTGGGTAAAATTTTCAACAGATGATACACGGAAATATTTTCCTTATTTTTCCAAGTTAACAGGATTTGACTTTTCATGCAAATTGTCTACAATGGAGACAATTTGCATGAAATGCAGAATCTTGTTTTCTGAAAAAAAAAAAAAAAAATAAAAGATAAGAGAAATATTACCAGTTTGTTGCCTGCAGAGTTAGTCCAGAGAGTGGTAAAGGTCAAAGTGCCAATCAAAACTGCAGCATTCTAAAATGCCAAAGTAAGGCTTGGTATTTCTGCTTGCTGAGGCACTTCTAAAAAGTACACATACATTTTTCTGAGAAATAAGAAAAAAAAAAGTCTTTACTTTTTGCAGAGCTCTAGACAAGGATTTTTATTTTTTTTTAAATAACAAAATATTGACATTTTGTCTTATTTCCCCATGAAAACATGTTGTGGGTACTCATTACATACACATCAGCAAGATGCTTTAATGACATAATTATGTTTTCAGGGAGAAGTCAGAAAAAAAAATGTTTATCTGGATATCCTCTTATTTGGAGCTCTGTTTTGGGTTTGGAAAAATGCATCTTATCTAAGAACTATTTAGAATGGATTTTCAAGGTGTGAACCTAGTTTGGTATTGAGGATAAATAAGGAAATTTTACAGGTGAATAATAAAAGATTATTTTCTGTCTTTCAGATGGTCTGATAAATTCCGAAAACCAAAGATTCTAATACTGGTAGGGACTCTCATTCAAGTGGCAGGAAATTTCATGTATTTTATGGGTATATCTGAATGGTTCTTGCTAGGCAGCAGGCTGGTTTCAGGTAATAAGCTGGAAATGTTGATATTTTAGGTATACCGTATTCGACCTAATTACCGCACTGTGCATTCTCTCCCTTCCGCTGATTCAAGAAGGGCAGTTGTCAGTTTCTGGCGAAGGAATGTGCACAATACTGGTTAACCGCTAAGAGGACTAAGCCTGCCCAGTAAACGTGTGGTTAGGTAAACTGACCGCGCTCGACATGACCCCATTGGGTTGCCTGGACCATAAAACCTCAACACAAACAAATTACCGCACTGTGTGCTTAGGTTTTTCAAAATTACTGGGAAAACTTGTGGTAAAATATGTACCAGCCTACTAAGGACACACTTTTAAAAATATCAGCAAATGACTTATTATGATGATGTTCATGCGATTTTTTTTTTTTTTTTTTTTTCTGATTTTCTTTATAAAAGCATATATTGTGGGTACACATTTGAATTGCATCGACAAGTCGATGCAATTCAAATGTGTACCCACAACATATGTCTCTGTACAGAAGTAGACAAAAAGTACTCTGGCAGTAATCTGAAAACTATGGATTTGCTTGACTCTGCGCTTATAGGGGTATGTGCAGCAATTAGGGCAAATACGGTAACTCAGGTGTGTGGAATTATCAAATTTTATTACTTGTCCACGGACAAGTAAATGGTCAAAATCCACTTGTCCAACCAAGTTTTACTTGCCCCAAAATTGTCATTTTTTTTTTCTTATTTCTCAAAGAAAACATATGTTGTAGGTACTCATTTGAAGCACCTCATTGAGGTGCTTCTAATGAGTACCCACAACATACTATGTTTTCTTTGAGAAATAAGAAAAATATACATCTTATAATCTGGATATTCTCCTTAGCTAGATCTATGAATTACTTGTCCCAGGACAAGTAAATTAAAATTTCGTACTTGTCCGCAGGGAAATGGGACAAGTTGGAGGTTGGGCATGATATTTCCACAGCTCTGACGGTAACTGCATGATTCTTGCTTGACAGCAGACTTTGTAAGCAGTCAAATACAGTAAAATATCAATGACTTAAACACCAATATCTCATTTACTGTAGCTGATTCGAACTCATCTTTGAGTCCTTAGGAAATTGTTCTGATAGCTCAAGAAAACAAATACATTTATATTTAGGAATACTGGTGTTTTAATGATTTTTTTCTTACTGTATCATCCCCAAAAAAACTGTGGGACTTCCAAATATTGATGTTTGTAAGTAGGATCTCCAACTTTAACTCTTAAAGTGCCAAGCAAAACTTGTAGCCGAAAATAGTGTATTTTTTATTATGCCCCTGTCATTGGAAGAATGATGTAAAGGGCATATAGTGTTACCCTTGTCCATCCGTCTGTCTCGGTCCAAATCTGGCATTAGCAATTTGCATTAAAATGTTTTTCAGCCGTGAGCATCTGTGTTTTTTAGACACATTTCTTGTATATATATATTTTTTTTTCATAGAAAGTAAGTCTTGACATTTCATGGGAATTGTCTGTTTGGCAGACAATTCACATGAAATGTCAAAAAAGGTAAAAAGAAAAGTCCAAGGAGTGCCACAATCACATCACAGCAAATCCCTGACATCAAGAGGAAGAGGAAAGAGACACAAGCCAACACTCGTAAAACAAACAAATACATGAAATGCATACAGGCCAGCTCTCTTCCCCAAATGAGGTAATCGCAATGCTAAGAGGACTGGAAAACACAAGGACATAACACAAGACAAGACTTAATATAAATCGCCTCCTAGAATAAACAACAAGGCTACACAGACTATGACTTATTTTCTATGATTTCCTAGGAGGATATTTCCTAGGAGGAAATATGTATATTTCCTAGGAGGAAATATGAGTTATTACACTTTGAGTTTAAAATAAAGGAAATAATTCCCTCGAGACTTGCAAATCTTATAAACAAATGTGCTAATGCACTGGTTTGTTTATTGGATTTGCAAATCTTTCCAGAAATATTTCTGTATTTTAAACTCAGGATGCAGTAACCTCTACTTACTACCTATAGATATGTCTGAAAAACTGATGGATGAATGACAAAACAGTGTAGACCCTGATCAGACACAACATACCATGTTAACCTAAATTTGAATAAGTTAGTTTTTGACTACCAGGTTATGTGTGTGTTTAACTGTGGTGGTTGTGTGGCAAACAGTGCAATGCCTGATCAGGGTCTACAGTACCTGTTCAGGTCTGCTTTTCCCAATATTTAGGGTAAATACAGTAATCATTGTTTTGTAGGAGTGGGTGGTGGAGTGGAGGGTGTTTTACTGGCAGAAGTTACTCGTACGAGTGAAGAGGAGAAAAGAACTGGAATTATATCAATATTGATCTCGGTGCGACAAATTGGCCTGTTGATCGGTAAAAAAATTTTTTATTTTGCTATAATAGTAGTGCTGAATGGTTCATAATTCAAGTGGGGGTGGTCAGGTGGTGCAAAGGTTTCGTGCATCTTATGTCACCGGGGCGTCCAGCTGATATTGGCTTACTGTTGGGCAAAGCCTGTTATCCTTGTAGCAGGTAAGGGTAGAGGATGATTGTTTTTATTTCTTCTGTTTCTTCACTTTCATTCCAGTTCCTCTTTCTTCCCTGTTCCTCTCTTTCATCTCTTCTACTATCTCTTTTCTCCCTTTCTCTGGGAAACGACACAAAATGACCCACAAGGGTTGATGTGTCGTTAAACCCCAACACAATTAATTAAATTCATAATTCAAGTATTATTTACTCAGAAAAATAAAGAAAATCATTTTAGAATGTTGTCTGAGGCTGTTGTGACTGGAGCTTTAAGGATTAATAATAACTAATGTTGCTCCTGAAAGTCTAGAGTCTGGCAGCAGAAAAATGAAAACAGACATAGAAGCAAACATTGTTTAACCCTTGTCATGCTGAATAAATTAAGATGCCACACCCACTTCTAATTGTTAGCCAATCAGATTACTTGATCCAGATTGCTGATGCTAATTCACATTCTTAATGACAAACAGTGCAGATCTAGATTAGTTG
Source organism: Anodontia alba (assembly GCA_964016985.1). NCBI lineage: Eukaryota > Metazoa > Mollusca > Bivalvia > Lucinida > Lucinidae > Anodontia > Anodontia alba. Next base: position 12,715,831 of record OZ024836.1, on the reverse strand, counting down.
GCTTCTGAAGAAGCCAACTGATCTGGATCTACATTGTTTGGCAAGGCAGGGCATAACCACCTGGAATCAGCAGGACTATGGTCAAAACATCAAGAAAAGCATAGTTGTCATAAGTCGTAGTAGGAGAAGTTTTGCAACAGTAGTATTTTTTTCATGCACAGATATTTCCCCAAGTGAAGTGATATGGCGTAAAATCAAGTTTTCATAGCACAGCTCAAATGTCTGTTATTGTTTTCACCATCCCTAAAAAATGTTCATCAGAAGAAAGACATCCCTAAAAAATGTTCATCAGAAGAAAGACATCCCTAGAAAAAATGTTCAACAGAAGAAAGAGCCTTTATATAATACCTGAACATCAAATACAGTCAGATCAGAGCCTTCTCTGTTCATTGACACACTCTACAGTATAAATTGATTTTGTAAGCAGGTAACCATGTCTCCGCTCATCTATGTATTGCCCACATATGGCATAAGGCCTTTTTCTTGCTTTGTATAATAAATGTTTTTCTCTGTTTGTTGTAGGGCCAGGACTTAATTTATTTTTGCGACTGGCAGATTTTGATATAGGATCATTCCATGTTAATAAATATAATGTACCAGGGGTAAGTGCCATGTCTCTTTTATTAGCTCGCCTGTACGAAGTACAAGGAGAGCTATTGTAGTCACCCCGGTCGTCCGCGTTTGCGTTTGCGTTTTCGTTTGCGTTTGCGTTCCCGTTCCCATCACACTGCGTCAAAGTTTTTCAAATGCTTATATCTCTACAGTCACTCCTCACAGAGGCATCAAACTTAGGTACCTTGGAGGGTCTTCTGAGATTCCAAGAGAATAAACCCCTGGGTGCATGCCCCTGGGTGGGACTAGGGGTCAGAATCTAGGACACCTTTGTAATACTGTGTTAAAGTTTTTCAAATTCTTATATCTTGACTTTCACTCCTCATAGAGCATTCATATTTAGAATTTGGGTACCTGGAGGAGTCTTCTGAGATTCCAAAAGAACATACCCCTGGGTTCATACCTCAGGGTGGGCCTTGGAGTGGGGCTAGGGGTCAAAATCTAGGACACATTTGTAAAATCTTATATGCCTACAGGTTATAGACACAACTGGTTATACATCAGCTAACTATGTGACATCGGTTTAAGTGTAAGAGAGTGAAGGTCATGGTGACCTACATTTTACGGTCCAGGTCACCTAGATTTCACGGTCCAGTGATTTTGCCTTATATCTTGAATACTATTTGTTGGATAAATGTCACACCTGGGATATTACTTCCATGTGACCCAATGAATGGCCACTTACTATATCTAGGTCATTGTGACCTATATTTCATGGTTCAGTGATTTTGCCTTATATCTTGAATACTATTTGTTGGATAAATGTCACACCTGGGATATTAGTTCCTTGTGACCCGATTATTGACGTCAAAATATATCTCTGTTGGTGTGACCTATATTTCATGGTTCAGTGATTTTGCCTTATATCTTGAATACTATTTGTTGGTTAAATGTCACACCTGGGATATTAGTTCCATGTGACCCAATGAATGACCACTTACTATATCTAGGTCATTGTGACCTATATTTCATGTTTCAGTGATTTTGCCTTTTATTTTATTACTATTTCATGGAGAATTGTCATACCTGGATTATTATATCTATGTGACAAAATGATTTACATACAAATACATCTAGGTCAGTGTGACCTATATTATATGGTTGAATGATTTCGCCATATAACTTGAAAATTATTTCATAGAAATATGTCATACCCATTTGACTTAATCATTCTAGGACACTGTGATCTATATTTCATGGTTCACTGATTTTCCCTAATAAAGGAAGACAGTGTGATGCAGAAATATCATACCTGGATTATAATTTCCATCTGACCCGAAGATTGTCCTCAATATAGTTCAGTTTGACCTATATTTCATAGTTCACTGATTTTTGTCCTTACCTTGAATACTATTTCATTGAGCAATACCATAAATCAAATATTAGTTCCATATGATCCTATGATTGACATCAAAATATATCTAGGTCAGTGTGACCTACATTTCATGATTCAGGGATTTTTGCCTAATATCTTGAAATTATTTGATCAGCAATTCCATTTGTCAATCTACTTCCGTGTGATCCCAAGGGTTGACTTAAAAATATGTCAGTGGTAAATGATAAAAATGTTACAATATAAAATGTACCCAGCAGGCGAGCTACGCTGTCCTATGACAGCTCTTGTTAAGTATAATGTACTTATCATAATAACCCTAAGTATTGGGACAGATAGGCTTTGCAAACAATGAAGACCCAGATCAGATGCCACAAAATGTGGCGTCTGATCAGGGTCTACATTATTTGCTATACATACAGCAGTACATGTATTTTAGACACATCAATAGATACATGTACTAGAATGGACTGTTTCTCATTTTAGGACAAATATGTTAGATAGATAAGGTGTCCCAATACTTAGGGTAAATACGGTATTACTGCAACACATAATCTGACATTTTGTATTTCATCGGGTTTATGTCCCCAAATTAAAGAATTACACGAGATACTTATTTCTAGTGTGATCCAAAGATCTTCAGAATATCTGTAAAATGTGATATGGATCAGTAGTAATGATGTATTCATTATGTCCCCCAGCTTCAAAGAAGTTGGAAGGGCTTATTTGCTGTTTTATAATTCATCTGTCTGACCATCCATCCATTGGCCATCCATCAGTTCATCACTCTCTTCTTATGAGCAAGATACATGTATCTTGATAACTATTTGTGCTAGGGCTTTGAAAGTTGGTGAGGTTACTGGGGCTGGGGAGTAGATAACCTGATAACTTTTGAAACAATCAATTTTTTAAATTCATCGTTTTGTAGGAACAAGTGTATAGTGGGGGCAGAGTGTCTTATAAAAACTTATTTTTAGTTATAACCATGATAATTAAGTAAAATAGTTACACACTCAGGGAAGGTAACTCTGTCAAAATGTTGTTACCTTCCTTCTGAAAAAGGGTCTACCTGAAAGTATAGAATTTGCTCCCCTTGGAAACTGTAAAAATGTCTGCTGCTGCAGTTGTGATTGGAGCTTTAAAGATTAAAACAGATGCTGCCATTTATAAAGCAGATAACAAGTCTCATTTGAGATGTGATATACATTTAGAGAAAATAAGGCTTAACATTTCATGTGAATCATCTGCCTTAGTAGACAAGTTGCATGAAATGTCAAGCCTTATATTCTCTAGAAAAAAGAATTTAAAAAATAGATTGTCATCTGCAACAATTGTGCGTGGTATTTTAAAGGTTAAAAATTTAAAATATGAGCCGGATAAAGTAATTATTTTGAAGGTTATAAAATTCTGTGAAATGCAAGTAGCGGTGATTGGTCTGAGGCAGTCTAAGGATTTTTTTATCCTTATAAAATACAGATAAAAACAAAATCAAAAGTTTACATTTTCTGTTCTTATTTCATAAATTTTTGTCATCAACAACTTTCCTGATTAATAATCAGCTTTGCACAGTTTCCCGTTATTGGCCCTAGCAAATCTCAGTTATTAGGGCAAAAGTAGCTGGGGATAGACAATGTCACATTTTAGGCAGGATTTTTGCTCTTTAACAATAATAGATTCTATAAGAAATGCTAGATTTATGGAGATCAAAATAAGGCTTACAAACTGCAAAGTTCTGGAAATTCACTTGATAATAACCCTGTTATTACTGTATATTATGGAGTAACAAGGGGTATACGTTGCATAGACTTTTTATCTCCCCTATATTGATTTTGGTGCAGATCTTGTTGGCGTTGGCATGACACTCTCTTGTCTGCACAATGTCTTGTGAACCAGTGGTTGAATTCTTACCAAATTTTCATTGTTATATAAAATTGTGACATAACAGTGAACTGATTAGATTTCGTGACCTTGACCTAATTTTCAAGGTCACATCAGTAGAAAGACTCAGAACTCATGGTTGGGACATCCGTTTTCTCTGAAAACACCGTTTAGAGATATTAAATTTATGTGAATACTGTGCTTACAAAATATTTTTTTTCTTTTTCAGGTTTTCATGTCATGTTTATGGTTATTACAGACGTTTATTGTTCTATTTATATACACTGATCTACATCGGCTCAAACAAATACCAACTCCAGTTCACAAACCGCTCAATTATGGAACAACATCAAATACAAACAGTTGTGAGAATGCGGTTCAGAGAACAGGAAGAACTGATTATGATGAAGATATTTATAAACAGATTGGTCCTCAATCTCATTCCAAAACAAGAACTTCCAGCACTTGCAGTAGCAATGCCGACAGTCTCATAGAAACAGCCGAAAATGTGATTTCAGACCCATCTAGGTTTAAAAATTTAAGTTCTCCTACCCATGATACTGTTCGAGACGGGCATGTTGCCGTAGAGACAGATTATGGTTTGATAAATGGAAGTTTGAGCCATGAGGAAAGGCTGAGTAGACAAGGAAGTCAGGATTATATAGATAGTACAGAGGGGTCATTAAATGATTATCTTCAAGGAAAATCTAAATTAAAGTTTCTATACCATGGTAAGTATTGCTGTCATTTGTTTTGTTTATAGTATTGTTGCATGCCTGCAATTGCAGATGTTTTTTTACATTCCACCACACAACAGTGGTAGGTATTATGTTTTTATGTTGGACATCTATTTGTCATGGGTGTGTAACATCCATCTCTTATTTTCTTTCCATTATGTTTTGTTTTATTAAAACTGTATGTGTGTATTGTTTGGCATTTCTCATGTAGGATTGTTGATGGGTTATTTTTGACAATTACATAGGTCTAGATAAGAGTGGCTATCAGGTAAATATTTTTCTTATTTCTCCACGAAAACATATGTTGTGGTACTCATTAGAAGCACCTAGCCAAGATGCTTCTAATGAACATATGTTTTTGATGAGAAATAAGAAAAATATCAATACTTTTGGATTGAAAAAGCATCTTATCAAGAGCTATGAATTATATATGGAGTTATGGCCCCTGTTAATTGTTACAGCAGGGGTCAAGCTAGAGGGCGACTGGGGTGAAATAGTTGTCCCTGAGGGCTCTAAGTTGCCCTGGGAAGCCCTGAGGGCGACAAAAACTTGCCCTCGATTTTAGCAACTTTTGAAAAAGCCAGTACTTGTGCAAACCAAACTTTTTGTTAGGAGAAATCTAGTAAAATTGAGCAAACATAAAAAGGTAAAATTCTTTTAAAAAAAAAATGTTAGATGTGTTAGCAAGGCCACAAAATAAAATTCTGATGTGGTTTGCAAATTTTGGAGGAAAACTGTTTGCCTACTAAGTGACCAAAAATCGTTTTTCATCATTGTCATTAGTTTTCGTGGGTGTCCGTTTTTCATAAATGAACCATTTACAGGCTGAAAATTGGTCAGAAATAGCATTAAAAATACTAAACACTAAGTTTTAAAGTTGACAGACATTTTAGTTAACAAATTTCTTTTTATCATATCAAGCCACAGATCTTGATGTTTTGACTGGATCAATTTCCAAAAGATATGGGTCCAGATATGATGCATTTGCCCTACTCATGTCTGTGTTTCTGTGGATCATTTAATTGGTTTAGAAGTAAGAATGAACAGGTTTACAGTAAAAATTGTTCATTTTTTGTTAATTCCCAAGACAATACAGTAAAGCATGTCGAGGGTTTTTAAGTGTCATGCTTTCAATAAGGAGATAGGTTAACTGAGTCTTGACTTCTCCCTCACCCTATAAAACTTCTCCCTGTTTTGTCTGGAGGGAGAAGTCTTCTCCCTAAATTTCTGAGCCAGCTTGACCCCTGTACAGTTTGGTTTCAATACCAATACGATAAGTAAAATACCTTTCATCTGATTTAAATGAAATTTATGTGGTGGCTAAACGTTAAGTTCATAAATGAAAAGGCCTCTGTGGCTCAGTTAGATGCAGTGTTCAAGCCAGGAATTTCAGTTTTGGGCCCCAGGGGCCCCTACCCTCCAAAAAATTGGGGACATATGAAAAAATCGGGGGACAGTACAATTAACGATCAAAATTTTAAAGAAAATGTACCTGTTCGTTTCAGATGTGGGTATTTTGCTCCATGAAATCTGTTCATGTAACATCTGATCAGATGTACATTCCAGGTTAACACAGGGTTGTCAATAAGAAATGGAAGAACTGATGAATATAAGAAATCAACAGATTAGGCTGGGTGTCAAGGGGCCTGCCATTGTTTTTTCTGTTTTTTTTTTTTTGTTTTGTTTTTTTGTTGTTGTTTTTTTTTGATAAGTGAGCTGCCTATCTAAGTGATAACAATACAGAGGAGATAAAGGGAATAATCATAACTAGATATTGTGAATAGATGTAAAAGCTGAAAATAACATAAAATATATAACAAATTATTTCTTTTGAACACTGCTTCAAACTGATGAGCTGGATGGTCTCTTTAGCATCAGTCCTCTTCTAGTTTCAACATGACTGACTTTCACCCAAAATTAATACCTTTCCATTAATCAGCAAGTAAGGCAATCAGTCAATCATATTATTACTCAATCATTCAATCAGTTAGATTGTGAAAAGAAAGAAAACTTCCAACAGTAATACTTTCTGATAGTGATGTACTAATTGTGTACACTCAATCTACACCTCGGTGAGGTGACCTCAGAATTTATAAATGAGCATTGAACCAATAGTCACAGCATGAGCATTGAACCAATAGTCACAGCAAAATTGAAAAATGGCCGCCACCAATGCTAGAAATAACAAGAAAACTGCATGAACTACAGGCAAAAATCATACCAGATCGTCTGTTTAAACATATTTTCTTCATTATTTTACAGTTTTCTTTGCATTTTAAAATAATTTCTATGCCTATTTATAGTGAACCACAAGTAAAAGCAACCAATCACAACACATTTGCAGCTGAGATTGCAATAAATTTTCTGTACCAGGATGGCGCAAGAACTTATTTTTCTGCGCCAAAACATGAAAATATGCGTGAATGGCGCAGCCTGGCTTGAACACTGTGGATGTGCGTCCAACCGGAGACCAGGAGGTCACAGGTTCGACCCCCGCCGAGGTCAGCAACATTCTTTGTGTAGATTGATCATGAAATATTTTCTATGGTCATTCTCTCCCTTCCACTGATTCAAGAAGGGCAGTTGTCAGTTTCTGGCGAAAGAGTGTGAACAATACTGGTTAACCGCTTAGAGGACTAAGCCTGCCCAGTTAATGTGTGGTTAGGTAAACTGACCGCGCACGACATGACCCCATGGGGCTGACTGGGCCGTAAAACCTCAACACAAACAAACATAAATGAAATAAGTTTTAATTTTGGCCTGAATTCTTGTCCTTGGCCGGCCTTTGTGGCTTGATTTCTTGTACAGCACTCCAGATAAGATGGGGATCTGTATGGGCCATTCCATAATTATCCCTAGTCCTGCTGAACCCAGACATACCCTGTCTTTACAAACAGTGTAGATCCAGATCAGTTGGCTTCTGAAGAAGCCAACTGATCTGGATCTGCACTGTTTGCCATTAAGTATGATAATTTGTATCAATAACCTAGATCAAGTAATCTGATAGGCTGAAAATTGGAAGTGAGCATGGCATCTTAATTTATTCAGCAGGACAAGGGTAAATGATGTCTTGAAGCATATGGGAGCAGCAGATGTACAGACTGGCTTGAGCATTTATTCAGTCTGATTAGGATCTTTGTTCTGCATCAGTGTAATTTACGCTACTTAGTTCTGTAAGCGGACTGATAGGCCTGATCAGACTATGCACATCACGAAAACATACCTATATAATTCAGTCCCCCTTAAACCCCACTTTTATATAGTAAAACTGGGATTTACAGGGGTATACATTATTTTTCTTATTTCTGCTTAAAAACATAGATTGTGGGTACTCGGTAGAACCACCTCAGTTCTAACGAGTACCCACAATCTATGTTTTGAGCAGAAATATGAAAAATATCGGAATTTTTTATCTGAAAACTTTCAGTTTTTGGTGGTGAAATTTTCAATATATTTGAATAGGCGTGTTTTCGTAATGAGATGTGCAGGCTAATCTTGACCTTCCTTTTCTGCATATGGACATTGTGACAATTAGAAATAGTATCTGAATAATATTTTTTTCTCCACAAAACATATGTTTTGGGAACTCATTAGAAAATGCCTCGGTGAGGCGGTTTAATGAGTACCTCAACATATGTTTTGGTGGTGAAATAAAAAAAATATCAGTACTTTTTGGTTGGAAAAAGTGCCTTATCTGAAGTTATGCTTTTCTTCTATTTCAGAGTATGTACGAGAAGAGATTGTAGCTGTGATTGCTCTCAACTTCAATAGTTATTTTAACCAGTTAGCTCTTGAGGTAGGTATCCATTCAGCATACACAACTTTCCAGTTAATTTCTGTTAAAACTGTAAAATGGGGCAAGATAAATAATTTCACAAAATTGATGATTTAAACTGATTTGCTTTGTGTGATTAGCTCGCCTATACGCAGTACAAGGAGAGCTATTGTAGTCACCCCGGTTGTTTGCTTTCCCATTACCGTTCCCGTCACACTGCATTAAAGTTTTTCCCATCACTCTGTGTTAACCCTAGTCCTGCTGAACCCGGATGTACCCTGTTTTGCAAACAGTGTAGATCCAGATCAGTTGGCTTCTGAAGAAGCCAACTGATCTGGATCTGCACTGTTTGCCATCAAGGATGCAAATCTATAGCAATAATCTGGATCAAGTAACCTGATTGGCTGAAAATTAGACGTGGGTGTGGCATCTTAATTTATTCAGCAGGACAAGGGTTAAAGTTTTTCAAATGCTTATATCTCAACTGTCACTTATCACAGAGCATTCATATTTGGAACTTGGGTTCCTTGGAGGGTCCTCTAAGATTCGGAAAGAACACACCCCTGGGTTCATGCCTTGGGGTGGGCCAAGGGGTCAAAATCTAGGACACTTTTGTAATGTTTAATGCATATGCGTTAAAGTTTTTCAAATGCCTAGATCTCAAGAGTCACTTATCACAAAGCATTCATATTTAAAACTTGGGTACCTGGGAGGGTCTTCTGAGATTCCAAAAGAACACACCCCTGGGTTCATGCCTAGGGGTGGGACTTGGGGTCAAAATCTAGGACACCTTTGTAATATATTACATGCATTTCTATTATGCTAACAAGTTGCACACACAATGGGTAATACATCAGCCTACTATGTGACATTGGTTCACGTGTCAAAGAGTGAAGGTCATGGTGACCGATATTTCACAGGCCAGTGATTTTGCCTTATATCTTGATGACTATTTGTTAGAGAAATGTCATACCCATGATATTAGTTTCATGTGACCCAATGATTGACCTCAAAATATATCTAGGTCATTGTGTCCAATACTTCATGGTTCAGTGATTTTGCCTTAGATCTTGAATGCTATTTAATGGAGAAACGTCATACCTGGATTATAAGTTCCGTCTGACCCAATGATTGACCACAAAATATATCTAGATCAGTGTGACCTATATTTCATGGTTCAGTGATTATGCCTTATATCTTGAATACTATTTGCAGGAGAAATGTCATACCTGGATTATAAGTTCCATCTGACCCAACGATTGACATAAGAATATATCTAGGTCAGTGTGACCTTTATTTCATTGTTCAGTCATTTTGCCTTATAATTCGAAGACTACTTGATGGAGAAATGTCATACCTGGAGTATAAGTTTCATATGACCCGACAATTAACATAAAATATTTCTAGGTCAGTGTGACCTATATTCCATGGTTCAGTGATTTTGCCCTATAACTCGAAGACTATTTGATAGAGAAATATCATACCTGGAATATAAGTTCCATGTGACCCGATGATTGAACTCAAAATATATCTAGGTCAATGTAACCTATATTTCATGGTTCAGTGATTTTGCCTTATCAGTGGAAGACTGTTTGATAGAAAAATGTCATACTGAGATCATAACTTCCATGTGACCCGATGATTGACCTCAAATTGTATATCTAGGTCATCATGTGGAATATATTTTACACTTCAGTGATTTTTGCCTCATAACATGAAGACTTTTGGATGGAGAAATGTCATAACCTGGATTATAACTTCCATGTGACCCAATAATTGACAGAAATAAATCTAAATCAGTGTGACCTACATGTATATTTCATGCTTCAGTGATTTTGCCTAATAACTGGAAGATTATTTGACCTATATTCCATGCTTCAGTGATTTTGCCTAATGACTGGAAGACTATTTAATGGAGAAATGTCATATCTGGAACATTAGTTCCATGTGATGCGATGATCAACCTCAAAATATATCTAGGTCAGTGTTCCATGTAACACATAGATTTGCATTAAAATTTATAGAGGGATGTGTGATTTATATTCAGACTCACAAAACTTATTGTATTCGGAATAGAATCATATAAAAATACTAAATACACCACAACCTCTTTATAACACTATTGTTGGGGGCCATAGCGTAAACCGTGTTAGTTAAACAACCGTGTAATATCCAAACAAAAATGTATAGATTATATTGAAAAATGACCATTTATGGTCATTTTTCAATATAATCTATACATTTTTGGGATCCATCTTAGAACCATGTTATATCCAAAACCATGTTATAACAAACCATGTTATAAAGAGGTTGAAGTGTACACCTTTGACGTGTTAATGTGAAAACATAGGTAGACATATGTGGACAGCAAAGGCCCAGATCAGCCTGTGCATCTGCGCAGTCTGATCAAGGCCTTCACTGTCTGCTAAATAATCGTAGGATACTACAAAATATATGAATGGAGAGCAAAGGCCCAGATGATACTTTGTGCATGCGTAAGATGATCTGAATCTATGCATTTTGCACATGTTCAAAGGCACTTTTTCACTTGACGTGGCCCAACTAGAGTTTAGGTAAATATTTGTCTATTTTCAGACTATGGTCACACCTTTATCCAGCAAATTATTGGATTGGGGAGAACTAGAAAACAGCATCATGTATTGTTGTGCTGGACTAGAGGTGAGATCACACCTACATCTTTTTCTGAGAGATAAGTGGATTGAGGATGGGAAGAACTAGAGAATAGCATTATTTACTATTATTCTGAGCTAGAGGTGTGCTCCTACACCTTTTTCAAAAACATTATTGTTTTTTCATATGATGGACAAGTGCAATCTCAGATGAGCTTTCCTGTCTGGATTAAGTCTCCCAAATAAAGTGGGGAGACTTATTGTTTTTGCTCCATTTCTTATTCTTCTTCTGCAGCTTTTTCTTTTCACCCATTTTATCTGAACAAGTTCTCAGTAACCATAGGACAAATTGTTCTGAAATTTGGGGATAGATATAGATATGAAGTTTTACAAGAGAGTTCAAAATCCAAAATAGTGGACTCAAAGGGTCCCCCAGGGGCATGTCGAAATCTGCCCAAATTTTGTCCGGACGAGTACTCAGTAACCACTGGACAGATTGTTCTGAAATTTGGGGACATGATTGATATGAATATGAAGTTTTGCAAGAGGGTTTCAAAGGGTCCCCGAGGAGCATGCCCCACTCCCTTCACTTCATAAAAGGCCTAATATTTCAGAAACTGTTAGATCCCCACCCCTAAACCATATATATTATAATAAAATGCATCCTTTGACACTGACTGGGGGTCACTCAGGGGTATGCCCCAACCCAACAGTTCATATGACTTAATATCTCAGAAACCATCCAGAACCCCACCCCTAAACCATATATATTGTTGTTCCTTAAGATGACGCATTCACTGGCACTTACTGGGCATCCCCCGAATGTATGCCCCACCCCCTCCAGTTCATATAAGGCTTAATATCACGGAAACTGTTCAGAACTCCACCCCTAAACCATATATATTGTTCATTATGATAAGATGCAATGACACCAACCATGGGTTCCGAGGGGGCATGCCCCACCCCCTCCAGTTCACATAAGGCTTTATATCTCAGAAACTGTCCAGATCTCCACCCCTAAACCATTATATTGTTGTTCCTTATGATGAAACGCATTCAATGACCATGGAGCCCCCAGGGTATGCCCCACCACCTCCAATTCACATAATATTTCGGACTGTTCAGATCCCCACCCCTAAACCATATATATTGTTGTTCCTTTCATTGACACCCAACATGGGTCCCCTGGGGGTATGCCCCGCCCCATCTCTGAAACCATTCAGATCTTCACTCCTAAACCATATATATTGTTGTTCCTTATGATAAGACACATTCAATGACACAAAAATGTTGTCTGCTGAAAAATACCCATCATGCTAAGCATTTTATTTTAACTTCGTAATACATTAACCTATAGATAATGTGCTATTCTATTCTGTTATTCACCCCCTCCACAGAAAAAACGACCTTTCAGTCGTTATAAAGTCTTAATTCAGAAGGTCCCTTTAACAGTTACCTGTATGACGTAGTTCCTCCCGCTCAAATGATCACGTGTCAGTTTCTTTTCTGTGGACTTTGAATGTTCAAGGATTATTATTCTGTGTTAGAAAAAATGGATTAAAATTATTCTACACGGTTAAAATTTTTATATCCTTGACTTTCTCTGGTTCTATATTCACTCCTTCTACTATCTATGTACTTATTTTCGAAATATCGATCTTAGATTTCTTGTTTTCTCAATGTTAAATTTCTTCCTTTGTTTCCGCGTCAGTCGATGCATTTCGCCCGCGGCAACTGTGGCCATTTAAAAGCTAAATGGGATACACATTTATCATGTCTAACTTGTAATTCTTGCACACGTATCTCTCCGTGTTATATTTGTAGTTCCTGGACAGAAAAACTTTGGAACCTAGCAGAAAGAAGACGCCTTCATGCTACTAGAAAATCAGTTATGACACAGAAGAGAAAACAGAAGAAATCAAAGAAATCCAAGAAGTCCCAGTCAGACATGTCTGACAACGGGACAGTTGATGGGAGCACCGCCCCTCATAGCTTTACTGCTCGGGGCAGGACCCATCAAGGTGGCAGCCTGGCGGACTTAGAGTCTGACCGGGCACTAAGCCCACCAGTCACCAGTCACCAGTCACCAGTCACCAGTCAACCAGTCACCAGTCAACCAGTCACCAGTCAACCAGTCACCAGTCATCCAGTCACTGGGCAACTTATCTCCGTTCATCCAGTCGCCAGTCAACCAGTCACCAGTCAACCAGTCACCAGTCAGCCAGTCACCAGTCAACCAGGCACCAGTCAACTAGGCTCCAGTCAACCAGGCATGGGTTTACAGTCATTCCCGTATGACCTACAAACACAAATTCCGCCTGGTTATATTCCTATAAATGTGCCTGTACAAAGCTACGCTCCGTCCATAAGTAGCCATATTTCACAGGGTAGTGTCCACAGACTATCCAATGTCTTTATTCCTGGTTACGAACGTTCTAATAGACTAGAACTTCCTAATCCAGCTTCTTCTTCTAGACAGATTATTCCACTCGAACCTGATTTTTCGCAGGTCTCAGATCCGAGTGTAATGATTGAGCCTCCAAATTCAAATGATTTATCTATCTCCAGACCTTCAAGGAAGGATCAGTCTAAAAGAGAGCATAAATCTAAAAAGAGAAGAAGACATCGATCGTCCTCTTCTTCTATCTCTACTTCCAGATCAGACTCTTTGAGTTCTTCTCGGCGAAAGAAAAATTCAAAGAGATCTAAGCACTCTCATAAAAAGAGAAGAAGACGATCGATGACGCCTTCTTCTTCATCAAATTCCTCCCAATCTCAACTTGACATTGGTAGATATACAAGGGCTCATAAATCTCCCCAGGTTGTTCAAACGCCAACTCCAATACAACCTGAGGAGACTAACTTTAGTCAAATCACAAATCAACCTATTAATTACGATCAGATTCAGCCGAATCTCACTCAACAGAATAAGGAGTCAGATTCGGAAACTGAATCCGAAGTCTGGTCATTTGATCGTGCGATTAACGAGGTCTTCCGGCTTCTTCCTCCTGAGTTATGCCCCAAAACTCAGCAGGATCAAGCTCCATTAAAACCTCTCTCTGGGATCGAACAATTAATGGAGTCTCGTTCCACTCCATTACTTGTCCTCCCACAATCCAAATTAGTACAAAATACAACAAAATATATTCAAAATAGACTAGAATCGGACAAATGTTCAAGAGATTGGATTTGTCCGCAAAGCTTGGTTTCGGCTCTTGCTCCGACTAAATTCTACAAGAGCCAAAACCAATATTTGCCAACTGATAATATCCCTCAATTAGAAGCGGATGCGTCGCTCCTAGACATTTCTAATAAAGGAAGAGCTTCTATTCCGCTCAAGAATCTAGAAGCATGGGAAAGGAAGGCTAGAAAACTAGTCGCTATTAATTCTCATGCTGATCTATTTTCTTCAGCTGCCTTCCTTTCATTACAACAGGAATCGATGTCGGTTGCGGCCCTTTCCAGACTTCTGGAGGCCGTAGCCAAATCGATTAAACATGCTACTGCCATGTCTACACTTTTAACTACTGAATTATTCCAAGCTAGGAGGGACGCAGCCCTAGCTTCGTCTAAACTACTACTCGACAATTCCACATACGAGTTAAGGAACGCTCCTATTAACTCAAAATCCTTATTTGACGGCAGGATAAAAGAAATAGCTAAATCAAACTTCGAAGCTCAACAGCAAAGGTTTCTAGCTTCTACATCCATTCAGTCACAATCTCATTCTTATAAGCCTCCTTCGCAGAGCAGAGCTTTCAAGATACCTAAATATCCTGCTAAACAAACAACATCCAGACCTAAACCTACGCAGTCGTATAGGTCCAAAAATATTCCTCAAAGCTCATCTTCTCACATTAAGAAAGATAATATCAAGAGGACTGGTAACATCCGTCAGTTCCCCTCCTCTAAACCTGCCTCTTCCTCCGCAAGATTATGAAGGCCCGCCCTTTCCACTGCCTGCTCTTCCGCTCGCGGACATTCCAGTGGGAGGACGATTGGCCCATTTTGCGGAAAAATGGGAGGAAATAACAGACAACAAATGGGTCCTCTCTATCGTACAAAACGGATTCAGGATACCATTCATCAAAATTCCTCCTTTGTCATCTGTTCCGATCAGAATGAGTCAATCCTCCTCCCCTTTTCTCAGAGAAGAGATCGAAAATCTTCTCAACAAACGGGCAGTGGAAAGGGTACAGAATCCGGAAACTCCCGGCTTTTATTCCCGGATATTCCTTGTGCCAAAAAAGAACGGAAAGTTTCGTTTAATATTAGACCTGTCTTTATTAAACCGTTACATAGAGAAACAAGCATTCAAAATGGAGACAGTCAAATCGGTAAGACAAGCGATGAGACTCAACGATTGGGCTGTCTCCATAGATTTAACAGATGCATATCTACATGTGCCGATACATCGTCAATCCAGGAAGTATCTTCGTTTCGTACACGAAGATCAAGTATATCACTTTTCGGCCCTATCGTTCGGAATGTCCCTAAGTCCGTTAATTTTCTCGAAACTGATGGACGTTATTGCAGCTTTTCTACGCCAACGTGCCATATCAGTTTTTCCATACCTAGACGATTGGCTGATAAAAAATCTGATTCACAACCGTCTGATTACTCAGACAAAGATTTGCATTCAAACTATTCAAAGCCTAGGTTTTCTGCCAAATCTCAAGAAGTCAGACCTCTTTCCTGCTCAGAAATTCACCTTCATAGGTATGGAATTTCTGACGCAACAAAATTTAGTCAGGGTTCCAGCGGATCGTGTACAGAACCTAATTCTAACAATCAAGAAAATAATGTCAGCAAAACATGTATCGGCACGAACTTTCCTTTCTCTTTTGGGCAAACTCAGTGCTGCAGCAGACCTTGTTCTCCTGGGCAGACTGCACTTACGTCCTCTTCAGATGTGCCTGCTGTCAGTCTGGAAACCTCATATTCTTCCTCTCGATCACCCGATCTCGATAAACGGCATGATTCGATCTCACTTACAATGGTGGATAAACCCCATTCGATTCGAGACAGGGACTTCAATCCATCCTCCAGACCCCAAATTCTTCCTTTATACGGATGCCATTCATTACGGATGGGGAGCTCATTTAGAGCCGACAACACTGTCCTTTCATGGTCGCTGGACAGAAAACCAATCCCAGCTCCATATCAATATGTTAGAAATGATGGCCATACGATTAGCACTGAAACAAGCCAAAACATTTATTCACCATTTTTGCATCATGATATCCACAGACAACACAACGGAGGTCTCATATATCAACAAACAGGGTGGCACTCATTCCCCCAATCTTTGCGTAGAAGTTTGGAAAATACTCAATTGGTGCCTGGAACAAGACATAGTTATCAGAGTACGTCACATCCCAGGCAAATTCAACATTTTTGCAGACCGCCTCTCAAGACTAGACAAACCTATCAAGACAGAATGGGCTCTGGATCAAACAGTTGCGAATTCAGTATTCCAGATGCTCAACTTCCCAAACGTGGATCTGTTTGCGACAAGATTCAACCACAGACTCCCATTATATGTCTCTCCAGTACAAGACTACAAAGCACTAGCGATAGATGCCCTGTCCATGGACTGGAATCATCTTCATGCATATGCTTTTCCTCCTTTTATTCTGATACCTGCTGTTCTAGAGAAAATCCGACAACATCAGTGCAGAATAGTTCTCATAGCTCCGTTCTGGCCACAGCAACAGTGGTTCTCAGAACTTCTTCTTCTATTAGTGTCAGCTCCGATTCGTCTGCCACTAATTCCAAGACTACTGACTCAATCCAAAGGAAGATTTGTACATCAAAACCTCCCAATTCTCGACCTTCACGCTTGGGAGTTATCAAACAATCAATCAGAGATAAGAAATTTTCACAAAACGTTGCAGATTTTGTCTCCAGATCAAGAAGAGCATCTACACAAAAAGTCTACGATGCAAAATGGACCATCTTCTCTAATTGGTGTCATACAAAAAAGGTTAATCCGATCTCGGCCCCTATTACAGTTATAGCCGATTTCTTAATCTTTCTTTTTTCGGAAAAGAAATGTCAGATTAGTACTATTAAAGGTTATAGATCTATGATCTCTAACACTTTAAAATTCAAAACTGGTAATAGAATCGGATCTAATCCAGTTTTATCTGAACTTATCAGATCTTTTGAACTTCAACGACCAGTACAAAGATCTCTTACACCTAAATGGGACTTATCATGGGTTTTAGTATGTCTACAAAAACCACCTTTTGAACCTCTTGATAAGGCTTCTAAATTTCACGTTACTATTAAGACAGCCTTTCTCTTAGCTCTTGCCACTGCTAAAAGGTGTAGTGAAATACATGCTCTAGCTATGGATTCACAACATTTAAGATTTAATCAATCTGATGGTTCAGTTTCCTTGATTCTTAAATCTGGTTTTTTAGCAAAAAACCAGCTTCCTTCTGTTAAACCAGATCCTATTGTTGTTCCTAGTCTTGCTCGAATATGTAAATGGGAACATACTGACAGACTTCTTTGCCCCGTTAGGGCTCTGAAATTCTATCTCAAAATGACTAGCTCTTATCGCCAAAATAGAACTAGACTTTTTCTTCCTATTAAAGGCAATAAGGATATCTCTAAAGATACTATCTCGAGATGGATATCTTACACTGTTAAACTTGCCTATAGGAAACTCACTAAACGAGATATCTCTTTCCTTAAAATCAAAGCTCATGAAGTTAGAGCTCTTTCCTCTTCTTGGGCTTTCTTCGACAAAGTTCCTCTCAATGATATACTTCAAGCAGCGGTTTGGAATAGTTCATCAACTTTTGCCAAATTCTATCTCAGAGACATGTCTCAACAAGCACAGAATCTCCAAAGTTTGGGCCCCATTGTAGTGGCCCAAAAAGTGGTGGGGGGCCAACAGCAATCAGCTATGGATGTGTAGACAACGTCAACAGCCCCCCTAGACCTGATGCTATACTAGAGAGGTACTAATTATATCTTTATTATATATATATGTTAACCCTGGATTACTTTATCCTTGGTTAAAGGATCTTATTATTGCCTTAAGCACTAATTATGTCCTCATTATATATATATAAAAAATAAATCCTTTTATTAAGCCTTAATTCAGAAGTTGGGACTAACTTATTAGGAGAAATCCTCCCTCCTATTCTACAAATTCTAGCACATTATCTATAGGTTAATGTATTACAAAGTTAAAATGAAGTTTTTTAAAAGTAAAACATATTTTAACGAGTAATACTTAACCTATAGATAAGTATTTATCGTCCCACCTCCCTTCCCTCGCTCCTTTCTCCTAATTGTGTATTGTTTTACACATAAAAGAAACTGACACGTGATCATTTGAGCGGGAGGAACTACGTCATACAGGTAACTGTTAAAGGGACCTTCTGAATTAAGACTTTATAACGACTGAAAGGTCGTTTTTTCTGTGGAGGGGGTGAATAACAGAATAGAATAGCACATTATCTATAGGTTAAGTATTACTCGTTAAAATATGTTTTACTTTTAAAAAACTTCATTTTTCAGTGGTGTTTCTTTGCACACCATAAAGCAATCTATGGCATTCCATTTAACGTACCCTAACCACCAGGACTAGGGAGTCCACTCATACAGCTTAACACTTTTCAATATATTTTCCGTAGAAACAATTTTTATTGGTCTTCTGGGGATGTTTGTGTGCTTAAACCATTTTACACTGCATATCCCTAAAAAGGTGCTTTGGCAAACAGTGTAGTCCAGATCATATGCCACATAATAGTGCCATCTGATCAGGGATTGCACTATTTTTCTTAGAAGTAATGTTTGAAGAAAATGATATTGAATAGAAACATACCAGACACCCCTGAATTTTAAAATGGACCTTAGTAAGGTAGAAGTACCTACTAGTATAAATGGGTTAAGATGTAAACTTTGTTTGGTTTTGTCTGTTTCCTCTTCCTCTTGGTGTCACGGAAGGACTGCGGTTTGTGATTGTGGCACTCCCTGGACTTTTCTCTTACCTTTTCTTAAACTATATTATGCCAAGCATAAAGGGTTTTAAAATGTTTTTATCTTCTGATGACAAATTAAAATGGAAACAGTACACATGGGAGCTCATTTGAGTATTGGAAGTTCATTTGGGAGACATTAGTATCGCTAGATTATAATCATATCTTGTTGGCTTTGTGTTTGCTCTGTTGCTGAAATTCAGGGAGGGAGCTAAAGAAGAACACCATGTATTGTTGTGCTGGAGTAGATGTGAGTTCTCACATATCGTAAATGTCCTTAAATGTCATACTTCAAAGTTTCTGACAAAATGGCTATTGCAAAAAGTGCAGCCCTAGATCAGACTGCTCCTGCATTAGCAGTCTGATCATGGTCTACACTGTTTGCCATTCCACTATTAAAGTATTTTAACCCTTTCCATGCTGATTAAATTTAGATGCTGTGCACACTTCTAATTTTCAGCCAATCAGATTACTTGATCACCATTGTTGATACAAATTCACATACTTAATGACAAACAGTGTAGATCCAGATCAGTTGGCTTCTGAAGAAGCCAACTGATCTGGATCTACACTGTTTGCAAAGGTAAGGCATATCCAGGTTCAGCAGGACCAGGGTTAAGAAACAACTGCTTAAAAAATAAAATTTAGGCCAAAAAAAAAATATGAAATAAAGTGTTTGAAATTTTAGGAAAAGTTGCTAGAGGAACTAGAGAATAGCATTGTGTATTATCCTGTAGTAGAGATCAGTTTTCTCCTATACCTTTATATAATAAATAAATATATCGTGGGTAATTGAGGAACATGAGAACAGTGTTGAGCATCATTCTGCAGAACTAAAGGTGAGTTCTTCACCACAATTTTGTACTACAGGTATGTATTAAAAGTAAAACTTCAATGGCTCAAACATCAGAAATTTGTGCTAGCTATGAGTGGTTCGAGCAACTAAGACTTAAATATAAGCCCCAGGTCAGGAGGCAAATGGCGATAATTTAGGGATGTCTTTTTCGATCTTCTATGAAATAATGGCTGGGGGGTTGTCAGGTGATGCGAAGGTGTCATGAATCTTATGTCACCAGGGCGTCCAACTGATATTGGCTTACAGTTGGGCAAGGTCTGCTATCCTTGTAGCCGGTAAGGGTAGAGGGGGAATGTTTTTATTAGCTCGCCTGTACGAAGTACAAGGAGAGCTATTGTAGTCACCCCGGTCGTCCACGTTTGCGTTTGCGTTTGCGTTTGCGTTCCCGTTCCCGTTCCCGTTCCCGTCACACTGTGTTAAAGTTTTTCAAATGCTTATATCTCAACAGTCACTCCTCACAGAGGCATCAAATTTGGAACTTAGGTACCTTGGAGGGTCTTCTGAGATTCCAAGAGAATAAACCCCTGGGTTCATGCCCCTGGGTGGGGCTAGGGGTCAGAATCTAGGACACCTTTGTAATACTGTGTTAAAGTTTTTCAAATTCTTATATCTTGACTTTCACTCCTCATAGAGCATTCATATTTAGAATTTGGGTACCTGGACGAGTCTTCTGAGATTCCAAAAGAACATACCCCTGGGTTCATACCTCAGGGTGGGCCTTGGGGTGGGGCTAGGGGTCAAAATCTAGGACACATTTGTAAAATCTTATATGCCTACAGGTTAAAGACACAACTGGTTATACATCAGCTAACTATGTGACATCAGTTTAAGTGTAAGAGAGTGAGGGTCATGGTGACCTACATTTTACGGTCAAGGTCACCTAGATTTCACGGTCCAGTGATTTTGCCTTATATCTTGAATACTATTTGTTGGATAAATGTCACACCTGGGATATTACTTCCATGTGACCCAATGAATGACCACTTACTATATCTAGGTCATTGTGACCTATATTTCATGGTTCAGTGATTTTGCCTTATATCTTGAATACTTTTTGTTGGTTAAATGTCACACCTGGGATATTACTTCCATGTGACCCAATGAATGACCACTTACTATATCTAGGTCATTGTGACCTATATTTCATGGTTCAGTGATTTTGCCTTATATCTTGAATACTATTTGTTGGATAAATGTCACACCTGGGATATTAGTTCCATGTGACCCAATGAATGACCACTTACTATATCTAGGTCATTGTGACCTATATTTCATGGTTCAGTGATTTTGCCTTATATCTTGAATACTATTTGTTGGATAAATGTCACACCTGGGATATTAGTTCCATGTGACCCAATGAATGACCACTTACTATATCTAGGTCATTGTGACCTATATTTCATGGTTCAGTGATTTTGCCTTATATCTTGAATACTATTTGTTGGATAAATGTCACACCTGGGATATTAGTTCCATGTGACCCAATGAATGACCACTTACTATATCTAGGTCATTGTGACCTATATTTCATGGTTCAGTGATTTTGCCTTATAGCTTGAATACTATTTGTTGGATAAATATCACACCTGGGATATTAGTTCCTTGTGACCCGATTATTGACGTCAAAATATATCTCTGTTGGTGTGACCTATATTTCATGGTTCAGTGATTTTGCCTTATATCTTGAATACTATTTTTTGGATAAATGTCACACCTGGGATATTACTTCCATGTGACCCAATGAATGACCACTTACTATATCTAGGTCATTGTGACCTATATTTCATGGTTCAGTGATTTTGCCTTATATCTTGAATACTATTTGTTGGATAAATGTCACACCTGGGATATTAGTTCCTTGTGACCCGATTATTGACGTCAAAATATATCTCTGTTGGTGTGACCTATATTTCATGGTTCAGTGATTTTGCCTTATATCTTGAATACTATTTGTTGGATAAGTGTCACACCTGGGATATTAGTTCCTTGTGACCCGATTATTGACGTCAAAATATATCTCTGTTGGTGTGACCTATATTTCATGGTTCAGTGATTTTGCCTTATATCTTGAATACTATTTGTTGGATAAATGTCACACCTGGGATATTACTTCCATGTGACCCAATGAATGACCACTTACTATATCTAGGTCATTGTGACCTATATTTCATGGTTCAGTGATTTTGCCTTATATCTTGAATACTATTTGTTGGATAAATGTCACACCTGGGATATTAGTTCCTTGTGACCCGATTATTGACGTCAAAATATATCTCTGTTGGTGTGACCTATATTTCATGGTTCAGTGATTTTGCCTTATATCTTGAATATTTGTTGGATAAATGTCACACCTGGGATATTAGTTCCATGTGACCCAATGAATGACCACTTACTATATCTAGGTCATTGTGACCTATATTTCATGCTTCAGTGATTTTGCCTTTTATTTTTATTACTATTTCATGGAGAATTGTCATACCTGGATTATTATATCTAAGTGACAAAATGATTTACATACAAATACATCTAGGTCAGTGTGACCTATATTATATGGCTTAATGATAAAAATGTTACAATATAAAATGTACCCAGCAGGCGAGCTCGCTGTCCTCCGACAGCTCTTGTTTCTTCTGTTTCTTCACTTTCATTCTTGTTCCTCTTTTTTCCCTGTCCCTCGCTTTCATCTCTTCTATCTCTTTTCTCCCTTTCTCTGGGAGATGACATAAAATGACCCACAAGGGTCGACGTGTTGTTAAACCCCAACACAATCAAATGAAATAATGTCTGTAATGTTGAGTGTACTCATAAGAATTGCCTTGATGAGGTAGAGTTGGTAGAGCATTCACTTTGTGACCAGGAAGCTGTGGGTAAAATCCCTGATTGAGTCATATCAAAGACCTTAAAAGTGGTACTTGCTGTTTTTTTTGCTGCCCAGTATCAGTATAACGTGACTGGATGGCATATCATGTCATGTCTGGTGCATGATTTTTCTGTGAGGCAACACTCTAAAGGTGAACATTGAGGACCCTGCCACATCCAGACACCATCATGATATGACCGAAAGATTGCTTAAAGTGACTTTAACCTTTACCACTCTCTGGGCATTTTCAGCAGACGACAAAATGATGATATTTTTCTTATTTTTCCCAGAAAACAGGATTTGACATTTCATGCAAATTGTCTCCTTAGGAGACAATTTGCATGAAATGTCAAATCCTGTTTTCTGGGAAAAATAAGAAAAATATTTCAAAATGTCGTCTGCTGAAAATTTTACCCAGAGTGCTAAGCGTTAAACCTGAAAAAAAAAAAAAAAAATAAGAAAAAAAAATACAACTGGGTTCAGTTGTTCAAAACTTATAAAAGTTGTTAGCTAACGTTACGTTAAAATTTCAATCTTAAATTATGGCAAATACATTGATATTTTTACTGAAAAAATGTGAGTAGCTTTTGTATTGCAAAAGCTACTCACATTTTTGCAGCAAAAATATCAATGTATTTTAAAATACTTTAGCTACAACAGTTAACGAGTTTGTCATTAATGAGCTTGTTAAGCTAACAATGCTTTGAACAACTGGGCCCTGTTCTTTTGTATTCTAATTGTCACTCTATGGCACAGTAAAGGTTAACAACATAATTTGAAATTTCAGGTTATTATTGTATTTCTTCTGGTGAGATGGATGAGTAAAAGACTTCAGGACAGATTCTTGATTATGATTGGCTTATTGACATTAATTGTGGCCAATGGTTGGTTGACTTATGCTATACCTAACAGCAGTCCACGTATGTATATGTATTATTTGTTTGTTTGTGTTAAGGTTTTACGGCCCAGTCAATCCAATGGGCTCATGTCGAGTGCAGTCAGTTTATCTAACCACACGTTTACTGGGCAGGATTAGTCCTCTAAGCGGTTAACCAGTATTGTACACATTCTTTCGCCAGAAACTGACAACTGCCCTTCTTGAATCAGCGGAAGGGAGAGAATGACCGTAGAAAATATTTCATGATCAATCTCCACGAAAGAATGTTACCGACCTCAGCGGGGGTTGAACCCGTGACCTCCTGGTCTCCAATCGGACAGCATTAAAGGGACTGGATACACAAGGGCCACGTCAGCAAAAAAGTGCGATTGAATAAGCGCGAAATGCGGATATTCAGATCATCATGCATGTTTGCAAATTATCATTTGGGCCTTCGCCCTCCATTCATACATTCTGTAGTATCAGATGATTATGTTAGCGGACAGTGAAAGCCCTGATCAGACTGCGCAGATGCATAGGCTGATCTGGGCCTTTGCTGTCCGCATATCCCCGAAGATATGTTTTCGCATGGTGCAGCCCACTTGGTAGTTTTTCTGCCATTTTTACAAGAGGAGACAAATCTTGTAACTTTCAGTTTGATTTTCTGGCACACCAAGTCCCTTCTGTTCTAATCCTATAGTATGTGTTGTATATGTAAACATTTCGGAAATAAATATGTTTAAACCAAGTCCCTTCTGAAAAGCTGCCTACCCTAAAAGAAAAAGAATTTGCTCCCAAGGAGCAAATTGTTTCCTTTCAGATTAGACCCCTTTTCAAAAAGGGACAAAAGCACAAATCTTGTAACTTCCTGTTTGATTTTCTGACACACCAAGTCCCTTCTGAAAAGCTGTCTATTCTAAAAGGAAAGAATTTGCTCCAAAAGAGCAAATTCTTTCCTTCTAGATAGACCCCTTTTTCAAAGAGCGACAGAACAATTTGAAAAGAGTTGCCTCCCCTGAAGGTGTATACATTTTCCCTTAAGCATTGTTAATGTTTTCTTTCTTTATTTTGCTATTTTCTGATTTGACACGTTGAAATTGGCTATAGCTAAATGTCCTGAAGAATGAGAATCCTCCAGGTGGTCGAGTGATTAGTGCTCTCAACTTCAGATCATGAGGTCGCTGGTTCAAATCCCACTGGAGGCAGAATTCAGCTCATGACTGTTTAGTTTTTCATTGCACAGAGCCTTTCATTATCATCCTTCCATTATCTCGATATGATTTAAATACAGTGTAATGTTGAAAGGGAGGTAGAACACCAAATCATCATCCTCATCATCATCCTGAAGGAGGAGACTACCTGATGAGAGAGCTGTTCATTCTTGGGTGTCTGATCTGGGTCTACATTATTTGCCAGTATCCCTTTTTTGGGACATCAGGCATAAATAGGTTAATAGTGGGGACTGGGCCATAAAACGCCAAACCAAATACATGTATTCTGACTGTTCTTGTTTTATTTCAGATTCTCCAGGTGAGAATTTGTGGCGTTTCATCATCGGTTGTGCTATGGATATGTTTGGTCTACCATTCCTTGTTGCTTGCAGCATCTCACTTTATTCCAAGATAACCAGAAAAGAAACACAGGGTAATTTATTAATTGAGCCATCGCATGACAAAACCTACAATAAGACCTGTGTGACCAGCAAAGATCAGGTTGTACAGCCACCCAGAATGGCAAGGATTCTCATTAATACTTCTTTGGATAGCCTGGAGGCTGTAGAAGGCTGACGCGATCAGCAAAGACTGATCAGACTGCACGGATGTGCAGGCTGATCTGAGTCTTCGCTGGTCGCACAAGTCTTATTGCAGGTTTTGTAGTGTGCTGGCTCAGTTAAAAGAAAAAAATCAAAAGCCAAGCAAGCTTCATCGTGAATTTTACAGAAAATTATATATTTCAAGAAACCAAATACCTTATTGGTGAATTCTGAATTGAATGATCGATTGATTGTGATACACAGTAGAGTATTAATAGGGGTGGGGGTCCACTGGTCTTTAAATAGGACTGCTGATCTTCGGTTGCTTTACTTCACTCTACAGTCAAACTGAATGGTGGCCTTGTGATCACCTTATTGGGAAAGAGAGAGCTGACTTCCGATCATTTCATTGCTTTTCATTGTTTTATTAACATACCGTATTTGACCTAATAGCCTTCATCAACACATATATAAAATGGTTATAAAAAGATAAATGACATACAATGGTAGGACATGCCGAGGTCGGCAACATTCTTTTGTGGAGATTGATCATGAAATATTTTCTACGATGATTTCTCCCTTCCGCTGATTCAAGAAGGGCAGTTGTCAGTTTCTGGCGAAAGAATTTGCACAAAGCTGGTTAACCGCTTAGAGGACTAAGCCTGCCCAGTAAACGTGTGGTTAGGTAAACTGACCATGCTCGACATGACCCCACTGGGTTGACGGGGCCGTAAAACCTCAACACAAACAAACAAACAATGGTAGGACAAATAAACCTTTACACTATAGTAATCACAAGATTGCTAGTGAATGAACTACTCATGTGTAACAGTGATGGTCATTGAAAAAGCACGACAAAGAAAGAACTTATAGTGACCATATATGTGAATGGTTTTGTTTGTCCTACTCTGTGATGTCAGTGCTGCTTAGTTTTATTACCGCAGTGTGCGCTTAGGTCTTTCAAAATTACTGGAAAAACTTGTGGTAAAATTTGTATCCACCTATACTAAGAGTACACATAAAATAGATTAGCACAGGACTTATCAAATGATGCTTGTGCAATGTTTTTGTGTTTCTTTTTCTGATTTGCTTTATAAAAGCAAATGTTGTGGGTACTCATTTGAATTGCATCGACTTTTTGATGCAATTCAAATGGGTACCCACAACATATTAATTTATAAAGAAGTAGACAAAAAGTACACTGGCTGTAATCTGAAGACTTCAGAATTGCTTGACTAAGGGTATGTGCGGTAATTGCATGACGCTTCCTTCCAGTTATTCATTAAGAGATTTTTTTTTCCTCCAGGTCTAAGTATGGGTCTACGACGAAGTGTAGTTGGCATAGCAACTATAATGGGACCACTATGGGCAGGATCAGCCATACACTGGCCATATATTATGTTTGGTGTAATGACAGGGCTCCTTGTAATGTCATTGGTAAGTTTATATACATGGTTTAAGGAAAAAAGATTAATATATGACATATCTGAAGGTATTTTTAGTAACTTCTATGGGAAAGATAATTTCTAATTCCTAGGAGGAAATATTTCCACCTTAAGCAAAGAAATGTATCCTTTAAAATGCTAACATGCCTCACAACGAGTGTAGATGTCATAACGAGTGTAGATGTCATAACGTGAAGTCTTTTGAAAATGTCTCTCAGGAAATATTTCCTGTATTTTGAATTCAGCCTCTATATCTCTCTTACCATAGATACTCTAAATATTCCTTAACCCTTGTCCTGCTGAACCCGGATATGTCCTGCCTTCTGAAGAAGCCAACTGATCTGGATCTGCACTGTTTACCATTAAGTATGTGAATTCTTATAAAAAATCTGGATCAAGTAATCTGATTGGCTGAAAACTAGAAATGGGCATGGTATCTTTATTCGGCATGGCAAGGGTTAATGAGTTTACCCAAACTTTGAACAGTTTAGATGTTTGAGTACTTGATGATTTGTCATGTGTTGGCTGAATAGCAAATAACACAGACCCAAGGCAGTCTGACCGTAGACCACACTTTTTGCTTTGACAGTTCTGTCCAGATAGTCATGGTTATTATTCTGTTTCGAGGTGTACAGACATTTCTGAAGCTTTTTCACCATTTTGCCAAGGGGGAAAACTTCTGCATACCGGAAGTTGCTTCCTTTGAACTGGACACCATTCAACATGGAGATTACTCTTAAACCGTGTCATGCTGAATATATTAAGATGCCACACCCACTTCTAATTGTCACTCAGTCAGATTGCTTGATCCAGGTTGTTGATACAAATTCACATACTGTATGAAAAAAAGTGCAGGTCTAAGAGTTGGCTTCTGATCTGGATCTAAACTGTTTGCAAAGGCAGGGCATATCTAGGACCAACAGGACATAAGGTTAAAGAAGTCGGAGAAAATTCTTTCAAGAGTAGCACCCAGTGAGTAGGAAGGCAGATATTTCCATGTCAGAATCATTTCCCTTCCATTCTCCTAAGAATTATTTTGACAATGTGATTCTAATATGATTATGAAATAAGTTTTGTTATGGCTTCAATTAACTTTTAAAATGCCAAGAAAACCTGCATCTGAAAATGTCATCTGTTTGTCGTCTGCTGAATATTCTTGCAAATTTTTCAAACCTATTTTTTGCATACAGGCAAACAGTGTGGACCCTGATTAGACTGCCTAGAGGAGCAGTCTGATCTGGGTCCACACTGTTTGCAAAAATGACTTTTAAAATTGCAAGCAGATGACAAAGCAGACGACAATTGTTGTGATTGGCAGTTTGAGGGTTAAAGCTCTGTAAAACAGCACATAAGATGTGTAGGAAGAGCCACAATCACAGAACGTAATATATCAATGACACCAAGACCATTACGTTAACACGCCTATTCAAATATATTGAAAATTTTACAACCAAAAAAGGAAAATTTTCAGTTAAAAAATTCTGATATTTTTCATATTTCTGCTCAAAACATAGATTGTGGGTACTCGTTAGAACCGGTTCTAACGAGTACCCACAATCTATGTTTTTGAGCAGAAATAAGAACAATAATGTAGACCCCTGTAAACCGCAGTTTTACTATATTTAAGTGGGGTTTAAGGGGGTCAAAATTATAAAGATATGTTTTCGTGATGTAAGAATAAAACAAATCAAGATGGACAGAACACAATCCACAAGCCAAAACAAACCCCATATCTGCTTGTTTTTTTGGGGTGGGTGGGGGGGGGGTTTGTTGTTTTTTTTGCCATCCTTCTGAAAAGGGGTCTACTCAAAATTGGGAGCAAATTTTTTCCTTTTAAAGTAGACCCCTTTTCAGAAGCAGCTTTATGCAAACAAAGTCTCTGAAATTGTCTTCCTTGTATAAAAATGGCAGACTCTGTGAAGTACATGTATATTCAGTCCCCTTAAGGGGACAATTCATATAAACCTTAAAGTGCCAAGCAAAATTTGTTGCAGACGACATTCAAATTTTTTTTTTTTTTTTTTTTTTTTCAGAGAAAACAGGTCTTGACATTTCATGTGAATTGTCTGCCCAGCAGACAATTCACATGAAATGTCAAGACTTGTTTTCTCTGAAAAAAAAAAAAAAAAAAAATGTCGTCTGCTGCAGTTGTGACTGGCTCTTTAAGGGTTAAAATGCCAAACCCTGTTTCTGGTAAATTTAGACTTAGCACTCTGGGTAAAATTTTCAGCAGATGACATTTTGAAACACTTAGTACTCAGGGTAAAATTTTTCAGCAGACAACATTCTGAAACACTTGGCACTCTGTGTAAAATTTTCAGCAGACATCATTCTGAAACACTTAGTACTCTGGGTAAAAAAAAATTGCAGCAGAAAACATTCGGAAACACTTAGTACTCTGGGTAAAAATTTTCAGCAGACAACATTCTGAAAGACTTAGTACTCTGGGTAAAATTTTCAGCAGACAACATTCTGAAACACTTTGTACTCTGGGTAAAATTTTCAACAGACATATTTTGAAATATTTTTTTTCTTATTTTACCCAAGAAATAGTGTTTTGACCTTTCAAGCAAATCCTCTGCATTGGAGACAATATACATAAACTGTCAAATCCTGTTTCCTGGAAAAATAAAAAAAACAAAAAAACATCAATTTGTCATTCACTGAATTTGCCCAGAGAACAGTAAAGATTATTATTGCATAAAAAGCAGTGCCACACGTTATTAACAGCCGTACATTAACCGTTGCAAAGCCATGTATTAACAAGGCAATTCATGTGCTGTTAATGCACGGCTACGCAACTTTCAATATGATCATACCAGGGTCACAGATTTGCTGCCATTACGAGATCTGTACTGCCTGGCCCTAGAACGAGCATAGTCCGTGGAAATTACGTTCGCAAGACATCTGTGAAAAGGCAAAACAAAATAGTGCAAGAAATAATGCAAAATGTAGCAAATGTTTTCAGTTCTTATGCAATAATAGTGATCAAACATGGTTTTTCAATGCATTAACATTCACCAGGTCCCTTGGCCTCGGTTTTCAACACCTCCCACAGGACCTGGCAAACGTTAATGCATGAAAAACCATATCTGATCCCTATATGAAAATGTCATGAATGTGTGTGCTGAAGAAGTAAAACTAAGAGAAACAATTTTTTTCAGTTTATGATGGTTGCCTCTTATTCTAAATTGAAGCCAGCAAGTGACATTCCTTTAAACCAGGCCGGGATTATTACAGCTTCAAGAAGTAATTCCTTAAACAGAGAGGAGACACAACCACTGCTGAAATAGAATTAAAAAAAACTAGGGAGGAAATTATAACAGCTTCAAGAAGTAATTCCATAAAGAGAGGAAACTCAACCACTGCTGAAATAGAACAGCAAAATCTAGGGAGGAAATTATAACAGCTTCAACTACTATAGATCAGTGGATGTTTACTGTCGTGTCAATGTATTTTTATTATTGGACTGATCCAGGGTCAAGGTAAAGCAGGTAGTTAAGGGCAAACTTTTGACACTCGGTATTTTCCAGTTTACCTACTCTGTTTGACTGAGATAGTATCCACTTTCACTCACTTTTTGAAGTGTTTTGAGTTATAGCTCAGTTAGTTACAAGTATATGTAGTTTGTTGGAAACACACACAGTTGAGAAGTTTCAAGGTCGGTAGTTCAACCTTCTTACATTAATCACATTTTTTCGGGTTTTTTTTATTATTATTCCATATGTATTATTTATTCATTGCTATTGTTGTTTGGGTACCATTTGAAATCATGAAAAAAAGGAGTAAAAAAAAACTAAATTCCCTTTAAATAACATTTGTAAAATTACCAGTCTGCATAAAATACCATAAGATATCCCTTTAAATATCATTTGTGAAATGTACCAGTCTGCATAAGATACCAAAGCCAATAAAACTGTGCTCTTGCCGGTACCATGGAAGAAGCAAGACGAATGCTCTTTTATATGTGCATCCATGTTTTCTGATGAAAGCTGGTGGGTCTTCTTGAACGTCAGAGGTAAGGAATTATAAAATTTTATTACGTTTCCATGGACAAGTAAATGGTCAAAATCCACGTCTAACCAAGATTTACTTGCCCGAAAATTGACATGTTTTCTTATTTCTCTGAGAAAATGTATGTTGTGGTACTCATTAGAAGTGCCTCACCGAGGCACTTCTAATGAGTACCCACAACATATGTTTTCTTAGAGAAATAAGATGGTGAGGACTTCTAATGAGTACCCACAACATATGTTTTCTTAGAGAAATAAGAAACATATATATCTTACAATCTTGATACTCTGTTTAGCCAGAGCTATTAATTACTTGTCCCAGGACAAGTAAATTGATATTTCTTACTTGTCCTCAGGGAAATGGGGCAAGTTGGACAAGTTGGGCATGGTATTTCCACAACTCTGTTGAACATATTCTGTATTTTTCCCTGTAAGATTGATTGTTCATTGTTTAAACAATAGCACAACAAAACACATGAACATGGTTAAAAGAAAAAAAAAAGTTGATAAACAAAATGATGTAATGCTTATGCATAAAGCCACATCCTGATGAGATGCTTTGAGTATTCATGCCTTCTGGTCTCTGTATACGGTCATATTGAATGGCTGTTGTAGGGCCGTAATGATCAATGACCGTATGCATATAGCATTCTATAGGTTTTCTTATACCCCGCCTCAGACTATGTTAAGTCTTTGACATGAGAATAATATTTTATAATAATAAACTTGGTATGATACTTACCAAGAGCAAGACCTTTCAATGCATGGTACCATTGCCCCAGGGTCATGCCCCTGGGCGGGGCTAGGGGTCAAAATATATAACAGGTCATGAAGAAAACATACAAAAATGTGACTAAAAATATCACTGACATCATTGGTGAGGCTGAAGAGTTAAAATTAGCACAATAATTATACAGAGGAAAGCTGTTTAGTTGTTGATGAAAAGGCAAGTTTTAGGCCACTGATTCTGGATTGGGGTGGGGCCACTGGGTGGGGCCATAGAAAATGTGAAAGTATTAAATATATAATATCTCGGAAACTGTTCAGATCCCAACCCCTAAACCTATGTATTGTTGTTCCTTATGATGAGATGCATTCAATGTCCCATACCTTGCGACCCCTGGGATCATGTCCCACCCTGCCCTGCCCCTTTCATTGCATCAAAAGCCAAATATCTCAGAAACTATTCAGAACCCCACCCCTAAACATATATATTATTTTTCATTATGATAATATGTATTCAATGACACATAACTTGTGTCCCTCAGGGGTCACATTGTTTCAACTTAATTTTTTGCAAAATGCCTGCTTGTTGATGAGGATGGCCCTGGGCAGGGACATCTGTGTCATCTTGACACATTTCTAGTTTCCTAATATCTTGAAAATGCAGCAATGGATATTCATCAATTTATGCAGACACATTGATACCAATAAGGTGTACTTAAATAAGAAAAGGTATGGCCTAGGAGCCAGTTCTCTTAGAGTTATTGCCCTTTATAAAATTTCTTATTGCTGTAAAAAAAGCTTATGTGCCCATTATCTCTTTAACCAATGGCTGGAATTTGACCAAAATAAGGCAGATACATCATTACAATGGGGGGAAAGAAGTGATTAGATTTTGGTGACCTTGACCTTAAATAATCTGCTTCTGCATTTATGTGAAAACTGGAATGAGAAATAATAAATTCTTCTTCTCTTATGCCCTTAAAAGATGAAAAAATGTCTTAATTCTAGTACATTTTAAACAAAATATCATAGCATGACAACCATGACGATAGTCATATGAAAATAACGGTATTTCATTGAAATTGTAAATATACAGTTCATGTGATCTATTGGGGAATTACCTTCTAGTGTCCTTTAGAACTGTGAATGACTATGGCTTATAGCCAGAAAATACAGCACTTTGAGGCACGTAGAGTTTGGTTTGGCTCAAAGTCCCAGCACTGTTTTCCACGCAAGATGCTCTGAAAAGGCACAAACAAAGAAGAGAGAGATCCCAAGCAGACCCCACAAACCATTGCTTTCATGCTAGAAAATACCTTACACAGAAATGTGTTTCAGGCTTCAAAACACTTCTACAAAAATACAAAATTATTATGTTTTACAGAATACTGTAGGAAAGTGCACATTCTCTGTTCAAATAAAAAATAATAAAAGTTCCTTCAAAGATGTACAATGATCATTCCCAGGTAAAATCCAACATAAAAAGCCATTGCTGGAAAAGGTGAAATCCATGACCGAAGGTTGGATAAATTGTGGCACCATAGCCATTACATGGCTCCCTTAAAATAAGGATTCTTAGAATGCAATTTATCATTTGAAAGAAAGAAGAAAAAAATTAAAAAGGAAATGTATAAAAGCTTAAGTATTGCAAAAAAACAAACCTTTGATCATGGTCTTGGCACCAGAACAAATTGCCAAAATTATCAAATTTAAACTAAGCAATAAAAAAAAGGAAACACCTCAAATTAACGTTAAGTTTCAGAGGTAATATATCAAAAAGACTAAATTAACTGATCAATGAACTTGCCGGGGAAAGACCCCCGACTTCAAACTACTCATCAGACTCCTTCAAGAGAACAAGGGTGTGCACAGGTCTCTCAAGCTTAGTCAGGGAACATACCACCTTTCCATTACGAAAACACGCCTATTCAAATATATAGAAAATTTCACCTCCAAAAACTGAAAATTTTCAGATAAAAAACTGATATTTTTCATAGTTGCTCAAAACATAGATTGTGGGTACTCGTTAGAACTGCCTCGATGAGGCAGTTCTAACGAGTACCCACAATCTATGTTTTCAAGCAAAATAAGAAAAATAATGTATAACCCTGTAAACCCCAGTTTTACTATATAAAAGTGGGGTTTAAGGGGGTCAGAATTATATAGGCATGTTTTCGTGATGCTTTTGTTGTCCACCGATGGATACTACATTGATATTTACCTATTGGATGAATCCATTTGCTTCAGGGTATGCACCACATACTCGACCAAGTTCCCAAGGATTTCGTGGTAGGTTTTCATCCTTGACCAGAACTACATCCCCGACAAGCATGTTACGCCTTGATTGAATCCACTTACTTCTTACCTGCAATGATTGAAGATGATATTCTTTCTGCCAGGGTAACTAGAATTCATATTCTAGATACTGAATGAGCTGCCATCTCTTAAGCGAGTACATATCAGACCTTTGAAACTCGCCAGGCAGTGGGAGTATCAGCTTGGATTTCATAATCAAGAGATTGTTCGGAGTCAGTGGTTCGAGAGGCAATGGATCATTCGCATTCTGAATGGAGAGGCGACGGCTGTTAACTGTTGCAGCTGTCTCACACATAAATGTTCGCAAGCTTTCGTCGTCAAGTTGAGAACCGTGTTTGGATAACTGTCAAAAGTATACTTCTGACTGTACGAATTTGATGTTCCCAGTAAGGCTGGCTAATCACAGCTGAAAAGATAATCGATTATCAGTCCTGTAATTGTGACCGATAATAGATTAGTAATCACTGCATATTTGGTCATAATTTTTCCTGTCTATCTGAGCATGACTTTTACCATATGTTATACTTCACTGTATGTATTTGGCCAGACAGGCCCGAGCAAACAGTGTAGACCCAGATGAGGGGCCACAAAATGTGGCATCTCATCTGGGTATACACTGTTTGCCACTCATCCAGCTATTTTTAGACACAACATTGGATGGTAAATTGTACTTGTTCAAATTTTAGATAAAGTATAATAAGGAGGTGAGATGTCTGAATACTAAGGGTAAATATGGTCAAGTAACAGACACAGAAATCAAATGATATATTATTAGTAAATCGATAATAATTTATCAATCAGTTAATTGATTATCTAATTAATTGTGCCAGCCTTAAATCCCAGATGCCTCCCATGTGACTTGCATGAGGAACATTCATTTTGAACATCGTGAAGTCACAATTTTCATTCAAAAAGAACTGTCTTATCTGCTTCTCATCCATTTCGCAAACTGCTTCTCTAAGTTCTCGTTCTGCATCTATGAAATTTGTTCCCCCATCACATCTTAATTCCCTTACAGGACCATATATTGCAATAAACCTACGGAACGCATTTATGAATGAGTCTGTGGTCAGATACAGCAGTTTCCAGGGCCCAGTTGTTCACAGCTAACGATGTCGTTAGTTAACGATTTGTTAAAATTTACATGGAGTGATACGCAAATATTCTGAAATTTTTTGCTGAAAAAATGTGAGTAGCTACTCACATTTTTTCAGCAAAAAATATCAGAATATTGTATATTGAATCTGCTAAAACAGTTAACGAAATGATCCTTAATCAGCTTGTTAAGCTAACGACACTTTGAACAACCGGGCCCAGATGTATTGCATGGCAACAGAGGCACGTGAATACAACTCCGTATCGTTTAAGCTCTTTGGGGCCTTTACAAACATACCAAGGTCCAAAATAATCAACACCATAGTATGCGAAGGGTGGTGATGGTTCAACTCTGTCTTTGGGGAGTTCAGCCATTTTTTGTTCTTGGGTTACGCCATGTAATTTTCGACAATCAACACATCGACTAATCAGTCCTGAGACTGCTGAGCTAAGACCAATGACCCTAAAAACTGCTTGATCTGACTGCATTTATTGTTGTGCCTCTGCCCTAATGACCATCCCTTTCATGACAATGTCTGGTTAC
The DNA here is from genome assembly GCA_964016985.1 of Anodontia alba. Lineage (NCBI taxonomy): Eukaryota > Metazoa > Mollusca > Bivalvia > Lucinida > Lucinidae > Anodontia > Anodontia alba. The sequence continues at coordinate 12,680,381 of OZ024836.1, read as the reverse complement.
CAGTTCAGACACATGGCATTTCCTAGACAGAATAATTGGATGTTTGATGTTACTGCCCAGCTGGGCGTGATTCATTCGACCACCAACGCGCAAAATTCCTACAGTGCCAAGGAAAGCATCCCTTCTGTAAATGGATGATTGTTCTTGAAGAACAGCCTTCATGGGTACATCCCTTTTAAGTTTTTTCTGTTATTTCTGTAGCAAAGGCCTCCCTCTGAACAGCCCTTTCTATATTCCATTCTGCGTGAACTAATTCTTCAACTGCAAGGGCAGGAAGAACAGTTGTCAACTATGATTTTATCATTTTGTCATTTCACATGTCATTCTTTCTTGCTATGCGTAGCTTCAGATTCTGAATAAATCTGCAACAAAGAGTGACAATTTGTTTTAAATGAGACCAACTGGAAAAGTACCTCAAGCTGTCACAAAAACTTGTTGAACAGTTTTCCCATGCATGTGTCTCAGACACTTGAACCTTCTTATGTTCACAATCATCAGGAGACAACTCTGTAGTCATTCCCTTACTGTTATTGTTAGAGGGTATCATTGGTTACCACAGAAGTTCAGGTCTATTGAACCACATAGATTTGTCAAGTTCCTTCACAGTTGCACCACGTGATGCAAGATCAGCTGGATTTTCCTTTGTACTAATATAACCACTGTAAGTGCCTCTGTATGTTCTCTAATCTGTTGGATCCTGTTTGCAACAAATGTGTATGTCCTCGGTGGCTCGGTTGAATGCGCGTCCGACTGGTGATCAGGAGGTTACAGGTTCGACCCCTGCCAGGTCGGCAACATTCTTTTGTGGAGATTGGTCATGAAATATTTTCTACAGTCATTTTCTCCCTTCCGCTGATTCATGAAGGGCAGTTGTCAGTTTTTGGCGAAGAAACCAAAGAAATTTCAAGTCATTTCTGTCCTCAACGTTCACTCTGAACTTATGGAACATTTGTTCGATGTCCCACATAAAAGCAATAGGTTTGTTCTTTTCAGAAGTGACAAAGTACACCCATAAAGTATAGGTGAGATCTGGTCCCTGAAGGCAAGTGATTGTTTAGTGCAGTTCCTTGGAACTTTGCACTGCAATCAAATACAACTCTAATTTTATCTTTTTTTGGATGGTACACGCCATGGTGAGGAATGTACCAAACACTCCCCCCACTGACTCTTAACCCATTGTAGTCAGGGTAATTGGCAAACAGTGCAGACCCAGATCAGATGCCGCAGAACGCGGCGTCTGATCAGGATCTCCACTATTTGCAAATAGTTTAGCCATTTTTCTCTAGGAATATGTAAATCTCGTAGCAGGACGTACCTAAAATTGAAATTGGACCCTTCCAATATATAGTGTGGAAGAGTCTTTTCATACAATAGGTTAAATCAGGATCTGGTACTTTCTCTGCATGTCCTTGTTTAATAATATCATTCCTAAAGTCAAAGTAGTGTTTTTTGTACTGAGCATGTTTTTTTTGTCGCACCTGCGTTAGCACGCAGGTGCGATATAGGCGTGCCATGACCCGTCCGTTCGTCCATTTGTCCATTCATCAACGATTGACTTGTGAGCGCAACTCCTCCTACAGTTTTTGGCCAATCGTTTTGAAACTTCACAGATGTTTTGGCCATAGCGTGTAGATGTGCATATTGTTTGCTCATAATTCTCAGATTTTTTTTTTTTCAACTTTTTCCGCTTTGTTAACTTAGTCGTTTTTTTACCTAAAACCCTTATAGTCAGTGGGTGTCTTGTGAGCGCAACTCCTCCTACAGTTTTTGGCCAATCATTTTGAAACTTCACAGATGTTTTGGCCATGGTGTATAGATGTGCATATTGTTTGCTTATAATTCTCAGATTTTTTTTTTCAACTTTTTCCGCTTTGTTAACTTAGTCAGTTTTTACCTAAAACCCTTATAGTCAGTGGGTGTCTCGTGATCGCAACTCCTCCTACAGTTTTTGGCCAATCATTTTGAAACTTCATAGATGTTTTGGCCATGGTGTGTAGATGTGCATATTGTTTGCTCATAATTCTCAGATTTTTTTTTTTTAACTTTTTTCGCTTTGTTAACTTAGTCAGTTTTTACCTAAAACCCTAATAGTCAGTGGGTGTCTCGTGAGCGCAACTCCTCCTACAGTTTTTGGCCAATCATTTTGAAACTTCACAGATGTTTTGGCCATGGTGTGTAGATGCACATATTGTTTGCTCATAATTCTCAGATTTTTTTTTTTGAACTTTTTTTGCTTTGTTAACTTAGTCAGTTTTTACCTAAAACCATAATAGTCAATGGGTGTCTCGTGAGCGCAAGTCCTCCTACAGTTTTTGGCCAATCATTTTGAAACTTCACAGATGTTTTGGCCATGGTGTGTAGATGCGCATATTGTTTGCTCATAATTCTCAGATTTTTTTTTTCAACTTTTTCAACTTTGTTTAAAACTTAGTCAGTTTTTACCTAAAACCCTTATAGTCAGTGGGTGTCTCGTGAGCACAACTCCTCCTGCAGTTTTAGGCCAATAGTTTTGAAACTTTCACAGATGATTAGGTCAGGGTCTAAAGATTTGCATATTATTTCCACATAAATCTCAGATTTTTTTTTTCAACTTTTTTCGCTTTGTTAACTTAGTCAGTTTTTGCCTAAAACCCTTATAGTCAGTGGGTGTTTCGTGAGCGCAACTCCTCCTGCAGTTTTAGGCTAATAGCTTTGAAACTTCACATATGATTAGGACATGGTCTGAAGATGTGCATATTTTTTGCACATAAATCTCAGATTCATTTCAGCAGAGTTAGGGGTCCTTGATTTATCCCCAAAATTGGTTTCTGTTCAATATCTTGTGAAAGAATTGATGGATTAGGATCATATTTTGCATACATATTGTTGTTAACAATACCTAGCTTGGGATTTCGTCAATTTTCAGCTGAGTTACTGGTCTTGATTAATGGGCAAAAGCCGAGTCTCGGTGGCTTGGATGCGCAGTCCGACTGGAGACCAGGAGGTCGTGGGTTCAACCCCCGCCGAGGTCGGCAACATTCTTTCTTCGAGATTGATCATGAAATATTTTCTACGGTAATTCTCTCCCTTCCGCTGATTCAAGAAGGGCAGTTGTCAGTTTCTGGCGAAAGAATGTGCACAATACTGGTTAACCGCTTAGAGGACTAAGCGTGCCCAGTAAACGTGTGGTTAGGTAAACTGACCGCGCTCGACATGACCCCATTGGGTTGACTGGGCCGTAAAACCTCAACACAAACAAACATAATGGGCAAAAATGATATCCGCTCAATATCAATATCTTGTGAAATAATGGACAGGTTTAGATAAAATTTTGCAAGCCAATATTCCAAATTTTATACTTTGTCCATTTTTCTAACCTATCAATTTCTTGAATACTGCAAAATAGATTTTTTTAAATACAAATAGGAACTTGTATGACTTAATCCCTGCAGGTGCAACATCGCTTTCCGCGGATTTCTTGTTTTTTTTCTTAGGTGCCTCAGATGATGCAGAGTAGGCAAGGCCATTCAGAGTTAAACAGGAGGGGCATGATATAATGACCCTCTGTCATCCTAATTTAACACCCTCATGCAATGTTGTCAGGAAATGACAGTCATTGTATGAAAGTGTTGTTATGTGTAAATGGGACAAGTGAACGACTCGACCTTTCAGTTTACCTTCAGCTCATTAGGAGTGCATGAAAACAAAATGTATTGCCCAACCACAAGATATTTATCTTGACTGCAACACATTTTCTTGAGTAGACTGACAAATGGAATCTTGCATGCCTGTGTTGGGCTGCCGGAATAGCTATTACAATTTAAAGACAGACAAAAATTTGGACAGTTATGTAGATCTAGTAGTTACATTCAATAAGGTTGGGCGGAAATTTACATGCCTATGATGAGCTACTGACTAAATTTGTGTGACTGCGACATCAGGGCCCAGTTGTTCAAAGCGTCATTAGCTTAACGAGCTCGTTAAGGGTCATTTCGTTAAGTGTTTAGCGGATTCAATATACAATATTCTGATATTTTTTGCTGAAAAATGTGAGTAGCTTTTGCACTTCAAAAGCTACTCACATTTTTTCAGCAAAACATTTCAGCATATCTGCATATCATTCGATGTAAATTTTAACGAATCATTAACTAACGACGTCGTTAGCTTTGAACAACTGGGCCCAGATCAATAAAGTATCTTAAAACAGCAAATGTCCAGAATAAAGATGAATTATCAAGTCTTTCTTCACAGTATGTGGTTTGAACACCGATGTGAGTTCCTGTTCTGAATATGGTGTGACACTATGGCCACAATGGGTAATTGAGAAGAGTCAAAAAGTGTTGTTACATTTTATTTAAAGGACAATATTTCTGACAGTTATTTCAACCCAGGTTCTTTTCTTTAATCTTAACTTCTCGCTTTCTCACCAGACCACAGACTCCTCGCTCTCCCTGTTATTATCCAGCTCTGTACATCTACTTGCTTACGTCACTATCACTTGTCTGGTACCTCATCACGAAAACATGCCTACATAATTTTGACCCCCCTTAAACCCCACTTTTCTATAGTAAAACTGGGGTTTATAGGGGTATACATTATTTTTCTTATTTCTGCTCGAAAACTTAGATTGTGGGTACTCGTTAGAACTGCCTTGCCGAGGTACATGTATATCTAATTGTCTTACCTGCCAACTTTTGAAAATTTTCATGGGGGAGATTCCTCGTGGAACGGCTTTTTTAGACGGCATCAAGCACGTTAAATATTTTGCTTGAAATTCTCATGGGGGAGATTTGCAATGAAAACAAAAGAACAAAAAATCAAATATTAAATACTATATTTCACTTTGTCTAAAAATGCTGCTACTTAAAAATGCTAATAATAAACTATACCTGTATCTGATCAAAATTATGGAACCTTTTATGACTAAAATGCTGTTACTTAAAACTGCTAATAATATACTTGTAGCTCAGATTAAAATACTGGAATCTTTATAGGAATTAAAAGGTGCAGAATTAAATCACAGCATGTTACATTATATCACAGTGGTAAAGGATTTATTATAGTCCCCTGTTGCCCCTTTTACCATGCATAATGTCTGGTCTGTAGGCTTAAATGAAACACAGTTATTGTTGGAGTTCTGCTTGCAGCTTAAGAGAGCTGTTATTGTGTCATTTTCCAAATCAGGCCTGAGATCAGTTTGGATTTTTTATTATTATTATTCAAGTGGAAAATGTCCTTTCACAGTCACTGTTGCTGTTAGGTATTGTCAAAACTGAAATGGCCAGTTTTGACAGTATTGGAAACAATTGCTTTCCAGATATATATTCAGCCTTCCACTCAGATTTAAATTTACAAGAATATTTTTTCTTCTCCATTTCTGAACTTTAACTGTTTCCTATCTGTTCTACTGCCAACAAAAATCGTATTACCGGTGTACCGGTTTATCTTGCAACCTGTGCAGCTTGCCCCCCCGGGGGTGAAGCTGTCCCTGGGCAGCTTGCCCCCTGGGGGTGAAGATACCCTGGGGTATCGCCCTCCCACCCTGGGCAGCTTGCCCCTCAGGGGTGAAGCTGCCTCTGACAGAACCTGACAGAACTTAATGCAGAAAGATTTTATTTTTTTTTTTAAATAAAAATCCCTATAATAGAAACATGGGAAAACTGATTTTTACATGTATGTGCATATGTATCTTTTTCCTGATAGGAGGAAATTGAGGGCCAGAATATAGAGGCTTTAGAAATTTGTACCTATGCCAGAAAACCTGGCAGACTCCATTCTAAAAGACAATTTATCACTTAATAGACTTTCCTATTAAACAGTCATTTGAATATTCATAATATTGACCATTAACTATTTTTCTATGGCTGGAGGTGAGGCGGGGTGTAAGATACTGTGGCCTGGGCAGCTTGCCCCCCTAGAAATCCTGACAGAATTTTATTCAGAAAGATTCTTTCGTGGAGATTGATCATGAAATATTTTCTACGGTCATTCTCTCCTTTCCGCTGATTCAAGAAGGGCAGTTGTCAGTTTCTGGCGAAAGAATGTGCACAATACTGGTTAAATCGCTTAAAGGACTAAGCCTGCCCAGTAAACGTGTGGTTAGGGAAACTGACCGCGCTTGACATGACCCATTGGGTTGACTCGGCCGTAAAACCTCAACACAAACAAATTCAGAAAGATTTTTATTCCTTTTAAATAAAAATCTTTATGATAGAAACATGGAAAAACTCATTTTCATGTGCATATGCATCTTCTACCTGATAGGAGGAAATTGAGGTCCACAATATAGTGGCCTTAGAAGCTAGCAACTATGCCAGAAAACCTGACAGACTCCATTCCAAAAGATAGTTTATCACTGAATAGACTTTCCTATTAAAAAGTCATTTGAATATTCATAATATGGGAAATTATTTTGATTGGGAAATTATTTTTAAAAAAAGATAAAAATAACTTCCTGAACTTTAGTTTTGTTTACAAGATTTTCTGACCTTGGGAGCAAACTTCTTGGGCCACAGTAATTTGGCCTCAGTCCCTTCCCGTAAAGTGAAAAAAATCGGTAAAGCAGGTAATACTACCATTCTAATGTCTGTGCATTAGAATTTTAAGTTGTAAATGATTAAAATAGCTTTTCAGATCGGAGTTTACCAAATTTCCAGGGGTGGGGGGCAAGCTGCCCAGGCCAGGGTATCTTCAACCCCGGGGGGGCAAGCTGCCCAGGCCAGGGTATCTTATCCCCCACCCCAGCCTATCTGAAAAAAGATAGATAATAAAAAGTAACAGAAATATTCAAATGACCTGTTAAATGGGAAATTGTTTTAAAAAGATAAAAATAACATTCTGAATTTAATTTTGTTTACAAGATTTTCTAAGCTTGGGAGCAAACTTCTTGGGCCACAGTATTTTGGCCCCAATCCCTGCCCAGGCCAGGGTATCTTCACCTGGGGGGAGGGGTGGGGGTCATTTGGATATCTTTGCTTTTATCCATATTTGTTAGCAGCTTTTTTTCACGCTCCGCAATACTCAAATACAGCACTGGTTGCCAGTAGACAGGAGTTTTGCCAAAATTTCCTCCATGTTTTCCCCCTGTTTCTTCTGAGTCAGGGGAAAAGGCCAAAATATCTTCCAACAGGTCCGTTTCCGAGGCTGACTCCTGATTTTCATTCGTGTTCTTTGTAAGGAGCTCATCAATGTCATCCCTGTCGCTACTTTCACTTTTGTTTCCTGATATATTAATGTCAATGTGTGCTTGTTTATGAAGCAGCTTTGGTGAAGAATGGTCTCGTTCATCCAAATGTCTTTTCAATGAATGCATTTCAGAGCATAGATCTGTGATATTTTTATTGATGGATCTGACCGATTTTGCCACTGTCGAGAACTCTGAGATTCATTAAATGTCTTGTCCACACCTAAAACAGTCTGTTCAGTACAACACATAGTTTGTCAATCTGTTGGTCAGTGTACAGTATTGTTGTCGGGGTTTTTCCAGCAGTCCTGATAGTAGCCCAAACAGTCCTCACTGTCAGCAACCAAAATGTCCAGGTGGCATATATGGTCTGCGATGTTCGTCGTCAGTATATGTCGGTTCTGTTTGGCCGTCTTCTTCTTCAGGTCACGTAATTTCTGGTAAATGGTGTCAATGTCCGGTCATTTTGTCTCATCATATGTTTCTTTCAGTGTCGTATATATGTCTGCAAGTCTCTGTGTCTCTTTCCCTAGCTGTTCAGTACAATTATTAAGTAATCCAAATTGAAAAAAATAAACATATTTATTTTCCAGTACATGTCAGTCATTCTACTCATGTTCTACATACACATACACATGTACATAGTTATAGATACAAACACACACACACACACACACACACACATATATATATATTTATATATATATATTAAAAAGTAAATATTTCAACTGACGATTTTATTAACGGGAGGGTGGGGTGGGGATAATGTATTCAACTGCAAAATGATGGATGCGGATGGGGATCAAGTCCAAACTATTAGTATAGAGATATAATCTAATTTCTAAAACTCTTCTGATTTTTTTAAGTACACTGCGGCTATCTGGAGAAGACAAAGCAAACAATAAGCAACACATTTTGGTTAAGAATTGAACTTGTTTCATAATAAGAAGATGAAAAACTCATTCTAAAATCACTAACCATACTTAAATTGCTTTAAACATTCACAAATAGGTTTCATTTGCACAAGAGATGCCACAAAAGCATAATATGGATGGAGGTTTGTATAACTTCTGATAGTTTTGCAATCGTATCGATGTTATCATTCATTTTCAATTCAGAAATGTACAGTATAACATTGTATAGGGAGTACAAAAACATCGCTTTCAAATGACGAAAAATGGCAAATTGATCTCAAATTTCATATACAAATTGCATTAGCCTGTAATAACAATTTAAAACAAAAAATTCTTAAATAGTGATACATTTAATATTATAGTTTGTTTTTGGTAATGAATATTATTTTTTCGGTTGTTTCCAGTAGAATTTTGTTTTTGGTTTTCCCAAATACCGAAGTAGCTGACCTATATGGGTGACATGATGTGGTGCTAGATTGATGAAAGTGCAAAATACAGGTAAATAATACATAGCTATGATTGAGATGTCAAAGATTTTGAATGAAAAATTCATTATCAAAACAAATTCCCCAGGTTACAGCAAATTTTCTCAAAAGTTTTTTTTTTTTTTTTTTTCAAGAAAATAAAAATATTAAGAAAAATATACAGTTCACAAAAGTGGTAACTTAACTATTAAGCTAACTTAAACTAAAGTCTACCAGAATATTCTTAGAGATGTCAAGTCTTCTTTGAAGATTGATATTGTGTCCTGGTTTAGGTTTTAACTGATTTTTCTGGGCAAAGTCCATGTTGTTGTTCTCTACTGCGATAAATGATGTAAAGTAATTGATTATGCAAGTAAATAATTATTGATTAGGCAAAGAAATTTCACATGCAAAATCTTGACAGGGTAACTTCTGCTTCTTGGTACTGTATAGTTAATGATATCTCAGTCTTAGTACAAACATCACATCTCAGTAGGTCAGACCATGATCTCTGTGAAAGTTTAGCCTGGCTTCCACCATCTGCTGGAGATTCAAAAGCTAGTAAAAGACACATTCATTTTTAAGTTCAGAAGATATCTCTTCTCCCTGGGGAGATTGGCCATTTCTATTGTACAATCTTGCCTCACTTCAGAATATAACTGAAATAAGCTCCATCCAGGTCAATAAAATAGTGGGTTTTGTCTTCCTGCAACAGGATATGGAATATGGAGGAGGTCTTTCAATAGTGTCTTTCTGCTATTGTCGAGGGTCAGACCCCCAACATTAGAATTACCAGTATACAGTTTTCCATTTTAATTCTGAAATCTTCCTTAATTTCATTTCTTTCTTGTATTTTTAGGTCTGAATTTGTAAGTATTGGGTCCAAGGTTTCCATCTCCTCTTCTACATTCTCATATACCTTTTCATATTCCATTGTATCAACTTCTCCTCTCATTATTTCATTTCCACTCTCTTCATCTTCACTAGACTTTATCCTGTTCCTTCATTACATTCTCAAGCTATTTTATTTATTCTTTCTCTTCTTATCTCTGACTTCTTTTCTTTCTTTTCAGTTTCTTTTCTACTTCAGCCTCCTCTTCTAGCCTCATCTCCATTATCTGCTTTTTCTCAACATTCATTTCCTATGTGCTTTATCTCGTTCTTAACTCTCTGCTTCTCTTTTTCTTCTCCTCTCGTCCCTTTTCTGCTTCTGTTGTTCTCTTCTCAGTTGCTTTTCCCCTTCCATTTTCTCAGCTTCTGTTACATTAATTCCTTCATTCTGCTTTTTTCTGGTTTTCACTGTATCCTATTTTTTCTGTGTTTTCAGTCTCCACTTGTTCTTGTCAGTGTCTTTCATTTCTAATTTCTTTTCACTCTCAGTGTCTTTTTGTTTACTTTTTTTTCTCCATTACCTTATTTCCTATCTGTTTGCTGTCTTTCTCTACTGCTTTCTTTGCAGTCTCATTACTGTTTTTTACTTCCTCATTTTCATTCTCAAAGTTGTTTTTGTTTATCATCTTTTTCTATTACTTTCTTTTTGGTGTCAGTTTGTTTTTGTTTACTATTTTTCTCCACTACTTGCTATTCTGGCTGTTTACTGTTTTCCTTTGTTACTTTCTTTCAGTTTCATTACTGTTTTTTACGTCCTCATTTTCATTCTCAGTTTGTTTTTGTATGTCACTTCCCTTTCTTTTAGCTGTTCCATTGTTTGAATGTTTTTTGGAGTCACAGTCACTTCTTACTCCACTCTGTTTCATTCAGTTTTTTTTTATGTTTTTCTGTCTCAGTCATCTTGTTTGATCCTTCAAGGTTTTCCTTGCTATGCTGACCTTTTTTCCTTCTTGAATAGCTAGGCTGCTAGCAACACTAAGAGCATCACCTTGTGGTCTACTGGTACTATTGTTTGTCACTGCCTGCCCAGGAGACTCCGTGGAGTGTAGTTCATTCATATTAGTAAGAATTCCTTTCAAGATATCAGTGGACAGTAGTGCTTCCTTGAGTGATGGTTCAAGGGCCTTTGCAGTATACCCTACAATGAATCTGGCCTGTTCTGCCAGTGCCTCAAGGGATGGCATAAACTCAGGGTTATCTTCCAAAATCTTGGTGGGAGGTGACCTGCAGAGACTTCAACCAGAGGGTCCATCCCCAGATTGACAGGTGAGTTGGCTCTCTTATTGGTTGCAGTCCCCAGCTATGGCTTCTTGGCAGGATCAGGCATCAGGATCCTGGGCCCGGTTGCCTCATGCTTGTGGTTTTGTTTGGGCTGACATCCCGTGGTCTCAGTCTTCTCGATTGGTCTGCTTCCCCATTCAGTCTTGGTGGCTGTCTGTTGGTGACCACCCTTCTCAACCCAGATCACCTTCAGTTTGACTGTAGTAGCAAGTGAGTCAGCTCCCATTTGATCTCCCGGCTCATACCTCCATTTCTGGTCCATCACATTTGTCACAAAGTACTCCAGTCTCCTTGCAGCATTCCCTTTTTCACCCAAATCCACGTGCATAGGCTCAAAGTCACTGGTTCAAGTGTTACATCCATGACTAATGGTGCTACGCAGGTAGCTTTGGTTATACAGAGTTGACACTGGTGCTGGATACCTGTTTGGTGCTCCCGGAGATGATGGTATACCTGCCATTCCTTATGGAAGTACAGTGTCTCCCAAATAGTACATTGGTAGTTGTACCCCTGAAAACACATGAGCATAAACAAGGTTTCAAAAACTAATGTCTTTTATCCCAACATTTCAAGGGCTTCATCAATATTTGCTTGTCAAGATCTCGCTAGTCAGGGCCTCTTCATACATGTAGTTGTTTATTCCCAAAAGTTGCCCTTCTGCCATGTTTTCTCACTAATAGTCTCTCAGACAGATCTTCCAAGCTTGGAACTTTCAGGATTTCCATAACACTTTTATGAAGCGGAAAAGATTGTTTACGTATATGCCTCTTTGTAAGCTGATAATTTATCTGTGCCCAGTTGTTCAAAGCATCGTTAGCTTAACGGGCACGTTAAGGGTCATTTCATTAACTGTTTTAGCGGATTCAATACACAATATTCTGATATTTTTTGCTGAAAAAATGTGAGTAGCTTTTGCACTCACATTTTTTCAGCAAAAAATTTCAGCATATTTGCGTATCACTCAATGTAAATTTTAACGAATAGTTAACTAACAATGTCATTAGCTTTGGGCCCTGGAATTGACACCTCCAAGTACAAGGGTCGTGCAAAAAGTTCTGTCAGTAATAGGCTTCCTTGGTTTTATCCCAGGTATAATTTAAAATGCTTCATTGCACTTCAATGGTATGTTGAATAGCTAATGATATCCGTTTATTTCGTGCAAATTGCTTTCCAACTGACCGAGTTATTTCAAATTGAAACAGATGCAGTCATATACACTGACCAATTTACTTGTTACATTGGAACATGGACGAGAAGACTGAAATTCGTATTAAATGGCGCATTAGGCTTAATATAGATTCAAAGCAGATATTTAATGAATTGTGTGGTATATATGGACCTCAGACCATTTCAATGTGCACAGTTTTTAGGTGGGTTAAAGCTTTTAAAGCTGGAAAATTTTCTGTTGAAGGTGATATCCGTCCTGGAAGGCCTAAAACCTCTGTTACCAAGGCTAACACTGCTGCTGTAAAGATTGTGGTCAAACAGGATGCGTGATTGTCTGTTAAAGATATAGTTAGTTGTACTGGCATATCAGAAGGCAGTGTGCAAACAATTCTGAAAAAGCGTTTGGACCTGAGAAAGGTTTGCGCTAGGTGGGTACCTCATTTGCTCACCGAGGAGCAAAAGACACAACGCCTTGAATGTGCCTGGGAACTTTTGAAAACATACAAAGGCTGTAATGGTCAGGTTATTTCTAACTTGATAACAGGTGATGAAACCTGGGTGCACATATTTGAGCCACAAAGAAGGGCTGATAGTAAGCAGTGGAAGCGAAAAGATCAAAAACGCCCATGTATTGCCAAGAAAATCATAAGTTTGAAAACGATGTTGTACGCAATTTTCTTTAAATGCAAGTGAGCCAGTCGTTCAAGGGCCTTGTCCATCTGGTCATACAGTCACTGGCTGACTCTACAAGAATTCTTTACTGAAGAAAGTGAAAGAGTTTTACAATAAGAAACGACCAAGCAAAGGATGGTCAGGAGTCCACCTTTTACATGACGACGCCTCCTCTCATAAGTGTGAGGTTGTTAAGTCTTTTTTGGTTTCTGAAAAGGTGAAAGTTTTAAACCATCCACCTTATTCACCTGACCTGAGTCCCTATGACTTCTTTTTATTTCCAAGGATTAAGAAATTGCTTTCTGGAAATACGAGGGGTGTTTGAAATGAATTGCTTATTGTCCTCTATCCACGTGGGACATGATAAAAACCAATACATACCTGTATAGGGCTATTCAATATCTACACAATTGTGTATAAATGTACATGTTAGACTGAGTGCAGACCAGGAGGTCGCGGGTTCAACCCCCGCCGAGGTCGGCAACATTCTTTCGTGGAGATTGATCATGAAATATTTTCTACGGTCATTCTCTCCCTTCCGCTGATTCAAGAAGGGCAGTTGTCAGTTTCTGGCGAAAGAATGTGCACAATACTGGTTAACCGCTTAGAGGACTAAGCCTGCCCAGTAAACGTGTGGTTAGGTAAACTGACCGCGCTCGACATGACCCCATTGGGTTGACTGGGCCGTAAAACCTCAACACAAACAAATAGACTGAGTGCAAGACATAAAATTTGCCATTTGAATACAAGCAGTCATTGACCACTGCAGTAAAACTGGTTGGTAGAAGCGTCGACAAAAAAGATGAAATATGGGCTTACATCAAAGCTCGCTCAAAACTTGGTTGTTCTTTGAAGAAGCTGATGACTGAAATTTCTACTGCTTTTGGACCTTCTTGTGTGTCTTATGACACAGTTCGGCGGTGGAAAAAGAAATTTGAGTCTGGTGTAGAGTCCATCAAAAATGCACCGAAATCAGGTAGGCCAAAATCTGCATCTCGTAAAGAAATTGTTTCCAAAATAAAGGAAATCATTGAAGGAGATGCCAGATTTACAGTTCGTGATATTGCACGAAAGGTAGGCATATCACTATCAACGGTTCACCTTATTTTGAAGAAGCATTTGAAAGTCAGAATGATTTCTGCTAGATGGGTGCCACATCTGTTGACTGACGAACAAAAGAGGCAACGGGTAAAAGTGGCCAAAAAGCTGCTTCAAATGTTTCCAAAATATGGCAAAAAGCAGTTTGCCAATGTCGTCACAGGTGATGAAACCTGGGTCCATTATTTTGAGCCCGTCAGAAAAGTTAGCAATAAGATCTGGGCCACTAAACACAGCAAACGCCCAATAATTGCCAAACGTTCTTTGAGTACAAAGAAGGTTTTGTATGCAATCTTCTTCTCTGGTGAAGGAGTCGCAATAAAAGTGCCAGTGAAAAAGGGCAAAACCATCACCGGAAAGTACTACAAAGACGCAGTACTGGAGAAACTGAAAAAGTATTATCAGAAACGACGCCCTGCCACTGGTTTTAAACATGCCCGTCTTCTACATTACAATGCCCCAGCTCATACCTCCGCAATAGTTACGGCATTTTTGAAGGAAGAAAAAGTAACTGTTTTGCCTCACCCCCCGTATTCTCCAGACCTTGCCCCATGTGATTTGTTTTTGTTTCCGAAATTGGAAGCATTCCTTGCTGGGCGGAAATACCAGTCCCGACAGGCAGTTGGATCTGCCATTCATCAGTACCTTATTACTGTGCCCAAATCAGCGTACCGTGACGCCTTCAAGAAGTGGATACATCGGCTGAAACTTTGCATTTCTAGCCATGGGGAGTACTTCGAGGGCATGAAATGAGTACTTTGGGCTAACTTGACATTTGAATCTCCAGATAGAAATAAGCAGTTCATTTCGAACATCCCTCGTAAGTCTACATCTAGAAGTTCTCTTGGCAGCGCTATTTATCAGTGTCTCCAACAGATACCAAAAGAAGACTATTTATCTGCTTTTCGCGACTGGGTAAAAAGGTTGCAAAAATGTGTTTCAGTAAAGGGAGGATACTTTGAACATTTGTAATAAAAATATGTTTAATAAAACGTAGCACTGAAGTAATCCGAACCCAGTGACAAAACTTTGCAGGACCGTCATACATGTATTATTCAATATATCAGCCTGTGATTTGTCCAGGCTTAGTCCAACCTTATTTTTTTAGCTGCCTGCCTGTGCATCCTCCTTAATCATTTCTGTTAACAGGTCTGGTGTAAAAGGCTGGTTGTCTTTTTATACGCCCATTTGAAAAACAGGACATATTACGTTATGCCCCTCAATGTCCGTCCATCCATCTGAAAACTTCTCGTTTCCGGATAACTCCTCCTACAGTTTACAGCTGATTAAGCTGAAACTTGATATATAGTTAGACCATGATGTGGAGCAGCGCATATTATTTTGAGGTTACAGTCCACTACATATTAACAGAATTATGCCCCTTTCAAAATTTTTGTAAACATTTTGTTTCCGGCTAACTCCTACTACAGTTTACATCCAATCAAAATGAAACTTGATATATATAGTTAGATCATGATGTGTAGCAGTGCATATTGTCTTGAGGTTACAGTCACACACAATATTGAAAGAGTTATGCCCCTTTGAAATTTTTGTAAACATTTCATTTCCGGCTAACCCTTCCTATGAATTACATTTGATCAAGCTGAAACTTGATTTATAGTTAGACCATGATGTGGAGCAGCGCATATTGGTTAGAGCTTGTAGTCCACCAAATGTTAAGAGAGTTATGCCCCTTTGAAAGTCTCTGAACTTTTCATTTCCAGCTATCTTCTCCAACAGCTTAGATCAGATTGACCTGAAACTTGATTCATAGTTAGACCATGATTTGGAGCAGCGCGTATTGTTTCAAGGTCACAGTCCACCAAATATTAACAACGTTATGCCCCTTCGAAAATTTCTGTAAACATTTTGTTTCTGGTTAACTCCTCCTGTGGATATGTGGAGCAGCACATATTGTTTTGAGGTTACAATCTACAAAATATTAGCAGTAATGCCCCTTTGAAAATTTCATAAGATAACCTCCTATAGATTACATTAGATCAAGCTGAAACATTGTGAAAAAGTTACACTATGATGTGGAGTGCATATCATTTCGAGGTTACAGTCCACCTACAGTTTACATCCCATCAAGCTGAAAGGTGATTTATAGTTAGACCATGATACGAAGCAGTGCATTTTGTTTTGAAGTTACAGTCCACCAAATATTAATAGAGTTATGTCTGTCTGTCCATCCGTATAAACTTTCCTTTTTCGCTAACCCCTCCTACTCTGTATCAGTAGGTGCTACATCTGATTACTTTCCACAGGCATATGATGTCCTGCTTGCGGACCTCTTGTTTACCATATGCGCTATATTTTTCAGAACAGAGGTCTTTGCCAGCTCTTATCTCATCAATAGAACTTTTTATACTGACACTAGCCTATACATTCACGCTCTTTTTGCTCAGGTTGTAGTGACAGTGTGTCATTGTCTAAAATATGGCTGTTTATTCCAAAGTCTGTATTCTAGACTGTTTTCTATAGAAATAAGGGGTTCACGCATACCTGTGGTGTCAGTTCCCTGTGCCCGTTGTGGTCTAAGCACACCCGAAGTGTTGTTTTCCATAACAGAATTTTCCAGCTCTCCATCGGGCCTCATATGCAGCTCAGACAAAAACTTGCTATCCATTAACTTAAATTTTTCTTCTGTCTTATTGGAAAGTTTATTCTTCAAATCCTGAAGATCTGCCAATTTCGCAGTAGAACTTAGCAGCTGCTTTACCTTTTTTAGTTTTCTTTTTTGCATTTGGTGATATTTTCTCCGCCAATGCCATTTGCAATGTCACGCGTGCTGAACCATTTTTTCCTGATGAAACGTCCTTGTCAGAAAAAATAACATCAGTGCTCACTGCTCACTGCACTGACAGAATGTAGCGAAACTTCTGTCATAATTTAAATTTTTAAAACGCAAAAAATGTACATGTACTTGAAAAGGCAAGTTTTTGAACAAGTGAAAATGTGTCCAAACTCTTTGTCGCCAGAAAAAAACAAATGATCTGATGCGGCAGTCAGTCACGTGACAAAGTGGGGGTCACATGACATGCATGGAAAGTAGCGAGTTGTTCCGAACTGATCCAGGAATAATATCCTATCATATTTACGAATTGTGTATGTGTAGATTTATGAAATAAAATCCGGTTTCCTTGGAAAAATTAGAAAAATATCATCAATGTGTTTTCTGCTGAATTTGTCCAGTGAATAGTAAAGAATAATGTACTATCTCTTACCCCTTGCTTTGCTGAATAAACTAAGATGCCCCACCCACTTCTAATTTCCAGCCAATCAGATTACTTGACCTGGGTTTTTGATACAAAGCCACATGCTGAATGACAAACAGTGCAGATCCAGATCAGTTGGCTTCAGAAGCCAACTGATCTGGATCTACACTGTTTGCTAAGACAGAGCATTTCGTGGTTGAGAAGGGTTAATAGAGAAAAACAGAATTTCTTTCAAGGTTATGTTAATGCACAATGAACATTTAACTTCAAACATTTTCTCAAAATTGCAAACAGATACTACACTGTGTTAAATTCAGTATGAGAATCATCTTTTAAGTACAAGTATCTATTGCCTCTGATCAACAAGGTGAAATCACATGTACCTAATTGAACATATAGCCTGATGCTTCAGTATTGCCTTATCCAACTGTCTTCTCCTTGTTTTGTACCGGTACTCAAAACTGTCCGAACTATTTCAGCCTTTCGCACATTTCTAAACAACAGATTGTTCGTGGACACATTTGCTGTCACTCACAACTAACACAGTACAAACAGTCGGCAAGTCTAGTCTTTTCAGCATGTGACAAAATGGCAGTCAGAATTATCAGATTAAAAGTAAGATAAAAATTTGTCTCTGTCAACATTAGTACACCTGTCTGATCTTAAATTTGAATGAAAACATGTAGGTCTTGCATCTAGTCTAGTCTGTTGGTGTTGCCGGAATGAACTGGCATGACCTGATCTTTCACAGGAATTTACCCTAAATCTTTCACTCAGTAGCTCAAATGATCCTAGTGGTTTACCTTTACAAATTGTTATGCATTGTGATGTTGGATTAAGTATTTTAATGGGTACCTTATAATCATGGGAAACAATAGCTAATGACCTAGCAACAAGTAACTTTTTTTTTCTGCATGTATGCACTTCCTGAACACATACCCTGATACCCTGGAATTGCATGTATGGGTACTATGCCCCACATGATTGTTTCCGAATTAGGCTGGAGAGTTATTCGCTTTTTAGCCCAAACTTTGCAGTTAGAAAACTCTACAGACTGATTGGAAAAATCAAGTTTAATGTCATAAGAATACATGTACTGGGTATCTAAAAGTATGGGATGAGACGTTTCTTGTATGACATAAACGTCTATACATTGCTGCTGACCCTGAATAAAAGGTTTAATTTTTGCACAGCCTGAAAGATGGATTTCTTGATTGTTGGCTAAAACTATTGCATCATCAGTCACAGGAGATAGCTTGGACTTTGCATTATCAGGTAGAAAATCATACAAACGTCGTGACATTAGATTTACAGAACTTCCCGAATC
This sequence comes from Anodontia alba, assembly GCA_964016985.1. Taxonomy (NCBI): domain Eukaryota; kingdom Metazoa; phylum Mollusca; class Bivalvia; order Lucinida; family Lucinidae; genus Anodontia; species Anodontia alba. Next base: position 12,662,187 of record OZ024836.1, on the reverse strand, counting down.
TAACATGGCTGAGACATTACAGTTGGAAAACTGTGCATGCACATATAGAAAATTGTTATAACACAAATACACTTTGTTCATCTGTTTCACAGCTGGAAGTGAGAGTGTTATCTTGGGCTCTGCTCCCCTGGCGCTGGCTTATTGCCGACCTCCCAAGGGAACGCGCCCAGTGTCCCTTGGGCTTCTTCCGTTTCCCGAATTCAGAAAACAGTTAACCGCCCTATGACCAAATTGTTCACAAAGTTGACACTGTGTATTCGGCTCACTATGTCCTTGTGCCCAATTGCAATATCGTTTGATGTGGCCCGTCCCTTTGCAGGCATGACGTGGACTTTTTGTTATGATATTGTTCCTTGCTATTCATTAAACACACCTTGTCAAATTCTGTGCACAGTTTGTCAAGTCTTTGCTCCAACACTTTCAACCTGTCGCTGGACTGTACTGCAGCCACGCTGGAAGCTGCGGGTGGAATATCGAATCCAGCAGAGCTTGGTGAAGCCCTGTACCCATAGGCTTCTCCTAACTTTGCTGCAGTCAGAGCAGCGTGTATGTCCTCTGGGTTGCCAGCCCTTACAAAAAAGGCTAGTTGTGATGGCAACCCCTCTATGAATTTTAAAACAATTTCTTGATCACTTTTATCGATCTTTCTTCCCTTTTCCATTATTTTCGAATAATAATCCTCCATCTGCTGATGGGGGAGGAGGCATAAATTAAGAAACTGCTCCGTTTCCACTAGCAAAACTGGTTTATTTTCCTTGTCCATATATTTTCCTTGATACAGTTTCTTTACAGTTTCCCAGCTGCTCTTGTCACTATCATTTAAACATGTAAACCAAGTTAGGGCAGGGTCCTTTAAATGTAGCTGGAAGGCTGCCACTGTCCTGGAATCCTGTTGATTTATCCTACTGAACATGCAGTATGCAGAAAAATTAGAAAGAAACCTCTCAGCATCCTCAGTGGGATATCCACTGAATTTTTCCAAGGTTACTCTTCCAGCACTCTCCATACTGTCAACAGAAATCAAGTTTAAAGACTGGTTTTCGAATGGGAATGTTAAACCACAAACCCCACTTGGATTGACACAATTGGTAAAATCGACACTTGAGTCTAAAAGTGAATTATTAAACGAGCTGTCCATTGTTCAAAAGGAAATTTGGATTCTTCACCATGTTATGTTCCTATCTTTATATATATCTTAACTTATACTGTCTGGGGAATTAACTCCAGGAACATAAAACTAAAGTTAATGTTTCTTATTTTTATTGTTTCAAAACTATAGTCATTTCGATGATAAACTGTTAGTTTTAATATCTTTAGAAAACAGTACTAATTTCTAGATATTAATA